>CM044003.1:83804491-83839545 GCA_024085815.1 Flaveria linearis
ACTTAGTCAATAAATAGTTGAGATTAAATTATAAAAAATAGTGTGTTAGAGCGGTATCTTAGGATTACCATTTTTGGTGATTTTTTTATGTTTCCTCACTTTTCAAAACGTTTATAACTTTTATATATTAGATTACTTTTTATAAAAACTACACAATATTAGAGCGAGTAAAGTATCATTCTATTAAAAGGTAAAAAAAACTTAAGGTTTTAAGCTCATATGATTTCTACCTGTCATTGTGTATTTAGTGCAATTCATTGTGTATTTTTTATATGTGTTTTTGTGAACACTGTTGTGTTTTTTTAATCTTGAATTTTAAAAAATATAATGATGCAATAACGTTGTCATGTATTTCTAGGATATAAAAACACAATGATAAAATAACAACTAATTAATCTAATATATTAAAAAATAACAAAATAATAAAAAAATAATATAAAACGTAAAACACGATAATAAAATGTTACATTTTGTTTTTCTGCTCGTCATTGTGTTAGTGAGAGAAAAAACTTGATTTAAAATTTTCATGTTTGATTTGGTTTAAAAAGTGAAAAACTATGTAAAATATTATAAAAATTGGGCTTGAATTTTGTCAAACCTAATTTAAAAACCATTATATTTTTAGTCAAACTTTGGTGAAAAATAGATTTTGTTTGATGTTGATGGATTTTGGATATTTTTAATGTCGTTGGTTGGTTTACAAAATATGAACCTGTGTGTTATGATGCAGTTTTATCTGCGTTTTATCATGTTAAAGCACAAAAGAGAATGTAAAATGTCATGACCATTCCATATTAGAAATTGGAAAAGCTAGTTTACAACAATGTATATTTTGAAAGTACAACCAAAATATAAAATCATGAACCAAAATTTAGCATTTCAAAAAGAGTTTAATTATGATATTAAAAGTTAAGTTTGATTTTACTCCCTAATGTTTGATAAAAATAGTTATTTTCCTCCAAAAGATTAAAAGTATCAATCACCTTCAAAATATTTATGAGTTATTACAATTTTAGTTCAAATGTTTTATCAGTTGTTTCAACTTAAATACAAAATTGGATTGAAGTTAGAATAACTTATAAACTTTTGAAGGTAAATTGATGTTTTTAATATTTTAGATAAAAATAGTTACTTTTGTCAAATCTTAGTAAGTAAAATTAAAATTAACTCTAATAATAATCATTAAAAGAATCATTCTATAAGAAAGATTATTTTATTAAATAAAAGATTAGAATAAATTATTAATTATTTGCTTTAACTTATTCTATAAATGTTAAAGTAATTATATAGTATGATGTTCAATTTACAAACTTTTGTAAGATAAATTTATTTGGGAATGATTCAAATACAAAGGGTTTTAAATCTAAAAAATATAAGAAATAATCTTAACAATTAGTTTTCTTAATCAATAGTTGAAATCATATTGTAATGAACAAGTTTGTTAGAAGGGTATTTTAAGCACAATCACTTTTTAACTTTTTAATGTTACCTTATTTTCTTAAATTTTCATAACTTTTATATAAAAAATTAGTTTTTTTGTAAAACTACACTATAAAACTAGTGTTTATATATTTAAAACAAGTACAAAAAAAATTATATAAATTAATAGTTTTTAATGTTTTAAGCTCATATGATTTCGTCTTGTCATTATGTCTTTAGTGCAGTTCTTTATATATTTTGTTAGTTATTATGTTTTTTAAGTTATGAATCATCAAAGAAAATTATTATGATGAAATAACACCATTGTGTACTTCTAGTATGTATAACATAATTATAAATTAATAACTAATTAAGCTAATACATTAAAAACAATGACAGAATAATAAAAAAATAATATAAAACATAAAACACAATGATAAAATGTCTAATTGTGTTTTTTAGCCGTCATTGTTTTATCTTGAAATTATAAGTTTCAAAAATATAATGATTAAATAACATGATTGTTTACTTTTTAATTGTAAAACTTAACGATAGACAACAACAAGTTTATATAATCTATAAAAATAATAAAAAAAATTACACATTGTGTCATCTTTAATACTATGAGTTAAAAACATTGGTGAAATAACATCATTGTGTATTTATAATTATAAAATACAATGACAGATAACAATAAATTTATATAATCTATAAAAAATAATAAAAAAATAACATATTGTGTTATTTTAAACACTATAAGTTTTTAAGAAATACATTGGTGAAATAACATAATTTATGAGTTTTCTAAAATATATAAAAATTATGTTATAACTTAAAATTTAATTATATATTTTAGGTCATATTTCAAAAGATAAACAATAAAGACATGCCTTATAACTTAAACATTAAAGTTAATTATTTATATGTATAATTTTAATTTTGCAATTTCAAAGTATTTATATGATAAAATATAATATTCAGATTAAAAAAGTCATATTTATTGTAATCAAGGAAAATTTATGTTATGTTGAGATTTATTTGTCTGACACGCATTTGGGTTCGCTTCATCTTTTATCAGTTTGTCGTGTCAATTACAAATTGTCAACCCACAAAACTTGTAACTCTTTATATTTTAAAATATCCCTAGACTGAAATTAGGAATTTATATTATAAGAGCATTCACATCCTATTCCTTATCTTTATTTATATAATTATATTAAAAATCACTACTTTTTCTCTCTTCTTTTAATTAAATAATATATTTTTATATCTTTTTCATTACTTTTTCTCTCTCCTTCACTCACAACCACTTTCAAAAATATTAAAAAATTTATAGGGGTTGAACAGTAAATCTTTAAATTTAGAAATGAACAGTAACATTTTCTCTCTCCACTCACAATTACTCAAAACTATCTCATATAATTTAAAGACTCACACTCACATAATTATAAGGCATGGGCTATGAATGCTCTAACAAGAATTGGAAAAAATTATGTATATGTTTTATAGGTGGTATAAATTTATAGAATTATTCATTTAAGTTAACTTTAATAATATTGAATGAATATCTTACATGATGATATTATTAGGAAGATATATACCTTTACTTAATTTTCAGATACAATATATAGAAAAACAAGAAGAAGGATACATGTGTTGACGTAAGCCTGTTTATTACACCACGCGCCCAAGGTATTGATGCGACAAGGTAATAATGTCGAGAACGTAAATAAAAGAAGAACGCTGCAACAAATAAATAAGAAGGATAAGTAGTGTCACTTTATATACAAAACAAACCCATAAATAGTTTAATAACTTGTACATTTGTGTTTTGATTAAAAAATTAATCAAAATGTATGATCAAAATGATTAAAAAGCGATTAATATTTACGTTAAAATGTATGATAGGTTGATAAATTCCATATCATAAATTTAAATTAATATGAGGGGCAAAAAACTTTCTGGCCAAAGTTCAAAATACAAAAGTTTTATAATCAATTGGTAGAATAAATCTTTATAATATAATAACTTCATAAATGTATAGTGTAATGTAACTTTAATTAGAGTTGAGGTGGAGAGATGATAAAGTAAATTATTTAAAAATCTAATAAAAAATTATGGTCTTAAACTTCAAACTTAAAAGTTTAGTGATGACTATATAAAAATAAAACTGTACTAAACATTTTAAAACTGAAACATATAGGAACAAGTAGGAAAACACAAGTATAGTCGTACATTGTTAAAAAGCAAAGTTTAGCTACTTGAAGAATGAGTGAGGTCTAAGTTATCGAGTATTTATAATTTTGTTAGACTAAGACTCGCATTCAAATTTACTCCTAAGCTACAAAAATTCCTAAACCATCTCATATTAGAATTGTATGTACATTAATTTTTTAAAGAGGTTTTAACTATTATCATTGAGCTACCAACCTAATTAACTATCACATATTTATACACCATGCAATATGTCACTCAAATTATTTGGTGGCGGGATTGGGAATTAGTGAAATCAAGGCCTCTTAGACATGTCCTTTATACTCGACTGTTGATATTGCTTTAGACACATATGTTACAATATTCATATGTTACAATGTTGTTTGTAATAATAGATTCAATCTTTATGTTGAGTCGTGCATAAATAATCCAATATAGTAAGATGTCTCCGGCAACAACAATAGTTGTGCATAAGAAACTTGTTCTATCTTAATAGGTTATTCATGCTTGTTGTATTCATTAAAAAATTCAATATAGTAATATTGGTGTATGTAGCTCTGATTTATTGAAATATATTTATTCAAAAATAACTGTCATAACGACATCGGTCTAGCTCTTCACTAGTGTTTTCCTTGCTACTAAATTCAATGAGCATTTTGACACCACACCACACTCACATCATATATTCGTATCATCGTGATGCTACTTACTAACATGAAATATATTTATTATCTCTATGATCTAACTATTGTTGTTTAAAGGAATTCCCCTATCAAGTTTCACATATGATGGCTCAATATTAACATGAAATTTGTTTATATACGATTTTTGACTGACTCGTCATTTTAAAATACTATTAAAAGGGAATGATCGACGACTTTGTCACTTTGTATCATTTTAAAATATCAAGAGAGATCGATCCTAGTGATTTATGTTAAGAAATACCTTTTGAGTCAAGTTTTTAGTTTGAACAGCCGAGTTGATTGAAATCCAAATATTTAGTTGAAATAATTTGAACTATTAAATATGTCAAAATAATACATATGAAACCACGTTGCTTAGTTGTCAACGTATGAGGTCAACATGTGTTTTACATATGAGTGAGTTTTGAGTTATATACTTGTGCATAAATAGATATATAATATATTAGGTTAGAGCCCATTTATTAAATAGGTGGAATAAATAAAACATATTTAAATTATTAGTTTTATAACTATTTTATTTTCTATATGTTATTAGTCATTGATGAAATAAAAATATAACGAATATCTAAAATTATAACAAATAATAAAATTAGAAATTATTATTTTATATTTAAAGATAAAATATGTCTGAAATCATATAATTTGATATGTGTTAAAAATTATTAAAATAAGAATATTTATAATTTAGATATTTGATAGTTTACTTTACTTTTTAAAATAATTATCATTTAATATGAGAGAGACAAAAACACAAATATAGATATCTTTATTTTAACATATTTTAGTAAAAAAGAAAAGTCAATTTGATTGTTGTTGTAATTATCTTATTTATTATGAGAGAGATGTGGGAAATACTTTTTTTGATATACTAGAATGATACCACATGTCATCTGATATGCTAGAATGATAACACGTGTTTATAAAACCTTCTTTTAGTATATATTATAGATTATAGATTTTAGATATGTCAAATTACTATATAAAGTGTAATTTTCATGTCAAGCGTACGAAGTCACAAGGGTGTGACACGTGTTTTTTCACGGATTGGTAGTTTCATCCGCCGCATAATTACGCCTAAAAGATATATAATTGCGCGTGTTATATTTATAATTATGCAAGTTATAGCTATTATTAAGCGAATTAAAATTACCCACATTATAAAAAATAATTCCGCAAGTTATAATTATAATTACGCAAGATAATTACGCAAGTTATGTTTATAATTACGTAGTTAATAATCACACAAGTTATACTCATAACACATAACATTTTTTTAAAAAAAGTGTTGATTTTTAAAAAAAGTATTACAATACTATACTCATATTAAATAGTATAAAATGCTCGATTTTATAATATAATTTAAAAAAAATGTCATATAAAAACGTAATATGCGTTTAAAAAAGGGAGAAATTAGAAAAAGTCAACAATTGTAGTACATTTCCAAATTTACTACAGCCACATTTATCGCGTGATTATGTCAGTTTAAATCTGTACCATTCGTCTATTAAATTGTTATAAATTCGTACGCTTCGCACCAAATTATCACTTTGTACCGTAAGCTTTTCCTTTAGATATATTATCATAAAAAAAATATGGAACCTCCGTAAAAATTTATATCTAAATATATTATATCAAACTCATAAACAAATATGTAAAAACATATAACAGGCAGTTAAATTAGATGAGTGTTAAAAATTAATATGAAATAAACATATATTTTGAAAGGCATTCCAAATAATTATATCTATTGTAAATAAATATACAAATCTGTTTATAAATTTTATATTTATATATCGCATAATATATATTTTTACAGCAAATCTCATTAGTAGATAAATAATCATTATATCTACAACACTCCAGAATTTGAATTATAAACACTTGGTTAGCGAGAACAACATTTACCACCAAATGGTCCCATTGGAGACATATAACTTAATTTATCCTATTTATTTATTTTATTTTAAAATTTTATAATCACTGAATTAAATATATTAGTTAATATTAAACAAAAATATATAATTTGCATAAAGTAGAAGCTTGTTACTTTAGTGTCTGTGTATAAAATTTTGTCCTGGACTCATCTATTAAAAGAGCTTCAATTAACCTTGAGTTTTAGCACTCGAATTTTAACACACTCATCTTAAGTATCTAAAGATTAAGAGGGACTCATCTCATTTACACCTTTCCTTGACATTAATCACAAGAACTTGCAAGTTTATGCAAATTGGCTAATCTTTTAAACAAAATCCAAATGAAAATACGCTTATAAGACAAATAAATCAATAAATAAAAAAAAAAAAAAAAAGATAAGAAAACACTTTATAAAGAGTTAAAGACAATAACACACTTTATAAACAATATATACTTCACAATGATTGTTAAAACAAAACCCTATATTGTTTGCGTGTTTCGATTATAAAAGTGTTTTAAGTAGCAAATCTTTAAAAGAATCTATACAATATTAGAATTCAAGTTTTATAGCAAATCTTTTATTTGGTGAACTATTTTGAACATCGATGACTTAATTAAGTCAAAGAAATTAACACGGCCAATGCAAAATTCCAAAACTAATTTCAGATTAGGTAACCAAATTTACGCTTAGAAAGTTGAACAACAATATCCACCAAATTAAATGTTGATCTTCATCAATATTACATCCAATATAATATTATTATCATATATTAACATATAGTTGTTAGTTTTACTAAATTTAAAAGAAATTCGATATTTGTAATTTTATAAAAAAATTCCCCAAATTTATATGCAAATCTCACACTTTCTATCTACACTGCCGTAAATGATATTTGGAGTGGAAACAGAAAAAGATCGAGCTTCCGTAAAAAGTAAAAAAAAAGAAAGAAAGAAAATTATAGGAGTATTGAAACAGACTCTACCTTTCACGTAATTTACAATTATACCCCTGAGAGCCACCGGAAAAGCTCACTAATCTCTTCTCCGGCTCTGCCGTGAGTCGCTTCAAAGTCGTCCACCGCCTCACTCCGGCGACTGCTTCCCGCGAAAAACCTGCCGGATCCTCGAAATGAGTGCGATCGTGACGATATGGAGACCGATACTCGATCGACGTAATCACGTAACCAATTCAACCGCCCACTGCCGCCGCCACCGCCACCGGCGATCTCCGGCGTTAGGTTTTCTCCCGGTGGAGTGGAGTCCTTATCGCCGGAAGTACAGTCGGAAGATTCTCTCCGGTGAGTTGACTCAATTGGAACCTCATAACCGTCGTCGAGAACGTACTCGTACGAGCCAATGGAGTACGATCTCCGGCCGGAATCCGACGGTGTTCGCCGGCGACTAACGCTTCCGATCTCGATTCTGAAGCTGTTGTTTCGATCTCCGTCGCCGGAGACGGAGAGTATCTTGTTCCGTACATCGTCCTCCGTCGGATTCACCGTGGATCGGCAAAGCGGACACGTTTGATTGGATTTCAGCCAAGCGTCGATGCATTCGGCGTGAAACGCGTGACAGCACAACGGCAACAGGCGGAGCTGATCCTCCGCCTCGAATCTCGACAAACAAACAGCACAATCTCCTCCTGCGATGTTACCTGTAAGCGACGAAAACGTAAACAACGGAAGCGATTCCAATTTACCGCTATCGAAACGGATCACATGATGTTGATGCTGATGTTGATGTTGATGTTGATGATGAGGTTCGTTGTTCTCCGTTCTCCGATCAGGAACGACGTCGTGTGGCGACGGAAAGGCGCGGGCGGAGCGGCGGCACCGGCGGGAGAGGAAGCGGAGGAGGAGGTAGATGGAGGCGGAGACGATGATAGCGGAGGCGATGACGATGATGACAATGATGATTGACGTTGACGTCGAAGATGATGATGATGATGATGAGAATGAAGATGATGAGTGATGCTGTTGTTGTGGTGAGATGATGTTGCTGGAAGCTGCGGTGGCGCCGTTGGTGTAGACGGTGGTGGTGTCGGTGGTGGCGGTGGTGAGGAGCGGTGGCGGAGGGTTGTAGAGAGCCATTAATGGTGGCGGTGACGTGTGAAGGGATGTGTGACGGGAGTTAAGAAGGATGCACCGGCGAATGTGTGATGGTATAAATGTGTGTGGGTTTTTGGTGGTGTGGGTGGTCACGTGAGGTGCACGTGACCGGTATTTGGTTTGGTTGTGGGTATCTTACCATCTTATGTTAGTATGTGTGTTGGGTTTAAAGGTTTTGGTGTGATCTAATTAAATATGTGTGTGTGGAGTTTTTTATTTAAAAAAAAAAGAAAATTATTTTCGTACCATTTTTTGTTGAGAATTATTTATGGAATTGAATTTTGACCAGATGGTGGTGGTGGTAGGTGGTAGACAGCAGTTGTGGGTGGCAAATGGTGGTTTTGGCTGATGGTGGTTACTGGTAATTCAACAAGCATATGGGTGCCAACAAAAACACTTAAACAAGTAACTTTATAAAGAATTTTGGGTAAAATTAGATAATGTTACTTAGCTGGTCGGGGTGATTTCAGGTTCAAGCTTTAGGTAGTAGAAGGTTTTGCTGGAGCGCCATCGCAAGTCCTTCGGGTTAGTGCAACAGTTTTTATTTTGGGTTTTTATGAAGAAGCGGAGTGTGGAGTCATAAATATTACCGGTGATAGAGCTAGGATAGTTTACAGTAGGAAATATGTTACTCCAACTTGTTAAGATAGTTTATAAAAGTGATAGTATTATAGTATTGTTGATAACTAGAATAATAAAAGATAGAGTAAATTACGCTTTTCGTCCCTGTGGTAATGTGGTTTGATGGTTATAACGTTTTTCATCCAATAGTTTAAAAACGTCCGATTTAACCACTGTGGTTTAAATTCTGTCACAATCAGCTCCACTTTTGTAACGCCGTCCACTGTGGCCGTTAGTCAACCCACATGTGCCCCTCACGTGAGGGGCATTTTAGTCTTTTTAGGTCAAGTATTTCACTCCCTCCCATTATAACCCTTTCACCTTTGGATATTTTTCAACTTTGATCATCTGCTTTCTTTACTTCACCAAAAACACCAAACGATCGACCTTTCATCATCCAAAGCTGAAATTGATAGTACAAAATTTTTGAAGATCAAGTTTCAAGCTTCAACCATTGAATATTGCAATCGTTTGATGCAATGGTGCTCACGCTTTGGTATGTTCGTTCTAAAGGCGAGCATGTTGATCCCTATGAACTCTATGGTGAGTGTTAAGTTTCACATTTTAGTTATTTTAGTAGCCATTGTAGTTTACATGTCTTGTTTTTAATATTTGTGATTTTATATTTAGGTGGAAACCCTAGTTTGTTCACACTGAAGTTTCATCATGGAGGGAAATTCACCAAAGCCCCTGGAAGAAAGTATATCAACGGACAGGTAGGTTATATTGATTTGGTGGATTCTGATGAGTTTTCTGTTATTGTGGTAAATGCAATGATTCAAGAATTAGGGTATCCTCATGATGAAATAATTTACTATCATTATAAGATTCCTGAGCAAGATTTAGACTTTGGTTTGAGGGCCCTAGGAAATGATAGTGATGTGCTCAATTTCTTGAAATATGTTGAGAAATTTAAAGTAATGGACGTATACACTGAGCATGGGAACACAAGTGTGGAGACATATTTCATATCGCCTGTCAAAAGTAGTGTTATAATTGAGGAGTTGATTGAAGCAGGACCTTCTCAGGTTAGAAGGAATACACAAGAAATCACCCAAGTTTGTAGGAAAAGGCTAGCATTAGAGTGGCATGGTGAATCAGTTGTAGAGGGGTCATTTAATGAAGCATTTGTAGATGGGTCACAACATTTGGCTCAAAATGAATCAGTTGTGGAAGGGTCTGAACATTTGACTCAAAATGAAACAGTTGTTGAAGGGTTAGTTAATGAATCATTTGTGGAAGGGTTAGTGAATGAATCAATTGAACAAGGGTCACAACATTTGGCTGAAACTGATGTGATTGAAGATGATATACTTGAAGATGATGTTACTATGGATGATGACGATGTGTTTCAGTTTGAGAATGTAGAGCATGGTGGCCTTCAAGATGAACATCCAATAGGAGATGAGGACCTATTTGAGGATGATAGTGAAGGTACTGAAAGTGAGGATTCAGATTATATAGTAGACACAGACAATATAATTGATGAAGTTGGAGTAGACATGGAGGATATAGAGTATTTGTTGACAATGATATTAGGGATGAAGAACCTTTGGGGCAGGAGAGTGAAGACATTGAAGAAAACATTAAAGTGGACTTGGATGATTTTGATAGCCTAAGTGATGAAGAAAACAATGAACCTCCCTCGAAAAGAGCATTGAGAAAATATAAGAAAAAAAAGAGTAAAGAGATCCACTTAGGTGATGAAATTTTCTATGTTAGGCAAACATTTGCAAATAGGGAGGAGGTAAAGCATTCGGTTTTGAACTATGCTATTTCTAGTAGAAGACAACTAAAGATTGTAAGAAATGACAAAAGTAGATATCGTGTGGTGTGTGAGGGGTTAAATCCTTCATTAGCAGGAGGTGCATCAAGTGAGGGCAAGGATGTAAATTCACAAGAGGCAAGTGGATCCAAAGATTCTAATGTTGGTGGGTCAAACAAGAAAGTTGGGACACATAAAAAGAAGAAACCTTTAATGACCCCTACCTGTCCTTGGAAACTACACATTACAAATCATAACAAAGAAGAAACATGGATAGTGAAGACCTTCATCAATGCTCACAGTTGTCTTCAAACCAGAGAGGTTAGATTGTGCACAGTCAGTTTCCTTGCCCGAGAATTGGAACCAACTATTACTATAAACCCAACCATCCCGTTAAAGGCAGTCCAAGAGCTAATTCAAAGAAAATTCCAGATTCAAGTATCAAGACAGAAGGTGTTCAGGGCAAAGAACATGGCAATCCAAAAGATTGAGGGTGATTATAGAGCTCAATATGAACTGTTAAAAGATTATGTTGATGAACTCATCAGGGCAAATCCAGGTACCACAGTTAAAATTGATGTTGAAAGAGAATGCAATCCATCTAGTGAAACCAGGCAATTTAAGAGGATATATGTATGCATAGGGGCTTTGAAGACAGGGTTTAAGATTTGTGGGAGGGAACTGCTAGGGTTAGATGGGTGTTTATGAAAGGTCCATTCCCTGGACAAATCTTGACTGCAGTTGGGATAGATTCAAACAATGGAATTTACCCTGTTGCTTATGCTCTAGTAGAGGCTGAAACTACAAGCTCTTGGACATGGTTTTTAGAATTTTAGGTGATGACCTAGATCTGACATCCAGTTCCAATTTCACTTTTATTAGTGATAGGCAAAAGGTAAATAAATGTTTAACTTTTATATATCTAATTATCTATTTATTCCAATACAATTACATACTAACATTGATATCTATTGATATGCTAGGGCATTATACTAGCTTTAAAAACAGTGTTTCCCAGTGCTGAACACAGGTTTGTTTAAGACATATACATGAAAACATGAAGTTAAGGTGGAAGGGCAATTTTTACAAGAACATGCTGTGGAGGTGTGCAAGTGCAACAACAATAACCCATTTTACAAAGGCCATGATAGATGTACACAACCTGGATCCTGCTTTACATGAGTGGTTGAAAGAAATACCAACAAAGCATTGGTCTAGATCCCATTTGAGTGGTATTTTACTCTTTACCTTATTTAATAACAATGCAAATAACACTGCATTATCTCACTTGTTTCACTAATAACAATGCTAATAATCCTTATTAAACTTATGCAGGAAGGTCAACTAGTGATGTTCTTTTAAATAATATATGTGAAGTATTTAATAGGCAACTAGTAGGGGGTAGGGACAAACCTGTTATTACATGTTTAGAGTTCATCAGGGAGTATTTAATGAGAAGGATAGTGGCTGTGCATAAGGTAATAGCAAAGTGTGATGGGCCTTTGACTCCAAATGCAATAAAATTGTTTGAAGCAATCAAGGCAGAGGCTGTAAAATACATAGTAATCTAGAATGGTATGAGCAAATATCAGGTAAGTGGGCCTGCACAGGACCAATGTGTGGTCAATGTTGATAAAAAAGTTGTTCATGCAGGAAGTGGGAGCTAACTGCCATGCCATGTAAGCATGCAGTTGCAGTGATATGGAATATGGCACAGAATGGAATGGAGGTTGGTATTCCAGAGAACTGGGTGTCTAAGGTGTACTGGTTAGACACCTGGAAGAAGGTATATGAAAACACAGTTGACCCAATTAATGGAAGACATATGTGGACACCCTCTTCTTGCCTAACAAAGCTTACTGCACCAAAACATCATACACAAATAGAGAGGCCAAAGAAAAAAAGAAAGAAGAGTGCTGAGGAGGTAAGTCAACCAGTTGTTAAGGGTGGAAAGATGGTTAGAGTTGGTAACACAATCACATGTGGAAAGTGCAAGAAAAAAGGTCATAACTCAAGGTCATGCAAGGGACAGGGAGATGATGGTCAGCCTTCTTCACAAGCAGCTACTTGAATGTTTAAATTGGTTGTTTTTTATGGTTTGTAATGAACAATGACTTTTGTGGTTTATGTTTGTAGTTTGTAATGGTTTACGTGGTAATCTATTTTGGGTGAAATGGTTGACTTTTGTAATGGTACACTTTTATGGTAGACTTATGTTTGTAATGAACAATGATGTATTTTGGGTACTGCAGTTTATGGTAATGGTTTTGTTGTTTACAAGAATAATGGTCACCTTTTGTTATATGGTAAACTGGGTACTGCAGTTTATGTGCAGCTTTAATATTTTAATTAAATTTTGTTAGTGCAGTTTATGGTAAACTGGGTACTGCAGTTTATGGTCATGATGATGTTGATTAAAACTATTGTTAATGCATTATGTAATGAACAATATGGTTTACTAAATTAAGGATTCATTATATTACCAAAATAAACCAGTACATAGGAAATTAATGACCTTTACAAGCTTTTAGGTCATTTAGAAAACAAAATACATGATGAACAACACCCAACTAACAACTAAAACAACTTTTAGTTTCTTAATTTCACTGGCATTACTTTTTGCAATTTCTTCCTGCTTGTTCATGTTTTTCAAAAGTCCAGGTATGATTTCAGCTGCTCTTGGACACATTGGAGGATCCTTCCATGCAACAAATCCACAACTTGATCCCTGAAAAATTACGCCAAAAGCATAAGCACAATAGTAGATTTGACCTAGAACGAGGTTAGTGTGAAGAATTGACCTAGAATTGACCTACCTTGCTTGCACAATAGTAGAAACGACGACCAGGGTTTGCTGATGTCCATGACGTGCGAATATAGGTTGGCGAATCACAACAACACATAACCGCTTTCTGCTTGTCCATGGTTCTTGAAGATGATCCAGAGAGAGAAAGGAAGAAGATGTGAAATGGATTAAAGTTTTAGGAGAGAGAGGAAGTTGATTATTTAAATATATGGAAGGAGATAGGAGGGAGTGAGATACTTGACCTAAAAAGACTAAAATGCCCCTCACGTGAGGGGCACATGTGGGTTGACTAACGGCCACAGTGGACGGCGTTACAAAAGTGGAGCTGATTGTGACATAATTTAAACCACAGTGGTTAAATCGGGCGTTTTTAAACTATTGGATGAAAAGCGTTATAACCACCAAACCACAGGGAAGAAAAGCGTAATTTACTCTAAAAGATAAGAAAATAGGTGATCTTTCAACGATCAAATTTGGAACTAAAACTAAACGTTGAGGCTAATACAAGAATCCCCAAAGTCATGTTAACTTATGATCCCAAACACGACTACTTTCACTTTAAAAATTTTCTAATTTTTCATGTATATCCATAAATTACAACAAGAAAAATCAGTGACTACAAAATACAAAATATTTGCTCTTGAATTACAAACTTAACATTCATTTTTCTCCTTTTTTGATAAGAAATATTCCAACATTATGAAATATTTACATACATTATCAATAATAGTTATAATAACATATAATCAACCCATGAACCAGCCTGACTATTCCAAATCACCTAGTTTAAACTCAAAATGAATCCAACCACTAAACATATACTTATGAATTCCTTATTTGATACGTGTTGTTTTAGAGATTCACATCTTTCATTGATGCATGGTATTAAACAAATGATAATTAAATTGACTCTACTAAAAGTGGTATTAACATATTCTTAAGATAGCGAATTCATACTACTCTAGAAGGCTCGGCTTCCACCAAAGGTGGAAGGTTGACTTATAACGTAATATGTAGAGTGATCATAATAGAGAAAACACACTACTAAAGTGGGAAACAACTTTTTATGTAAAAATGAAAATAAATTTAATTGTACGATACAAGTTAAATAAATGAAAAATTAAAGTGAGTGACAGAAGTAGTAGGAAACTCAAATTGAATGCCAAAAAACGAAGAAATCAATGCAGGAAGGGTGGAAAAGTAACACAACCATGAGGTGTTGGCCAATATCTAAATTATAGGTATTTAATATTATAGCTATTTTATGTAAGACTTTTCGTAAATTTTTATAATACTAATCTTTTTATTCTTTACTCCAGAATATAGCTTCTATTTCTTCGACCTGAAGTTACATTTTTGGTCCCTCGCAAAATTTTCATTTGACCCTTAAAACTTTCTTCTTGAGAACGATTTTACCCTATGCAGTCATGATTCATGCTTTGATACCAAAAGATTAAACCGTTTTATTTAAAACTTACACATGAAAAACTGAATTTCTTATTCGAACATAATGTATATACGTGTATGCATTAATAATTTAATACAAGCATCAAATTTTTTCCTATCTTGTAGTTAAGTTTAATATTATTTTGGGCACATGTAGAAAAACACAACACCAAAGTAACGTTGCGATCCAAGGAGTGATTAATGAATTAAAATATTCTGAAAATATAAGAAGATTTATAAAATATTTTGGGAAAAATAACAAATTTTCGATAATTAAAATTTGCTCTTTTCAAATAAGGTGCATAAATTAGGATTTGACTTTTTAATCACCTTCAAATATACATCTACGATACAATTAAGGTTTGACTTTTACATCATAACATATTCACATGTGAAATGTTAATTTAGATTTGACTTTTGATTTTTTTTATATATAAATGTTGGCAAACTAATTAAGCTTGTAGAATATTACTACTCTAATAAAAGGGTAAATGAGGATGTCATGTGTCAGCACCGCAATCATTCTCATCATTTTTTCCCGCCTCTCTCTTCTATTAAATAATTACCTTAATTACTAATAAAATTATTTTAACTTTAATATATAATAAATAAGAAAGAAATTTATATATTAAGGTTATTTCTAAATAAATTGAAATTTTTAAAAGTCAATTTTTAAAACAAAAAATAATCAAATTTGGGAGTTGTAATAAGAAATTGTTTTAAAAATAATATTTTTATACAGTTTGTTTTAGAATAAAATGTTTATTTTTCTGAAATATTTTAAAAAGTTGATATCACTATTTTATTATTTATCATCATTTTTTATACGTAATTTTAGTCATATCATATCTTAAAATATTATTTTATAATTATTAAATTTATTATATTATTATTTTATTTATTCAACCCGTGTAATACGCGGGTTTACTAAAGCTAGTGATCATATATTATCTTATGAATGGATGTCCTGTTTAATTAATATAAAAAAGGTATTACCTCATATATTGTACAAGGCTACATACCCATGTGTCATTCGCGTAGAAATAGAAAAATTATATAATAGATATTATACATGTATAAATTATAATATAATATATTTTATAGATAAGACATCAATCAATCAATAAAATTATTATATACAACGAATATATTTTTAATTTATAAACAATAATATAAGAAAAAAAATGATAACTATGATTCATAAGAATATACTACATATATATTTTTTGTATATAGTGTATGATTTTAATTTTATATATTAATTATATAATTATAACTATATAAGAAATTGTATATTCACAACCAACAATAATATTTTATAATAAATTTATAACGTCTTGCCAATAATGATATAAAACGAACAATTAGAGTGTATTGTAATTTTAATAAACAGATTAATGAATAAAAGAAAAAAAACTAATTTTTTTAAAATTTAAGTAAGCGTGTATCACATAAACACAGAATGTGTGAACGAATATTGATTCTAATATTGTGTGATCATGGAATTTAATTACTAAAAATAATTTAAGAAAAACGTTTGCAACTGTTTCCATATTAGTTATATTTCTAAAAATAAGAATTCGACAATTAATAACGTACTTTTAGTAAATATGGATCTAACTACATGTAGAGGAGCTTATGTGGCAATAAGATGGACGATCTAGAAAATGCCATGTGGCTCCAATGTATTTTAATTTAATAGTATAAACTAGTTTAGAAACTCGTATTTTACACAAAATGAATTAAGATATTAAATTAAGAGTTAGTGCTTAATATTTAGAAGTTATATTATAAGTTTTAAATTAATATGATTCGAATTACATACAATCAACAACCTTAACTAATAACATAATAACCATATTTTTCTTAACTTTCGTTTTAAAAAAATTGTTAAAAAATAATTTTATAAATTCCAAGTTTTTTAAATTTGTTTTTAAAATGTCATTTAAAAAAATTTATTTGTATTAAATAAATCTTTGTTATTTATTTTAAAAACTTATATTTTTTAACAAAAGAGAAAATTGCAAAAATAGTCCCTGGATTTGATCGTATTGCAAGTTTGGTCCTCAGATTTTAAGAACTACAAATTTAGTCCAAATATTTGAAAGTCTGTTACAAATTTAGTCCCCATCATTAGTTTTCATTAGTTTTAATGATTTAGGGACTAAATATGCAATATGGTCAAACCATAGGGACCAATTGCGTAATTTCTCAAAAAATCAAAAGAACTAAAATTATAAAATTAAAATGTAAAAGATTCAAATAAACGTTAATAAAGAAATTCAATAATCTTTAAAAAATAGAATAAATACTAAAAAATTAAACCAAATTTAAAAAGTAAATAAAAGTAACAATAAAATGCATATAAAATAAAAAAATGAGAAAATGAGAAGTACGCTTAAATTTTTAATTATAATTATTTTGATGAAATTCATATGTCATGTTTAAATCGAAGAATACAAATACCTTGTAAAAGTATAAATCCAAAAAACGAAAACGAAATCGAACTGTTTTTTTAATTTTTAATTTTAATATGATTTTTTTAATATTATTTTGAATTTTATAAATGTTTATTCGATTGTATTTTTAAATTTTATTTGGTTTTTATTTAATTTTTACTTTAATCACTTACTTCTTTTTTAATACTTCTCGCTTTCTCTTTTTACATACGTGTTATTTTTACCTTTATTTAGTTTTGAATTTGATTTATTTTTTAACCTTTATTTTATTATTTTTTAAAATTATTAAAATTTATTATTGATGTTTATTTGAATTTCTTATGTTTGATTTTAATTTCTTTTAAATTTTATTTGAATTTCAATTTTTTTAATTTTTTGAGCAAATCGCATAATTAGTCTCTATGGTTTGATCATATTACATATTTAGTCCCCAGTTTGTTAAAAACTAATAGACACTAATGGTGGGATTAAATTTGCGACAAACTTCTAAGTATTTGGATTAACTTTGCAATTTTTAAAATCTGGGTACCAAACTTGCAATATGATCAAACCACATGGATTATTTTTGTAATTTTCTCTTAATAAAAATATGTTTTATAATTGAAAATAATTAAATAATATCTTTAATATATAACTAGATATTAACGTCACGCTTTGCTGCGGCAGAACAATTGGCCTGACGGTTGTCGTTGCATTAGACCATGGTTGTTGTTGCGTTAGACCTGAAGTGCGGGTGATTTTTATATTACACGCAAGCGACTTGCTACAATAGTCTATTACAATTTAAGTATCATACTTGTTTTGTCTATTTCAAAATTACAACATATACATGATTTTCAAATACGTTGGAAGCTGTTGTTTTTTTTCCTCCGATTGCATAATGAGCACTTCTTTGCTAAACAACAATAAACAACATCTAATAACATGAACCAAAATCAAATGGGAAGCAAAAATTAATAGGAACGTGTCAACTGAGTCAAGCCTTACAAAGTAATTATTGGATTAGAATTCTTGACCAAAATATATAACATTTACAGACTTTCAAGTGAGCATAGAGCATCAAAATAACACTTAACTAAGCTCAGTGTACGTAACCATGAAAGTAACATGTAAACTGAAAAGCATTCACATGACATACGCAAACCAATACAAACATAACCATAGCTTCAAACAGATACACTAATATATTAGTTTAGGCTCAGAAATACGTTGTCGTTGCGGCTGCAAATAACGATTGCCACGCCAAAACAACGAACATGTAATATTTTTTTGCGTCATCATAGCCTCTAATCCAACAAAAAAAACACTATAACCATCAAAAACTCAATCCAAACTGCAAATGATATACCCAAGCCAAGTATTATCGTTACATCATCATCATCAACATCCAGAGGTGTAGTTCTCTCAGATGAGTCAGGTTTTATCATCATTGAAGTTTAGGCTCAGAAATATGTTATCGTTGCGGCTGCAAATAACGGTTACCACGCCAAAACAACGTACATGTAATATTTTTTTTCATCATCATAGCCTCTAATCTCACAACAACCATCTAACAATTCAACCCAAATTGCTTTTCAGTTTGTCTCAAACGATATATCACTCAGATGAGGTAATCTCATCATCATCGAGCCAAATAGTAGCGTTACATCATCATCATCAACATTCAGAGATCTATTTCTCTCAAATGAGCCAGTGCTTCATCATCATTGAGCCAAGCTACAACCCAAAAACCCCAAATCTGAAAGCTCCAACACAAAAAACCCCAAATCTGAAAGCTCCAAAATATGAAATGGGGGTTTAGGGTTTGTAACAAACACTGAACAAAGTTAAAGGAACCAAACAACAGTAAAAGAAGTCATCGGAGAGCAAGCTACATCCTAAAAACCCCAAATCTGAAAGCTCCAAATATGAAATGGGGAATTAGGGTTTATAACGAACATTGAACAAAGTTAAAGAAACCAGACAACAGTAAAAGAGGTCATCGGAGAGCAAGAGAGAGACGCCATGGACGCCGACTACGGTCAGAAACGACCACCGGTCAAGATCCTCTCTCTCTCTTCCCCTCTCTCTCTACGAGGTTATCCAAGAGAAATAGAGACCCTGCGAGCAACGACCATCTAGCAGAAGCACAACAACGACGATGTCCGACAACGACAACCAAGCTGGCATCGCCGAAAACGGCAAGCCAAGCGGTCATCGTAGGCGAGACCCCAAAACGGGAACGCAACGGCCGTCGCCTGTCGTCATCGAGAAACAGCAAACCAAGCACAAGTGAGACATCAACCCGCCTTCGCCGAAAACGGGACCACAATCGGCCTTCGTCAGAACAGGGACACCCTCTCCGGGGGGCAAGAGATGAGCAGGAGAAGAAGGGAAAAGCCATCGGATGTGGCTTTAAACACACACACACACGTGAAACTCACATGCCAAAACACCCAAATCTAGGCACCGACATAAGGTTGTAATTAGAATAGAAATATGATTATTAAATGATTAACTTTTTATACTAGTGATATGTGGCATGAATTATGTGAGAATATAATATGTGATAATAATAATGTGAGAAATATGTAATAAAATTTTATTTTGCTTTATTAATATAGATGATAATAGTTACTTGTATTGTATGCGCAATTAATTTGTCAATAAAATCATCAGTTACATTTGTAAACTTAACTAATGCTTACTAATTGTTTAAGTTCATATAAATTGAGATCTTCTTCTTGAAAATGGTTGATTAAACTAGCCTCTCTGTCAGTTCACTGGTCGAACTACAGATTAGTTAGAAACATTAATGCCATATATAAATTTAATAATTATAAACTAAAAAGATATAAAAGAAGTATCATCTTTTAGCATTAAGATAAAGTATATCGTTGTGACGTGCAAATCCTTATCTACGTTGTAATATAATTTTGTTGAAACTAAATTGTGAGTAGTATTGTACAAATAATCGAAACATAAACGTACATGTTATGAAAACTATCTCACATTTAATTCTTTTTGCCTAAATTGACGTCGTTTACTCTTTTGATTATCCTGATAATATAATGTAATGCTTTATAAGATACCGACTATACGATATCACTCTAACAATATTAGTACCAACATTGGTATTATTAGAGTCGTTACTGATATTCATTTTTATGGGTTTCAATTGATGTAAGACATGTGTCGATATCCTTTGGGCATATATAACGATTTTATGTTTCGGTTTTCGCTTTCAGTTGTTTTAATGATTGCAGGTACCGTTTACATACCGTAATCGAACCAATGCTGACTAAGGGGCCGTTTGGTTGGGTCTGACAGACCCCGGTCAGACGTGCACGTCTGACTCGGTCAGACGTGCCTTGTTTGGTTGCTTGCATCTTACCGGATGATAGGTCTGACCGAACCCCTTATTCAGTCAAATCTAAACCCACATCTGACCCGAGTCAGACGTGGAGTCGGTCGGGGCAAGTGGTTCACGGTGGTGGTTGGCGACGGCGGTTGAGGAAGAAGATGACCAAACATACCTCACGGTGGTGGTTCGCGACGTGGTTCACGGTGGTGGTTCGCGACGTGGTTCACGGTGGTGGTTCGCGACGTGGTTCACGGTGGTGGTTCGCGACGTGGTTCACGGTGGTGGTTCGCGGCGTGGTTCACGGTGGTGGTTCGCGGCGTGGTTCACGGTGGTGGTTCGCAGCGTGGTTCACGGTGGTGGTTCGCGGCGTGGTTCACGGTGGTGGTTCGCGGCGTGGTTCACAGTGGTGGTTCGCGATGACGACGTTTTCTTCGCTGCCGTCGGTTGAGATTGTGTGTCTCTCTCGATTGTTCACAAGGTCTCTCTCTCTCTCGATTGTTTTGAGCGAGGGTTTTGACAGAGGGTGTCGATTTGGGTCATTTTCAGCAGGTAATTGGGGTGGTGGTGGGTCTAGGGTTTGGGGATTGTGGGGTGAGGGAGAAGATCACAGGTGAATGAATGAGGTGTTTGAGGGGTAATGTTTTATTTTGTTTTATTTTATTAATTTCCTTTTTACAACCAAACACACTTATTGGTTCAGATCACTTATTAATTCATACCTCTTACTGGTTCAAACCTTTTTCTGGTTCAGACCTCTTACCGGTTCAGCACTTATTCAATCAGATATTACCAAACAGCCTCTATTTCTCTCTGCAACTTGTGGAGGAACTAGTTACATAGATTTACATCACACGATTGTCCAAAAAAAGACACCATATTTACAACTATAATATTCTTTTATGATATCCTCAAATTCACGTGAACCACACGGTTTAATTTGTTTTTGTTACCTACATAAACGTCTTCACTGAAATTATAAAACTACTTGCGCTAAACCATGAAATAGTTCTTGAACACCACGTACTTCTTTTTGTATCCAACTTATTCATATACTTTTATCATGGGGACAACATGCCATAAGTCATAACTATTTTCTAGCAACAGGCAAATTCAAAAACAAAAGAAGACAAACAAGTGTAGTGGTTAAACGAATTGATCAGACTTGGTTCAACTAATTAATGTGACATGTGATCTTTCTTAACCTATTTATCAAAATAAGAACACATGTTTACTTCATGATTAATTTTGATGTGGTTATTTTATCTAGGAAGAATTGTCTATTCGTAAAATTTGCATCCGTCACTTAGATTGAAGTATGATGGCAATTGGCAAGAATAAAAAAACTTTTTAAAAATCATGCAGCTTCAACCCTAATAAGACATAGTTTTAAGGGGTCGAAAGTAAGGTATCGTAATTAAAAAAAGAAGTTAATTTGCATCTTTGACAAGAAAACGATTATAAATGTTAGACAACAATCAAAGTAGAAGAGAAAAGTACAGAACATTTTGACATGATTCCTCTTAAAACATATCAGAAGAAGTTGTATTCCCGGAGTTGACCAAACTAGATTGAAAACTTTTTGTTTATATCGAAGTAAAATGTTATTTTCGTCTTTAACGTTTGTTGAATTTGTCGTCATTTCAGTCATTGTAGTTTACCACATGTTATTTTCATCCACTTCACTAACACCGTTAAATCTCCATCAAATATGAGGGTATTTTAGTCTTTTTCAACACCCTAATGATCCAATTAAAACAAATTAATCAATTAAAATTCAACTAAAACTAAAAAAACACATGAAGTGATTAGAGAGAACGGACGCTTCAATTTAAAAGTTTTGATTAACTCTAACTTATGCTCTTCGAATGAGGTCTATTGTAGATTTTCAATTAATCATCACATTTTGTTCAAACGTGTGCCGTTGTTCGATTGATGTTGAATTAGATCTAGAAAGATTAGGTCTAGATCATTTTGTATAGGCTTAAAACTTTAATCAATTCTTGTAATAAATGATTGTAACTGATTATCAGTATATATATATATATATTATATATATATATATATGTATTGAGTATATAGATTAACCCATATAATCTGTGTTGCTTTTTGTATGATAACATGTGCAAACATTATACTTGGTTGATTTTTGAAATCGGCTAAGTGTAAGAAACATCTACGGATGAACAATAATGCTAATCCGTAGATATGTTTCTTACAAGACATTCTCTGTGCCTACGGATGAACAACATCACCCAAGGATTATTTTGAAGTGAAGATTCCTACGGAAGGCAAGTTTCCTACGGAAGAACAGAAGTTCCTGCGGAAGACAAGATATCTGCAGGAAGACCAGGACACTTGCAATGTCAGTCAGTTAACAAGTCAACAAGTCAATAACAAATCCCAAGAGATCCGGTGTTTCCTTAACTGACTCGAAGTGCCTATAAATATGAGTCCTAGGTTTCACATCTCACGAAACACAATTAAGCAATATTACGGATGTCAACCATTACATCATTGTGCAACCCTAGCCGCCGTCACATCAACAACAACATCAATTCGATTGAAGAAATCATTGTTCATAGTTTTTATAATTAATGTTTTGTAATCATTACTCAATATTAATGAAATACATTCAAATCAATTATTGTGTTCGTATTTACTGTGACATTGTGATTGTGTTCTTCAATTAACAATTAATACAATTAAACAACAATTAATGATTATTTCGCGATCATTAACTTGTTTCTGTTTTAATACTGATAATTCCTGAATTGAGATCCTTGGATTCACAGGTGGTATCAGAGCTAAGTGCTCATTGATTTAGATCAATTGATCTATCAGTATTAAAATTGTTTAATTGCCTTTTTAAACAACCAATTCAGTGACATATCATTCAACAAGCATTATCTCGTTGCTTGATTGATTTAGATCTATATTCACATCAATTGAATACTAGATCTGAATCTTTGATAGATTTGTCCTAGATCAGAGTTAAATTAATAATATTTATTAAAAAATGAGTACTTTTGGTGGATCATATCAACCACCAAAGTTGGAAACAAAAGCTGATTTTAAATCCTGGAAAATTAAGTTCAGGAACCTGAAGAGATATTAATCAGGTGTGAAAACTACAAAACAACAAATTCCTTGTGGAAGATTCTTCATACTCTCTATGAAGGGAGTGATGAGATTAGAAGCATCAGGAAAGACACCCTTAGATCACAATATGAAACCTTTCATCATATTGAGGGTGAATCAATTCCTCAACAACTCCACAGATTCATGCAACTTGTTACTGAGATGAATATCTTGGAGTTGAAGTATACTACTAAGGAACTAAACAAGAAGATGCTCCATACTTTGCCTGAAAGTTAGAAGCAGACTGTGTCCATGTTCAAAAACAACTTAGATCTCAAGACAACTGGTCTAGACACACTGGTTGCCAAAGTAGAGACTCTTGAAATGGATGAAAAATCAAGAAACAAGAGTGTGAGAACTCATGTCTCACCTTATCACTTCAAAGAAACAAAAAATGCTGGAAGTGCATTTATTTCAAACAATGATAGTGATAACTCTTATGCTTTGAGTGATGATGAAGAGGAAGTCAGTTTCTATGCTTCTAAACCCTAAAATAAATCAACTCAAAGTAAAAATCAAAAGGATAAAGGAAGACCTGCTGACAGAAGAGATACAACTGCAGCCACAGCAAAATCTTCACAACAAAACAATCAGTCAGAACCAATCACTGTGATACTAGATTCTGAAGAACAAAAAGCAGCATTTGCAGCTTTTAGTTCTAGTTTTCAAGCCTACCTGGGAAGCTCTCTAACTTCAGCAAATATCTGCCAGCAAGACTTGGAAGAACTACATCCTGATGTAGTGGAAGAGATGGATTTATAATGGTAGATGGCAATGATTGCTTACAGAGCTAAGCAATATCTCAGGAGAAATAAGAACCTGGTTGCAGCAAGCAAAACATCAAAGATTGGTGTTGACAAGTCGAAGGTAAGATGCTTCAAGTGCAATCTCTATGGACATTTTTCTAGAGAATGCAATCAACAATCACACCCAGAGATGAGACACCATCAGCAACATCAGACTCAATCTCATCAGCAATCAAACTCTCAAAGATCTCTGCACAGACAACCTCAGCTGACCAATACCTCCCCACCAGCCATAAATGAATCAGCAGGACCTAGTAACTCAAAGGAGTCAGGGCTGATCATACTTCAAGATGGAACTTGTGACTGGAGTATATATAAAAAGGAAGTCTTGGAAGAGAATCAAGCTTTGATGGATCATATGGAAAACAAAGTTCCTCCAATGGCCAGAGAGGCAAAAGAAAGGTTGTGTTCATCATCGTGTGTGGAGGAAGTCGAACGGTATAGAGTTCATGCTCAACAGTTGGCTGACAAAGTAAAAGAAACTATGATTTTAAATGAATCACATGTTAGAGAACATAAATTATATCAAATCAAAATTAATTCTTTACAAAAGGATTTAGAAAATTTTGTTTATGAAAACTACAGCCTAAAAGCTAAAGTTGAGCATCTGACCACTTCCTTAACCAAATCCACGGCTGATCATGCATCAACTGAAGTGAAACTTCAGAAGTTTCAACTTTTATCTCAGCAATATGAGAAGCTGTTAAACTCTCATATTGAATCAAAGAATAGGTATGGGTTAGGTTATAATGCTGTTGCACCACCAATAAATGATAATTACATAACTCTACCTAAAACAATGACAAACACATTGCCATATCATTTTGTGCCCAGCACCAAGATTGACATAAAAACAATCAAATAAACATTAACAATGAAGCTGAGGTGAGTGAAACTGAGTCTTCTGAATCAGAATCTTTAAAACATAATGACTCAGAATTTGGTTATGATAAATGTGATGACTTGGATGATTCTGATGAACATGATGTTGATCAACTAAACATTGGTAAGAATGTTCATGTTGAAACTGGTCTTCCAAAAGTCCTTAAAGAATCAAAGCTGTTATATCCTCCAAAGCAAAGAAACATGCTGAAGACAATATGTAAGAGGATTGCTAAACTAAATGAAGGACTTCAATAATTGAATCTTCATAAAAGTTCATCATCAAAGGAAGTTGGTGACCATGGATCAAGTGAGGAAAAATCTTCTTCTCATGCAGATAAAGGTAAAAAGAAACAAGCAACAACAAAACATAAGAAAAACTCCTCAGTTGAAGATCTGCGGAAGGCAAAATATGATGAATCCGTAGACATCTGCGGAAGAGTAAAGCTAAATCTCCGGAAGAGAGCCCATAAATACAAAGTTGGATTTTAAGAAAAGGTCAGCTAAAGCTAAACAAGTGGATGGTTCTTCTAGCAAAAGCAAGGAGAAATCAAGTGATCCATTGGAAAAGGAGCTAAAGTCCACAAGCTGAATAAGAAAAAGAAGTCTGAGTCTGAAGACAATTCAGAAGAAAAATACTACAAATGGTGTGATATGAAAAATCACAATACAGATGACTGCTACTTCAGCAGTTACCGTTCCATATGTAATATGAACAATCACATGACTTTTGATTGCTACTTCAACAAACATTGTGCAATATGCAACAAAAATAATCATTCAACTCAGGAATGTTATTTCAACAAGAAGAACAAGACAAAGAGCATAAAGAAGTCAAATGCTGAAAGGTCTGAATCAGATTCTCAATCTTCTGAAAGTGAAAGAATCAAAGTTCAAGAAAGACCAACAAAAATCAAAGCAAAAATCATTTGCTGAGGATAAGCCTTTGAAGAAAAGAGTATCAACTCAGTCAAAAACACCTCGCAAAAGGTGGATCTGTCAGACAAGAAGACTATAGTGAATGATGATTTCTTTGATAATTTTGAAAAAGTAACTCCTGTGACTCAATCAAAATTGAAAGATGATGAAACTTTCAGAAATTCAGGATCAACCTCAAAATCAAAATATCAACCAAAGAAAGATAAGATGAAGATAGAATCAGACAAGAAAGAAGAAATCCAAAAATCTGCCTCATCTTTAACAGAATCATCCTCACCACCATCAAATAAAAAAGAATCAATTAGGACTGAAATTAATACTGAAACTTCAAGATTAATTCATGAATGAGTAACAATTGTAGACACTTCTGGCAAATCCAAGACAATTAAGGCTTGGGTTGTCAATTCTAATTGATTTCTTATTTTGTGCAGGAACAATCATGGAGAGCTGACAACAAGTGGTATGTTGACAGTGGTTGTTCTAGGCATATGACAGGAAACTGTTCTCTTCTCCATGACTTCAAATATAAACATGCCTCATATGTGGCATTTGGTGGGGATAAGAAGGGAGGTAAAATAGTTGGTGAAGGAATGGTAACAAATGGTGTACTAACATTTAAAAAAGTGAATTACTGTGAAAATTTGCAGTACAATTTACTTAGTGTATCTCAAATTTGTAATAAAAATACACAACATTATTTGATGACACTAATTGTTATATCCTTAAGCCAGGTTTTTCAATTCCAGAAGAATGGATCATTCTTAAAGTATCAAGAAAAGAAAACACTTATGTTTTGGATATGAACAACATAACACTCACAAAACATGAAACATGTCTTTTATCCAAGTCCTCTAAAGATGAATCTCAATTGTGGCATAGAAGACTTGTTCATTCCAACTTAAAGAATAAGATCAAATTGGTGAAAAATGACTAAGTCGTTGGTCTACCAAAGAAAGAATTTTATTGTTCAAATCACTGTTCTTCATGTTACAAGGGAAACAACATAGAGTGTCTCATAAAACTAAATCTGTCAACACTAACACTACACCACTCAAATTGCTTCACATGGATCTCTTTGGTCCAACCAATATGATGAGCATTGGAAAAACACAATATGTTTGGTGAAAGTAGATGATTTCACTAGATTTACCTGGGTTTTTTTCTTAAAACAAAAGAGTGAAACATCTGAAACATTAATTGACTTTATGATCAAGATTGAGAATCAACTTGATCTAAAAGTTAAGATTTTCAGGAGTGACAATGGGACTGAATTTGTTAATGCTGATCTAGATTCTTTTTGCAGGAATAAAGGTATTGCAAGGCAATTTAGTGCACCGAGAACTCCATAACAAAATGGAGTTGCTGAAAGAAGAAATAGAACTCTTATAGAAGCAGCCAGAACAATGCTAGCTGACTCTCAGTTGCCCATCACATTCTGGGCAGAAGCTGTGAACACAGCATGCAATGTTCAAAATAGTACTTTAATTGTCAAAAACATAATAAAACTCCTTATGATCTCTTATTCAAAAGGAAGCCTTTTATAGGACATCTTAGAGCTTTTGGGTGTCATGTATCTGTGTTAAATACTAAAGAACAATTGGAAAAATTTTCTGAAAAAGGCTATGATGGTTCTTTGTTGGATATTCATCCACATCTAAATCATATAGGGTTTACATTCCAGAACATAACATTGTTGAAGAGACTCCTAATGTTTCTTTTGATGAATCAATTTTTACAACAATTGTAAAAGGATCATCTTGGTTATTTGATATAGATGCATTAACGCAGTCATTTAATGCTGGATATTTAATCAATGCAGGTTCTACTGATACATGTTATCCATTTGTTCCTCCAAGTTTGAATGAAGTGTCACTTTCAGCTGATCCTCCAAGGCCATAACCTCCAAACATCCTGCAGCAAGAATCAAACAATCAGACAAGTCAGCAACATGAAGATACATCCGGAGAAGCAAATCCTGCATCCGCAGTCAATGAACATACATCCGCAGATGATCATACTTCATCAGACGATGTAAATAATGCTACAACCGATGCTCCCAGGGGTATAGAACATGTTTTGAATCAATAAAACTTGTCAGCAGATCAACAACCTCAATCCATGGATGTTGTTGTAACTCCTACGGAAGAACAAGATGCATCCGTAGAAATTCCTATGGAACAATACCATGATGCTGATGATGCAGATGATGTTCAAGCTGACTATGTTGAACCTGAAGAACGCTTTGACTACTTCATAGGCTCCTCATCACAGCTAAATTCCACTGATCCAATGGATTTAACAAATTTTGAATCAACCATCCCAGTTGATACTATTTCAACAACCAGAATTCATAAGTCTCATCCATCAGATAATATCATAGGAGACCTAAATGCAATAACTACCAGAAGCAAAGGGGGAATGGCAAAAATTTGCCTGTTCACTTGCTTCTTATCTCAAATTGTTCCTGCAAACATTACAGCTGCTCTAAAGGACAATGGCTGGATTGAAGCTATGCAAGAAGAACTACAACAATTCAGAAAACAAAAGGTCTGGAATCTTGTAGACTTGCCTCAAGGTCAGCATCCAATTGGAACGAGATGGCTCTTCAAAAACAAGTTGGATGACAAAGGTATAATCATGAGAAACAAAGCCAGACTGATTGCTCAAGGATATACTCAAGAAGAAGGGATAGACTATGATGAAGTCTTTGCTCCAGTTGCAAGAATTGAGGCAATCAGGGTCTTTCTAGCTTATGCTTCATTAAAGAAGTTCACTGTGTATCAAATGGATGTCAAGTGTGCTTTCCTTTATGGAAAAATTGATGAAGAAGTATATATGGGTCAACCTCCTGGATTTGAGGATCCTGACTACCCACATAGAGTCTACAAGCTAGACAAAGCTTTGTATGGACTTCATCAGGCACCAAGTAGTGGTATAAAACATTATCATCCTTCTTGCTGAAGCATGGGTACAAAAGAGGGACTATTGATCAGACTCTCTTTCTCAAACAAGAACATCAAGATCTTTTGGTGGTTCAAATATATGTAGATGACATAATATTTGGATCAACTAACAAGAAACTTTGTCAAAGTTTTGAAGAGTTAATGAAATCTGAGTTTCAGATGAGCCAATGGGAGAATTGACCTTTTCCTTGCTTACCAGTTCATCAGAAAACAGATTGAATTTTCATCAATCAAGAAAAGTACATATATCAGATTTTAAAGAAGTACAATCTTGTTGATACATCTTCATGCAAAACACCTGCTTCAACAATAGACAAGATTGTGCCTATAGATCAGAGATTGTATAGATCAATGATCAGATCCTTAATGTATTTAACTGCCAGTAGGCCTAACATAATGTTTGTTGTGTGTGTGTGCCAGGTATCAATTAGATCCAAAGGAGTCTCATCTGAATGCTGTGAAGAGAATATTCAGATATCTAAAAGGAAAACCACCTCTAGGACTGTGGTATCCAAAAGATGGAGATTTCAGTCTTTATTCATACTCAGATAGTGATTTTGGAGGGTGCAACAACAACAGAAAATCCACAACTGGTGGATGTCAATTTTTAGGACCAAGACTTGTTTCATGGCAGTGCAAGAGGCAGACCAATGTGTCTGTGTCCACAGCTGAAGCTGAGTACATAGCTGCTTCAGCTGGTTGTTCTCAAGTACTTTGGTTGCAAAACCAATTACTTGATTATGGTTACAATTTCCTTCAAACACCGATTGATATTGATAATTCAGTTGCTATGTTCATCTCTGCTAACCCAGTTCAACATAGTAAAACAAAGCATATTGAAATCAGATATCATTTTCTGAGGGATTGCTCAGAAAAGGGTTTAATCAAGTTAATTAAAGTGGACACAACAAATCAGCTTGCTGATTTATTCACTAAAGCCTTTGATTCTGTTAGATTTAATTTTCTAATTGAATTTTACGTATGATTAACTTAGACTAAATCTTCAAAAGCATATGACTGTTCTTGTGTATAGTAATCACTAATTTAAAAAAATTAAAAAAACTAATAAAAAATAATAAAAAAAAAATAATAAAAAATGTAACCTTTCATTTCTGTGTTTATTTCTGCATGACATATGTATGGGAAATGATAGTATACTATGCTTGGCTTACTTCATCAGCATCACTAAACTTCAAACTGATTTACAACATTTTAATGTGTGAGTAGGTTCATCTTGAGTGGGAACTACAGTAAGAGCATGCCAAACATAATGAAAAAGGTGACTGTCTGTGGGAACTCCATTTTGAGGATCAGGCAAGTAAGTCATATCCTGATGTGATCAAATCACTTACCCAAGCACACTATGTAAACACTTTATAATCTTCTATCTTTGCAAAATTCATATTCCCTCTGTTTTGTGTGAACAAAGACCTGGGTATATGATTAAATAGTATGATCTTATTCTCCCTCGTTTTGTGTAAACAAAGACCTGGGATAAGTACACCTCTGTTTTATGAAGTAAAGACCTGGTGACTTTATGAGGATCATATCTCAGCTCTCAAAAGAATCTCTTGTGATCAACTGTATATTATCTTAAAGAGCTTAAACATCAAAGCATTAATGAGACTGTAATTCTGTCTCAAGATAGAACTTATAACTTAATATACATAGTTTCTAAGTATGAAAAGTAATGATTTAACTCAACAATAGAAGACAAACTCTACTGAGAATTGACAATGGAGAACATGACAGTTACTGATTAACAAACTTCAAAACATGATAAACAGCATGCCTAGTTGATACATTACTCATGTATGAATTTCAGTGGATCTATATACTTACAATAAAGTGTGCACTAGATCAAGTATTATTCAAACAATCAACATCAGCAGAAGCCTAGAGTCATAGTATAATCCCTCTACATATATGCATGCTTGTATTGTTTGAGTCCTTAGTTTAATTTCTTCTTAAATGATTACTTCTTCATTGGACTATCATATGCCTTTCATGATTATTTCCAACATAAATTTATGATGAATGAAACAGTTTAACATTAATCACAAATTTAGGGGAGTAGGTAATCATGAAAATCAATAAAAAGCTGTTAATTCACTTTGAAGGAATTGGAACTTGAGCACTAACTTGAATGCAGGATACAGGAAGATTGCTTGCTGTACTCAATTGTCATACAAACTAAGTCAACAAGGTCCAACATCAAGAAATGATTCCATCACTTGATAGGAATCATACATTTAAAGTTTCAATGAAACTTTAATATCCGCAGAAGTTTCAGTCAAATTTCTGCATCCGCAGAAGTAACAGTGAAATTTCTGCATCAGCAGAATGAACAGTAAAAATGTAACTTTTGTATAATCGTAGAATTCGTAAACTAACGGATGTGCAAGTGATTTTGAAAGTATAATTCATGTTCATAGAATGGTAATCTATGAATAAGATATACTCATCGGTAATGTTGCATTTAATTTTTAATTAATTAAGGCATCCGCAGATGCTATGGCATCCGCAGATGTTATGGTTCCGCAGATGATCCGCGGAAGCGGTGATACATCCGGAGTAAATGTTCACGGAGAGGGAAAAGGAAAGTGGGGCCAACATAATAAATAAATGAAATTAATGTGTCTGCTTATAAATGAAGTTTTTGAATTTAAGAATTCATTAATCACTTTTCAGAGCACTTTTCACTTTTTGACCTAGAAAAACGCACTCCTTTTCCCTCTTCTACAAATATTCAAACCTCAAAACAAACACGTAATCTTGATCACAGACTACGGTTTTGAAGGTAAATCATAGCATAATCATCAATGATGAACTGTTTGATTCATGATTATCGTTAACACTGTTCATATTCATGTCTGTACCACTGATATTAACATGCTTACCATTGTTCTTATGTACAGGTGACAATAGGTTTGCGAAAGAGCACAATGTGTGCGCATTCCTAAACGCTGATGATCCTGCATCAGAAGGATGTCGAGATATCATCAGATATCTTCGACGGTCCAGCTTTTCTATGCCCTGATGGCAGAGCCTGTGATTCATCAAGATCATATAGTGGATTTCTGGAATTCAGCTCGAATAGAGCAAGATGGAGAAGAGGAGATTTCTGAAATCTGAAATGAAAGACTTCGGATAGATGAACAAGTTATCAGAAGATCACTTGAATTGGGAGATCGAGAAGAATGGCACCCTGATGTGTTTGAGAATGAGTACATTAAGAAGGTGTTCAATCTGATGGGCTATGATGGAGATTTTGATAAAGGAGAAATCAAGAAGGGGAGACTGTGCAAGACTTACTGATTCCTATGCCACACTTATCTTAAGTGTATCTTTAACAGGAAGTCTGGGCTGCATAGATTTTCAAGACACATATCCTCAGGCATCATAGGAATCTTTGAAGGAAGGACATACAACTATGCTAAATACATCTTTAATTGTCTGTGCGACCAAGTTAAAGTGCAAAGGTCAGACAAGATGTACATGTTTCCAAGGTTTCTACAACTGATCATCAATGCTAAACTTCTGAGGATTGCAAGGGAAGGTGATGTGTTTGTACAAGCCCATCTGGGTAGGTCTGTACTGAACAAGATCAGTGGCAAGTATCAAGGTGAATATATGCCCATGTTTGCTCATGTTGTGGATGCACAGGCTGACATACCACAAGAATTGGTATGGATAATGAACAAGGAGAGACATCTACTGATTCTGATCAAGCATCACACTCACCTATTCAAACACCCCTCACCAACACCAATCACCAGCCAGCATAAACCCTGAGCCCATCTCACCTATTCATCATCAATCTCCACAACAGCTATCTACTTCCACCCAAAACACCCAGCCTATCTCTCCTATACTTCAAGAATTACCAGTGATTTCACTCTCATATCACAAAACACTCAGCCAGTCTCACCCTTAGAAACCATATCCCCTCTTCATTCACTCCCTGATACACCAAAACAACAGACACCTGAGAGTGCTAATACTAAGCCTATACATATCACTCAGTCTCAGAACTCAGTGTACTCCGGTGAGACTGAGTTAATGTCTCAAGCTAACATAATACAACTCTCAGTCTCCAACTCCTAAAATACAGTCTTGTCAGATCACACTGAACCCATATCTCCAATTCTTAATGCTCAGCAACTGTCCCAACCAAACATCAAGAGCCTGTTGATCAAACAGTTGAGCACTACTCAAGTTCAGCAAGTGCTGCTCCTACTGAGAATATGATGATCAAACTGCTGGTGAACCAATAGAAGAAGAGCAAGACAATTTTATGGATGTTGTTGCTTATAATGAGGATGATCTGAGTGATAAGGACATACCAGTGAGCAAAAGTTTTCTGGTTGTTGAGTACAATAAACTGGTGATCAAGTCCAATAAAAGGAAACAGAGAATCCAAGAGTTAAAAGGGGTGATCAAAGAAAAAGATGAAGAGCTGATGAAATAACAAGCTAGACTGAAAAGACTCAAAGAAGATGCTCAAAGCAATAATGAAGTAATCGATGCATTGCTTCATCATGAAACAGAATTGGTTGAATCTATAAAATTTAAGAAAAATGAGAAGGAGAAGATGGCTTGAAAGTTGATCAAATCACTGATTCTCTGTCTACAAAATCTGAGCTGATCAAGTTGAAAGATGAAGAAATTGAACAGCTAAAGATGAAGATATTGCATTGGAATCAAAGGATGCCCCATCTGTCAAACAATCAAAACAATCTTTTGAGGTTTCGAAGGACTTAATCTGTATTCACGAAAGAGAAAAACCTGGTTGCTACTGAAAAGAAGGTAATCATTGTAGAAGTCTCTTGAGAAGCCAAAGCCCATATCTGCTGAACACACTCCTTTAGTAGACTTATCTACTGTGAAGTGAAATCCAATCATGATAGTGACAGTGATGATGAATGGAATGAGCTGACAAAGATGGACTCACCAACTGACCATAAAGACTAAGGCTGATGATCTTTTAACAACTAAAGATATTATGGAAGAGAGGCCTGAGTCAACCATGTTTATGACACTCATAAAAATGGTTTCCTTATGACATGGTTGAAAGGCTAAACATAACTGAGATGAAGAATCTGCTGAAAAAGTTCGAGCTTGCAAGATTCATGATTCCAAACTGTGACTATGAAGCATTCAGCACCTTCAATCAATTCAAAAACAAAGAAAGAGTTGGCCATTGTGACACAGCTAAGCTAAGCAAATATAACATGATGCTGGTTACAAGGTCACAACACAACCACATGAGTTAAGGGAAGGTCAGTTGGAGAGCTTAGAAGAATGATGGAGCATGTAATGAAGGTGAGCTTGATACAGGAGTCAGATTCAGAACTGAAGCTCCTAATCCTGCTGTTGAGCATCATAACAAATATCTGCTGAACTGGTTATGGTGGAAAGCAAAGATCAACACAAATCAAAGGATAAACTAATCAGAGATCCAGAGAAGTAATTCCAGGGAAAGTGTGGCCTATTGGAACTACTATGAGGGAAATAACAGAACAAA
>CM044003.1:83839645-84257145 GCA_024085815.1 Flaveria linearis
AATCTTATAACATATTGATTTATAATGTTTCAAAATCTTAAATATTTTATTAAAAGGAGATTTAATTATTTAAACTTAGAAAAAAAAATTATAAAAATGATTTGATGACTCTAAAAATATTTAAAGTTTACACAAACCATTTGTATATTTTATTAAAATATTCTATGATTAAATTGAGGCTGAAAAGCTTTTTTAAAAATGGTTGAGGTTGCCCGGGTTCGAACCCGGGACATCATGGTTGAAGGAGCATGTCTTACCAAGCAAACCAGGGCCGTAGCCGTGGTAATCCTGGTTGCATTTCTTATAAACATCATCAAAGAAAACCCCCAAATCACATGAACCCTAGAATCAATTAGGGCCAAATTGAAACCCCAATTCGTGTTTGTTCCGATCAAATCATGGGCTTTTGTTCCTCTTGTAAAAGTGAGTATTATGTATGTGTTAAATCACCTGCTTCGAACGAAATGAGAGGGTACACCTCGTCGGCTCGATCGCGGTGAAGACGAGATCGAAGGTGGTGTTTCAAGGGTTTCAGATGAATTGAGAGTGTAGATAGATTAGGGATAGTTAAACGATTGTGTAGGTGCGTTTAATTAGGTTATAATCACGGTTAATGCTCAAACGGTTCAAGGTTTATGGCCGACGGTTACGAACCCAATCGACATCCAAATTTTCGTCCTTAAAGTGAATTAAAGGCGGCTTTAAGTTCGAATCGTGTCATGAAGCGGTTGGGATGATTTCGGGGTTAGAATTCAAAGTAATTATGGGATTTGGGACTCGCCGGACCGCGGCCGACGATGACCGGAATATCCACCGGATTTGCGGGGAGAGAGAAAAGGAGATGGGGTGTTGGTTTTGAAATGTTACAACTTTGGTCCCTGAGGTTAAGGATTGTTTAATCCTTTCCAAAACTTAGGTTTAAGTTTAAATAATTTACAGTTTAGATCCTAAGGTTGTGAATTGTTATTATTTTATGTTAAAAACTAATTAATTACAAGTTTTAAATAAGAAAACTTATATTGTTTATATTTATTTACAACTTTTATTATGATTATTATTATCTTATTATTATTATTATATTTATTATTATATTACTATTATTATTATTATTATTATTATTATTATTATTATTATTAATATTATATATTATTATTAATATTATTATTTTATTACTACACAATTTAATAGCTTGATTAATAGCTTTTAAAGATTAAAGACAACCAAAAGATAAGCATAAGTAACCATGAGTTTCATAATTCACGACAATGGTCCTTCAAGGTTAAACGACGTTGACTTTTAATTAATAAAAAATACGAGATGTTATAATGCCCCAATGCAAAAGGACCGGGCATCTCTTCAAGAATGCAAGAGAAGAGAAAATGTTTTGAATGTGGAGATCCAGGACATCTAAAACCTAATTGCCCAAAACTTCAAAATGACAACAATCTGCAACCAAACAAACCTAAAGGACGTGCATTTGTATTGACCACGGAGGAAACCCGTAATACTCCAGATGTGATTACTGGTACGTCTCTTGTCAATGATATATATGCACGAGTATTATTTGATTCTGGTGCTAATAAAGTTTAGTATCAAATACCTTTAGGCACTATTTGAACCAAGAATCACAAAATTTAGATCATACCTTTATAGTGGAAATGGCTGATGGGAGTCAAAAGGAAATCACTATATATTATTAAGAACTGTATCATAAATTTAATGGTTATCCATTTCCTATTGATTTAATGCCTATGGAATAGAAGAATTTGATGTAGTTATAGGAATGGATTGGTTAGTCCTAAATCACGTAGAAATGTGTGTGATAAAAAGATCATTCGACTCAAGCTACCCAATGGCAAAGGTTAACCATATAGGAGATCGTGCTGAAGGACTAAAAATCTCATCACGATAGCACAAGCACAAAAAGATATGAGAAAGGTTGCATTGCCTTTTTGGCATATTGTGTTAACACTGCAGAGAATAAAAAGATTGAAGACGTGCCAGTAGTACGGGAATATCTTGAGGTATTTCCGGATGAGCTCCCAAGACTTCCACTGATAGATAAGTGGAGTTTCGTATTAACTTAGTGCCTGGAACATCACCGATTGCCAAGTCTCCGTACAGACTAGCCCCGATAGAAATGCAAGAACTCAAGAAGCAACTAGAAGAACTACTTTAAAAGGATTTATTCAGCCAAACTCTTCGCCTTGGGGAGCACCCATCTGTTTGTTAAGAAGAAAGATGGGAGAATGCGTATGTGCATTGATTATAGAGACTTGAATAAAGTCCTATAAAGAATAAGTACCCCTTACCAAGGATCGATGATCTACTTGATCAATTATAGGGAACAGGTTTTTTTCAAAAATATACTTGCGATCCAGTATCATCAGTAAAGGTCGCGCCAGAAGATGTACCTAAGACTGCTTTCAGGACTAGGTACGGTCATTATGAATTTTTGGTAATGTCGTTTGGGCTTACCAACGTACCTACAATATTCATGGACCTTATGAATAGAGTTTGTAAACCGTATCTTGATAAGTTCGTGATCGTATTTATCGATGACATTCTAATCTACTCTAAGAACGAGGCAGATCATGAACAACACCTCAGAGCAATTCTTGAATTGCTTAAGAAAGAAAAACTTTATGCAAAGTTTTCCAAGTATGAGTTTTGGATACGTGAAGTTCAATTCCTATGTCACATAATCAATAACAAGGAATACACGTTGATCCTGTGAAGATTGAGGCTATCAAAAAATGGAAGTGCCAAAGAATCCTACTGAAATTAGAAGATTCTTGGTTAGCAGGATACTATAGAAGATTTATTCAAGACTTCTCCAGATTGCTATGCTATTAACAACATTAACCTAGAAAGCCTCTAAGTTTAATTGGGGATCTAAACAAGAAGAAGCCTTTAACATGTTGAAACAGAAGTTGTGCAGTGCCCCAACTATCACTTCCTGAAGGAATTGAAGATTTGTAGTCTATTGTGATGCATCTCATTATGGTATGGGTTGTGTCTCATGCAAAGAGGTAAAGTAATTGCTTACGCTTCTCGACAGTTGAAGACTCATGAGCGAAACTACACACCCGATTTAGAACTTGGTGCTGTATATTTGCACTAAAATTTGGAGACATTATCTCTATGCTGTAAAATGTACTATTTACACCGACCATAAAAGTTTAAAACATATATTCAAACAGAAGGAGCTTAATATGCATCAAAGACACTGGATGGAGTTATTAAGTGATTATGACTGTGAGATTCAATACCATCCAGGAAAAGCTAATGTAGTAGCTGATGCATTAAGTAGAAAGGAGAAGCCCCTACCTATAAGAGTTCATGCATCTAGAATAGACGTTAAAACTAGTCTTTTAAATCAAATTAAGATTGTTCAACAAGAGGCTCTAATAATAATCAAGTGAAGAAAGAATGATTAGGAGACTAAAGTTGTTGATAGCAGGAAATGATATCCTAAGATTTAACAATAGAATATGGGTTCCTAGTTTTGGAGGACTACAGGATATAATCTTAGATGAAGCCCACAAGTCTAAGTATTCTATCCATCCCGGTAGTGACAAGATGTACAAAGATCTAAGGAATGACTATTGGTGGCCGAGAATGAAATGATCTATAGCTAGATATGTAGAAAAGTGTCTCACTTGCCTTAGAGTGAAAGCATAACATCTGTCACCGACAGGTCCGTCAATTAACGTAACACTCGTTAACTCTCATTGTGCAATTACTTTGTCGCCTAATTAATTCGTTTTGACCTCAAATTCTTGTCTCGTTCATTTTGCACGTTGATTTTAATATTGTGTAAATTATAAATAATAGAACTAGTTACTAAAAATGCAATTAATTTTATTATTATTAATAAAATTTTGTTATTATTAATATTATATTATTATAATTAATAAGTTCAGGGTTTAAACTGTAATTTAACTAAACTTGAGGGAATAATTAATGAATAGTTTTTGGGGACTAAGTTGCAAAATTTGCAAAAATATATGTTCAACCGTCGACCCCCCCCCCCCCTCGCAAAACCCTTCTGCTGTCTCTCTATCACGACTCCTCCACCGTACCACCGCCGTAAACCACCGAATCAGCCCCGTTTTGCCGCCGTTAGCCTTCGTTTGTCGCCGTCGGTTGCCGCCGACTTGTCGTTTGGTCGTTTTAACAGGTATACGATTCATCTAGACTTCGTTTCGTCTCGTTCCGCAGTGGTTGGACCGGTTCGGTTGTATCGGATTGCTTGTATTCGTTCTTTGTATGTGAGTATGTATATATATTCATGTATGTTGGTCGTACGTATATATGCGAGGTGTGTGTTCGGGTATATAAATACATAGGTGTGTGCGATGCCGTGTATATATATTGAATGTGTGTGTCGCTAGTGGTATATATGTGTATGCATGTGTGTGCTTTGGTGCAGTGTGTGCTGATTAAGAAGCGAACACACAGCTTGTGGCTGCTGTGTGCATCATGTGGATGTGTGTGTGTTTCGGTGTGTGCGTTCGAAACCATGCGTGCGTTCGAAACCGTGTGTGCGTGTGTTACAGGTGCGTGTATATGTATATATATATAATCTTGGATGTATATGCATATTGTGTTGTGTTAATAGTATATGGTGTGTGTGTTTGTATATATATATCATGTGTGTGATTGTATATTCATATATATATAAGTGATCATGTGTGTGTTCTATAATATGTCCGTATGTGTATTTGTGTATTATATATTATATTTATTGTGAGTCTTGTGTGTGTTTATGGTGTGTGTTGGGTGAACATAAATATATGAGTGTGCATGAGAGCTTAAGTGTATGATTGGGTGTGAGTAATTTGATGGAGTCAAAGTAACAGAAAAGTGATATGTGTGTGATCTGTGTGTGTGATTTGTGTGTGTGCAAAGAGTATGGGTAGGTGTTAATATTGTGGGTGTTGAGTGTGGTTGTTCACTTGTAATTTCAAGTTTAAAGTGTGTGATGTATGGGTAGTATTTGTGCCTATTAATGTGTGTGTTTGATGTATTGTACACGTATATGGTTATACGTTATTGTGTGTGTTCAAATGATATATATATTGTGTGTGTGTGATGACATGAGTAAAAGAAATATAAATTTATTCTTGCTGTGAATTAAAAATAAAATGTGTTAATTATATGAGTAATCAAGTTATTAATCATATAAATATAAGCAATATTTTTGTTACAAGTCCGCAATAAACCCGAACCGACCCGAAACCGACCGGAAGTACCTATTATCATTAGACGTGTTTAAAGATTTGGCTATAACTAATTTTAGGTGTTTGATCGATCGTTGTTCGCGTCTTTAGAAGCCCTTTTGTTCGCTCTTATTCGCCTCTGTTCAAGGTGAGTTTCACGGCCCCTTTCTTAATATTTTTCTTGGGGGAAAAGCTTGCTCAAATGTTTTGTTCTGCGCTGTGTTATAAATAACTTGTGTGTGGTTTGGACCATAGGATTTAGTCTAGAGTTCTTACAAATGTGCTATCTGTACTTAGACTGTATGTGGACTGGACTGTTATGGAGAGGTATTGTTAGTACTAACGGGCTGACACCCCCACCTTGTTGTTGGTATGCTAGCTAAGACCAACTGGCCTTGTGCGAGCCCTTGGGTGAATATAATCCGGTTGTGGACATGGGCATGACTATTGATTTGTATGGATTCTATGGCTACTGTGTTCTCTTACTCACACACTCTCTTTTCTGTTTTACATGGATACATGACATATTTTGTACATTAAACCTGTGAACTCACCTTTATGACATGGCTTTTCAGGTAACAATGCATAAGTTGGATGTGGACTTGTGGACCGCTTCTCGGGAGCAATAGACTATTTGCACTTTTATTTGGTCTTATTTACTTATGGCACTTTTGGACCAATTATGTCTGGATGTTTTGATGGTGTTCTTGTTGGATCTTGGATTATTTATTGTGTTTTTGACTATTTGGTTTTGTTGAAACTTTTGAGGAACATATTTCATTGGTTATTCGTAATGGAGTGATTGATCTTGACACTTGTTCATATGTGTCGGGCGTCGTCATGACCCATTTACGGAGAACGCCTTATAGTGATTCTCTTAAACCCCCAATGTGTTATGACGATCTCGTCCGTCGCATCCTCGTGTTTCGGCTACCAGCGGGGGTGTGACAGATTGGTATCAGAGCCATTGGTTATAGAGAATTAGGTGGATTATTTGACCTAGGCTATAACCTAAGTACCCTCATGTAGTATGCATCATAGGATTATGTGTGTATTGTTATACATGCGAGTGTTTTATGTGCATTACCGATAATGTTGTGTTTCCTGCCTTATGTGTTATCTATAATCTTCTTTTTTAGAGAACTTTGTTCGTCGTATTATCTATCCGTACCTTAAGAAAGCATTAGGTAAGGATGTTCTCCCGTTATATGCTTGATTAGTATTCGATATGGATTGATAAGTGCGAGTGTAAGGACTTTTTAAAGGACATTTGGCATTAAGCAAACCCTTGTTATATGTGCCTACTGGTGTTGGTGATTCCGTACGAGGTTTTATTTATAACTTGCAAGTTGAATATTGGGAGATGGACATGCTAGCTTACTTGACGACAATATAAAGTGCCATGGCGTATTCGGGATTGGATGACAACTTTATTGGATCTCGGTCTATACTAAATGGACTGATTTGACCGTCCCTTATCTAAGTGAATGCTTTATTGATCAAATCCTCTGTACAACTTCGGTTACTTAACCTTTGGTTAGTGACATATCCTTGGTTCTCCAATCATACATAACACTCTGTACTTAACAAGACATGTTGACTCTGGTGGGAGGAGCTAGTGTTAACGATGCAATGCAAATTACCATTACGGGTGCACACGTAATTGCAGTTTGCAGTGCATGTGAAATCTAGCAAACCCTTTTCATGAGATAACGTCATAGTTAGTATGAATCTTCCATTCTTTACATGGGACATTAGAGTTCATGTTCTTTTATAATCAATGGTGTAGAAATACCTATATCCTTTATCCTTCCATAAATACAAACTGATCTAGAACCTTCATGGGAATCATACATTGACATTTTAGCTCAGTATCTAGAGGACATTGAAATCGCTTTTGTTTCTATGATCGTGGAAATTTACTACATGCTCAAGATGTACTTGGTCTTTAAAGAATTAAAGTAGATACGTGAGGCTCTTTGTACCTATGTTGCTTTGTTCGAACGGATCCTAAGACTTGGAGCATTCGACATTTGGATGTCCTAGCATTAAGCTTGATGGAATAAGTGGATGTCATGTAACCAGTTTAAGTATCGTTCTTGGTATATCGTTGGTGTGGTGGGAACGCTGCGGGGAACCCTATATATAAACATCTTCGGTATACTAAGGATGTGCTTGAACTGGGCTATGTGATGATCCTAGCAGTTTAGAGTTGGACATGGTGGAACTAATAACCTGGAAGGAAATAGTACTGGAGGCATGATTGGTTGTACATACAGCTCATGATGTGCAAGCAAAAGTGGTACAGCGGGAAAGTTGGAGCAGCAGCCCCAACCCGTTGCATTGAGAAAATTGGAACAGATGTAGACATCGAGAGCTGTGCTGAGAATCAAAAGGTAAACTGTGTTGTTTGTTCATTGGTGGTCGAAGAGCTAATGTAGAAGAATGCTCAAACACTAGTTCGAGGTATGGTAGTTGTAATGGTCATGACTTTGGATGAGCTTAAAAGATTGGTAACCGAGGAGTACTACCGTGTGGACTAAATGGAAAAGTTAGATCTTATGTCTTGGAATCATGCAATGGTAAGATGTCGTCATGACACCTATACCTGCCAATTCTATAATCTGGTAGAGCTAGTGCTATAACTATGACATATAAGTCAAATAAAGTTGAGAGCGCATCAGAGGGTTGGTTCCATAGTCATGGAATGATAGTCGCCGCCGCAACCCCAACCGTTAGAGTGCAATACTAAAGACATGTACTTTGGCCGACGAGGTGGTTCGTATTAGAGCTTCGAGAAAGCTAGTGAGACGAAGAAAGACGTTAAGGAAACGGGTAAGGTAGATGGTGCTTAAATGGACAAGAAGGACAAGATCATGAAAGAATATTTGGCTGTTGTGTTGGCAATAAAGGACTGCCGGCACTTGTCCAGAGTGTAATAAGTGCAATCTACACCATCTGGCTATGACGCCACATTATGTGTATTTCAATTTCAAGCAAATAGATCGCTTAACCAAGGGCTTTAAGGTGCTAGTGAACCCAACTGTACCAATTAATGTTGTCAGACTGGCAAGAGTTCGACGTTGTCGTTATAAGTGTGGAAGCCAGGAGCATCATTGAAAGGCATATGTGAGGTTAAATAGGATTAAAGGTGAAATGGTTGATCAAAAATGAAGAAAATCATTCAAAATATGGCATGCAACTTGTGCTAACCTAGTGCAAGGTAATGCAGAAACCCTGTTCATAGAAAGGCATTTGAGATTGGTGTCAAAATGCCCGACAGGACCCAGACGTAGTGACTTTAGACTTTTATAACTAAGTTGGACTTGACCTCAATTTGGAGGATACGTGTTATGAAATGGGCTAATGGAAGTCATGTAAATATTAGGAAGATAATTTAGTATTGTGTTGTGCTAGTAGAGGGCCATGCCTTTAGAATAAATCTTATATGGTTTTGACTTGGAAGTTTGACATGGTCACGGGAATGAACCAATTATCAGGGAATAGGGTCGAGATTATCTTCTGCGAGAAGACTACTCGCATGCTGTTATAGAATGATGAGACACTAGACGTGCATGGAAAGAGATTAGAAGAGTACAAGATGCAGATCATAAGCATGAAGGCGCAAGAAGAAAAGAATAGACGACATACCTGTTGTATGAGAATTTTAGGAAGTGTTTAAGAAGGAATTGGTTTCATTGCCTTGTTCAAAACAGATGGACTTTCAGATTGACCTAGTACTGAACGCGATGTATGTTGCTCGGACACCTTATCGCTTAGCACCATAGAAGGTGAAAATTTTGCCTAATCAACTTAGGAGTTGTAGATAAGGTAACCTATGACCCGGTTACTCACCATGGGGCATTAGTGCTTTGTGCCAAGGAGAAGGGTAGATCCTTCGATGTGCGTGAACTATCAAAGCTAAATACGCTAACGCTAAAGAACTGTTATCCTTTGTCGATGGTAAATGACCTATTCGATCAGCTAGATGTATCGACATACCTGTGAGAATATTGACCTCCGTTCGAGAATCATCAATTTAGAGAACATGGGGACGACATACCAAAGAAATCATTAGAACTCGTTACAGAAATCATGAGTTAACAGTTATGCATTTTGGGGCTACAGAGGCACCTACTATGTTCATGGAACTGAGGAATCGAATGTATGAATCATGTATGAATGAATTTGTCATATTGTTCATTGAAGATATGCTGACTTATTTGAGGACAGGGAGGATCATGAGAAACATGGAGGGACAGTCTAGGAATTATTGGAAAAGGAGAAACTATACCCTAAGTTCTCCAAGTGTGTCATCTATATTGACCATAAGAGTTTTCAACACATTTTTTTCATCAAAAAAAGGATTGAACATGAGACTAAGATATTAGATTGAGTTGTTCAGTGACTACGACTTTGAAATCTAATGTCACCCGGGAAGGGCAAATGTGAGTTCCAATGTGTTGAGACATAAGAAAAGAGTCAAACCCACGTGTGTGAGGGCATTGGGGATGACGGTTCATTTAGGTAGCAAATCCCACATTGATGTTACTTGAATTGAATCAATGAGGAGATCGAGTGTGAAGGATGAGGCTTTGAGAGGTCTGAAACAAACAGCTGTACAAAAGGACAATGTAGGATTGTACTTTCTAAAGCAAATTTTGGTTTCATTTATTAGAATGTGTAGACATTGGTGATGGGCGAAGCACACAAGTTTACGTATATTGTTCATCCTGGTGCTAACGAGAGGTGCCATGGTCGTTAAAACTTGTTTTGGTGTTCTTGAACGAAAAGGTACATGGCGGACTATGCGTACTAGCTTTCAACTAGTTCAAAGGTCAAAGCGTAGAATCAAAGGCCATCTAGACTATTGCAATAGCCTAAGATTTTGGAATGAAGGTGGGAAAAAGTTCGTGTAGACTTCTTCATGAACAAGTAGTAGGAATGACTTGATTTGGATCATTGACCATATCTACCCATTTCCTGACTATTAGTGAGGGGTACAAGATAGAAACGCTGAATTTATGTTGATAAAATTATGGATAGAAATGGAGCATCTTTGTCGATTGTCTTCGATCGGGACAGTTGCTCCATGCCACGATTCTGGCAGAGCTTATAAAAGGTGCTGGGGAGGTGTTTGGACATGAATACAACTTATTACTCTAAATGGTCTAAGTCAGTGAACTACTAAGACGTCCCAAGATATGTTATGGCCTTGTATCATCAACTTTGGAAGTAGTTAGGATGATCACCTACTATTGTGAGTTCCCTTATAACAATACCTACAATTGGAGTATTATATTAGCACTATTCGAGGCACTTTACAGATGTAAGTGTCGGTCACAGATATAATGGGCAGAAATCAGGTAAAGTTAGATGACTGAACCATTAATCATTCAAGAGACGAATGATTAGTGTTTTAGACGTAGGACAAAATAAAGGCAGCACAGGATCTTCGGATTTACACTGACAATCAAAGGAACCCTTGTTTGGGCATATTCTATGACGTTGGTTGATTTGATAATTAGATACGGTTGGGGACTGGTACACTATCAAAGTGTTTGCAGTGTGGTGGGTAGCTGTGGCAGACCCTATATATAAACACTATTGATATGTTGAACATGAAATCGGAATCCACACTGGAATCTAGTTTTTGGTATTGGACAACGGTCATACTCTGAAGATATAAAAAAAATTAGGTTGTAAAACCTAAAACGCCATCTCAAGAGATTTGGTTCTTATAGCCAGTTCGCGAGCTGTTGCCTTGGAATGACATGGTTTATCTTGTCAGATGGAGCAAATTGCCACATAGATTGGCAAGTGTGGTTAAAACTACGGAACGGTTTTGAACTGTGATTTATTGGGTGACCCTAGGAATTTTAGCGGGTGATAAATTTCAATTTGCCTATGTACTAGTTTGGATTATGGCTAGGGAAGTTAAAACTTGGAGAGGTAGTGGAAATCCTTATCGTAAAGACTAGATGGAACTCAAAGCGCGAACCTAAATTTTATCTTCATGTGGGAAGTTTAAATAAGGACTAAGTACTCCCCACCTGTTTGCGGATGACATTGCAGTTGATAACACCAGTTGAATTTCGGGACGAAATTCTCTCAACTGGGGGATACTGTGACATCTGTCACCGACAGGTCCGTCAATTAACGTAACACTCGTTAACTCTCATTGTGCAATTACTTTGTCGCCTAATTAATTCGTTTTGACCTCAAAATTCTTATCTCATTCAATTTGCACGTTGATTTTAATATTGTGTAAATTATAAATAATAGAACTAGTTACTAAAAATGCAATTAATTTTATTATTAATATTAATAAAATTTTGTTATTATTAATATTATTATTATTATAATTAATAAGTTCAGGGTTTAAACTGTAATTTAACTAAACTTGAGGGAATAATTAATGAATAGTTGGGGGACTAAGTTGCAAAATTTGCAAAATATATATGTTCAACCGTCGACCCCCCCCCCCTGCAAAACCCTTCTGCCGTCTCTCTATCACGACTCATCCACCGTACCACCGCCGTAAACCACCGAAATCATCCCCGTTTTGCCGCCGTTAGCCTTCGTTTGTCGCCGTCGGTTGCCGCCGACTTGTCGTTTGGTCGTTTTACAGGTATACGATTCATCTAGACTTCGTTTCGTCTCGTTCCGCGGTGGTTGGACCGGTTCGGTTGTATCGGGATTGCTTGTATTCGTTCTTATGTATGTGAGTATGTATATATATTCATGTATGTTGGTCGTACGTATATATGCGAGGTGTGTGTTCGGGTATATAAATACATGTATGTGTGCGATGCCGTGTATATATATATAGGAATGTGTGTGTCGCTAGTGTATATATATATGTATGCATGTGTGTGCTTTGGTGCAGTGTGTGCTGATTAAGAAGCAAGAACACAGCTGCTTGTGGCTGCTGTGTGCATCACGTGGATGTGTGTGTGTTTCGGGGGTGTGCGTTCGAAACCATGCGTGCGTTCGAAACCGTGTGTGCGTGTGTTACAGTTGCGTGTATATGTATATATATATGAATATTGGATGTATATGCATACTGTGTGTGTTAATAGTATTATGTGTGTGTTTGTATATATATATAGCCATGTGTGTGATTGTATATTCATATATATAAGTGATCATGTGTGTGTTTTATATATATGTCCGTATGTTTATTTGTGTATATATATATATATATTATATTTATTGTGAGTCTTGTGTGTGTTTATGGTGTGTGTTGGGTGAACATAAATATATGAGTGTGCATGAGAGCTTAAGTGTATGATTGGGTGTGTGAGTAATTTGATGGAGTCAAAGTAACAGAAAAGTGATATGTGTGTGATCTGTGTGTGTGATTTGTGTGTGTGTAAAAGGGTATGGGTAGGTGTTAATATTGTGGGTGTTTGAGTGTGGTTGTTCACTTGTAATTTCGAGTTTGAAGTGTGTGATGTATAGGTAGTATTTGTGCCCATTAATGTGTGTGTTTGATGTATTGTACACGTATATGGTTATACGTTATTGTGTGTTCAAATGATATATATATATGTGTGTGATGACATGAGTAAAAGAAATATAAATTATTCTTGCTGTGAATTAAAAATAACATGTGTTAATTATATGAGTAATCAAGTTATTAATCATATAAATATAAGCACATATTTTCGTTACAAGTCACGCAATAAACCCGAACCGACCCGAAACCGACCGGAAGTACCTATTATCATTAGACGTGTTTAAAGATTTGGTTATAACTAATTTTAGGCGTTTGATCGATCGTTGTTCGCGTCTTTAGAAGCCCTTTTGTTCGCTCTTATTCGCCTCTGTTCAAGGTGAGTTTCACGGCCCCTTTTTTAATATATTTTCTTGGTGGAAAAGCTTGCTCAAATGTTTTGTTCTGCGTGGTGTTATAAATAACTTGTGTGTGGTTTGGACCATAGTATTTAGTCTAGAGTTCTTACAAATGTGCTATCTGTACTTAGACTGTATGTTGACTTGACTGTCATGGAGAGGTATTGTTAGTACTAACAGGCTGACACCCCACCCTTGTTGTTGGTATGCTAGCTAAGACCAACTTGGCCTTGTACGAGCCCTTGGGTGAATATAATCCGGTTGTGGACATGGGCATGACTATTGATTTGTATGGATTCTATGGCTACTATGTTCTCTTACTCACACACTCTCTTTTCTGTTTTACATGGATACACGACATATTTTGTACATTAAACCTGTGAACTCACCAACGTATGTTGACCTTTATGAGCATGGCTTTTCAGGTAACAATGCATAAGTGGAATGGATGTGGACTTAGATGGGACTGCTCTCTCGGGAGCAATAGACTATTTTGCACTTTTATTTGGTCTTATTTACTTATGTCACTTTGGATCAATTATGTCTGGATGTTTTGATGGTGTGCTTGTTGGATCTTGTATTATTTATTGTTTTTGACTGTTTGGTTTTGTTGAAAATTTTGAGGAACATATTTCATTGGTTATTCGTAATGGAGTGATTGATCTTGACACTTGTTCATATGTGTCGGGCGTCGTCATGACCCATTTATGGAGAACGCCTTATAGTGATTCTCTTAAACCCCCAATGTGTTATGACGATCTCGTCCGTCGCATCCTCGTGTTTCCGCTACCAGCGGGGGTGTGACAAGACTCTACATCAGATTGTCGTAGATAAGTTTAAGGTATGTTATCATTTAAGTTTATGTCAAGTTAATTATTATTTATTTTAGTATTATTATTAGGATTAGTATTAGTATATTATATTTTATATGTTAGGGTTATTGTTAGGGTTGGGTTTTATTTAGCCGAGCCTTAGTTAGGCATGGACTGATCACCCATGCTTAAACAAGGTAGCGCTAGCTAATATCCAACCATAACAATGACTAGTTAATTGTACCATCGCCAAACCTAGGATTACTTAAACTGTATCAGGACCTTGAGATATCACCAGATCGTACTTGGAATTGATTATCAACTGTTGAGCAACTGTTAAATAGGTGAGTTATCATGACTGTTTTCAAAACTGTGATAATATACTCGTTCTGTCTGTACCAGTAATAACTATAATGCTTACTTATATGCACGGGTCGGTAGGGGTATACAGGATCCTGATATATTTAATGGGGTGTGTCAAACTGGCTAAAAAGAGGATAAGGTTCCTTGTATGCATCAGACACATGCTCATACCTATTTGACGGTCGGGAGGGTCTGACAAACCCGTTGTCGGTGGTTGTGGTAAAACCAGGGAAGACACTGTGTCTATGGACCTAAATATCACAACCCCTATTGTACGCATGTCAAAGTTAATTTTATAAACTGTATAGCATGAGCTCACTAGCATTAGTTGACGTCTTTTTGAGTATATGTATCACAGGTAATCAGTGAGACTACTCTAGGAATAATGACGAGACAGTGAAATCTGGAGCTGTAGAAGTTTATAGTTGTTTGATATTGTAATTAAATAATGTATTGTACTCAGAACGTTGTAAGTTTGAAATAAAAACTCAGTTTGCTTTCGCTGTAAGTTGTATCAAGTGTGCACGTCCGCCCGAGTCACGGGTGGGGTGTCACTGTAGGGTTTTTAACATGTTTATCAAAGCTTCATACAACTTATTTATATGAAAAACGCAGCGGATGTATATTTAAAACATGTTCTTAAGTTAGTTGTTAAACCATTTTAACAAACAACCCCAACCCATGGATCTTTATACATAATGCATACAAATGAAAGAACATAAAATATAAGAATCACAACCTTTGGAGCTGCAGAAATCCGAAATTAAAGAGATAAAAAGGATGTGTTCTTGTGGCTGAAACTTCAAGGAAGAAGCTCTCAAGAGGCTATACCCGAAGCTTCTTCAAACACCTTGATTGCTAGGAATCTTTGACACCGAATTTCAGCAAACAAAACTCTTTTGAAAGCTGAAATATCTCTTCTCTTCAACTCCTTTTCAATCTGAAAATTTGCTCTTCTTCACTTTAAAAACCCGTAAGAGAGAGAGGGTATTGAGAGGAGAGAGAGCTTGTTTTCATACAAAAGGAATATGGAATCTATTGGGTTGTGTTTAGCATGCTTTTGCTTTTGTATGTTTACTAGACAAAAATAAATGGAGAGACCCACTCCCTTGGGTGGTCGATCCTTTATTATAAAAGAGGTCCCACCTCATTTAAAACTTAAACATAACTAAACACTTATTAGTTTCAAATTTATAAAGTCTAAAACTAATTTATAAACTTTATAATTAAACATCCTTTTATTTGTTATCATTTAGTAACACTAAATAAAAAAAAACAAATAATATCTCATGAACAATTATTCATATAATAATATTCATTTGCAGAAGCAATAATTTAGAAAATCCATTTTCTAAATTGGTGTCATTATTTATTTGTATGATCTTATCTACAAATAAATTATCTATTGGTGTTTGACAAGCTTGTTATTGGGTATGACCCGACTTGGATCATATCACACTAGCCACATCAATTTAATATGTATCTTGGGCAGATCAATTCCTTCAATCTCCCACTTGCACAAGATTCATAGAAGATTGATGTAAGCAGCAAATAACGCCTAGCAACGGTTTGCTACCCCTAATGTATATGACTAAGTGCCATTCAATAACATCATCCCTTCCAAGTACCTTACTTGAATATGATTTAGGTGAATTAATCATCTATCCTTTTGTTGCAGATGTCATGTTAAATCCAAGAGACACAGAATTGTCATTCTCTGATGATTTAACTTTAACAGGCCTTAGACATCTTACTCTCAATGAATAAGAGGAACAAATTCCATCTTGACTACATACGTCTCTCACAATCACCTCATATCATACCTGAACTCAGCCTTATGTACTGCCAATTTTTCAGAACAGCAAAGTGCTAAGTCAAAGTACAATACTTGGTGAATATCAAGACCCAATATATATCTCAGGTCTGAGGATACAATGATATTCGTCTTTACTCAATATCTCTTATGACTAATCACAAAGATTCCATGCAGAAATAATTGAGAGCGGGTCAGTCCAATATCTATATCCCATAGATATCAATGAACCTTGGTAGCAACCTCTTGCTCTATATTCATACCTTATGAATATCAACCAATCCAATTTCATTATAGTCTTACATTCATAATTGTTCCCACAAGTATGATCGACTACGGATGTTTAGAATAACTTATTTATTCACGGATTTAAACATGCTAAAATAGAAGAACAAATGAAATTATAACCATACAATTAAGTCAAATAACATAAGTTCCAATATCTAAATACAAAATACAACATCAAACCCAGTCACTTGAATATCTAAGTCCCATGGCACAAGCATGGCCTTCATGCTTTGCCCTTTCAAGGAGCTTTGTGAGTGGATCCGCAATGTTTTTATCAGTGTGGACTTTGCGAATACATATCTTTCCTTTTTCAACTTCATCCCTTATGTAGTTGAATCTCCGTTCAATGTGCCGAGTCTTTTGATGAGCACGAGGTTCCTTGATTTGAGCAATCGCACCCTCGTTGTCACAAAAGATCTCTAGGGGATCCTGAATGGAAGGGACTACCCCTAGATCGGCTATGAATTTCTTCAGCCATGCAGCTTCCTGTGCTGCCATTGAAGCGGCGACGTATTCAGACTCTGTAGTGGACAATGCTACGACTTCTTGCTTTGAGCTTTTCCAAGAAACAGCTCCGCCATTCAGAATAAAGATGTACCCCGATTGAGATCGTGAATCATCTCGATCGGTTTGGAAACTCGCATCCGTGTAACCTCTTACAACGAGATCCTCTTCACCAGACCCGTAGATCAAGAACATATCCTTGGTCCTCCTTAGGTACTTCAGAATGTTCTTGACAGCCATCCAATGACTATCACCAGGATTTTGCTGGTATCTACTTGTCATGCTTAAAGCGCATGACACGTCTGGTCTAGTGCATATCATTGCATACATGATGGATCCTATAGCAGATGCATATGGGATTGCCTTCGTTCTATTTTGCTCCTCCTTTGAGCTTGGACATTGAGTCGTACTCAATATTGTCCCTCTTTGAATAGGTACACTACCTTTCTTAGAGTTTTCCATCTTGAACCTTTTCAAGATTTTGTCAATGTATGCACTTTGATTCAAACCAATCAGCCGCCTTGATCTATCCCTATAGATCTTTATTCCCAGAATATAGGCAGCTTCACCAAGATCCTTGATGGAAAAACAACTTCCAAGCCAGGTTTTTACACCTTCCAAGGTTGGGATGTCGTTTCCAAATAGTAGTATGTCATCAACATACAATACTAGGAAGGTTATTATGCTCCCACTAGCCTTCTTATACACACAAGCCTCATAGCATTTTTGATGAAGCCAAATTTCTTTATCTCCTCATCAAAACGGTGATTCCAGCTTCTTGATGCTTGCTTCAATCCATAGATTGATTTCTTTAACTTGCATACTTTATCAGGATGTTTTGGATCGACAAAACCTTCAGGCTGAACCATATAGACATCTTCCTCAAGATATCCATTTAGGAAAGCGGTTTTGACATCCATTTGCCAAATCTCATAGTCATAATGAGCAGCTATGGCAAACAGTATCCTTATAGACTTTAGCATTGCAACAGGTGAGAAGGTTTCATCATAATCAACCCCTTGAGTTTGAGTGAAACCCTTTGCTACAAGTCTAGCTTTGTAAGTATCCAAGTTTCCATGCATATCGGTTTTCTTCTTGAAAACCCACTTACTTCCAACTACTTTGGAATTAAGAGGTGGTACGACAAGTTCCCAAACTTGATTGTCATACATGGATTGCATCTCAACGTTCATGGCTTCGAGCCATTTGTCACAATCCAAATTGGACACTGCATCATGATATGTGGTTGGTTCATCTGAATCTACCACGTAGCATCCATCCATGAAAAATCCGTATCTTTCAGGTGGATTACTAGTTCTACCACTTCTGCGAACGTTTTGTGTGTATTGATCAACCGCTTGATCATTCTCAACATCTTCATGTTGAGTGCTAGTTTCAACCAAACGTGCATCGGGCTGTGAATCTTGATCCTCCTCAAGATCCACTGTTCTACTGCCAGTTCCTTCCATAAGGAACTTTGTTTCTAAGAACTCACCCTTTCTGGCAACAAACACCTTTTGTTCCAGTGGATCATAGAAATAATATCCCATAGAATCTCTAGGATATCCAACAAAGATACACTTGGTGGATTGGACATCTAATTTGTTTGGGGTGGGAGTCTTAACATAAGCCTCACAACCCCAGACCCTTAAGTATGATAGGGATGGAACTCTTCCATGCCATATCTCAAAAGGTGTCTTTTCCACCTTTTGGTTGGGACCATATTCAAAATACGGGTCGCGGAGAGCAAAGCGAAACCCCAAAATGATAGAGGCAATGTGCTTCTAGCCATCATAGATCGAACCATATCCAATAGGGTTCGATTCCTCCTCTCAGACACACCATTATGTTGTGGTGTTCCAGGTGGAGTGAGTTGTGAGACAATCCCACAACTCCTAAGATGATCTTGAAAACATCACTTAGGTATTCACCGCCTCTATCGGTACGGAGAACTTTAATTGATTTGTTGAGTTGATTTTCTACTTCATTCTTGAAGATTTTGAACATTTCAAAAGCTTCATCTTTGTGTCTTATTAAGTACACATACCCATAGCGACTATAATCGTCGGTAAAGGTAATGAAGTATCTTTCACCATTCCTAGTCATTGGCTTAAAAGGACCACATACATCCGAATGTATGATACCTAATAAGTCTTTCGCCCTTTCGTTAGTTCCACTAAAGGGTGCCTTAGTCATTTTCCTTGTAAACAAGATTCACATACATCAAATGAATCACATTCATTTGTTTTTAAAAGACCATTCTTTTGAAGCGTTTGTATACGTTTTTTGTTTATATGACCAAGACGACAATGCCAAAGGTAGGTATCACTCAAATCTAATTTGAGTCTTTTGGTGGTTGCTTGGTATATAGAGCTATCATATGTTGTGTTTTCATGAACTAATTCATAAATGCCATTACAAGGTATAGCCTTAAAATAAAATACATGATTTAAAGAAACATGAATATCATTGTCAACAAACTTGAAATCATAATCATATTGTCTTAAACGGGAAACAGAAATTATGTTCCTAGTCAAACTAGGAGCATATAATACATTACATAAAATAACTTCCAAACCACTTGGAAGCTTCAAAATGTAGTCTCCTTGGGCTTCCACGTGAACCTTTGCACCATTGCCCATGAATAGACTTATTTCCCCTTTTGCATAATGCTCATTTCTTCTGAACCCCTGCAATAAATTACAAATATGAGTTCCACATCTGGTATCTAATACCCATGTGTTAGAAGAAATAACATTCAGCTCAATATGTATCATGTAAATTATACCTGAGGTTTGCCCCGCATCCCTCTTTTCTCTCAACTCTTTGAGATAGACTGGACAATTTCTCATCCAATGCCCTATCTCACCACATTTGAAGCATGGGTCGTTCACAGCAACCTTTTGCTTCTTCTCCTTGGGCTTTGGAGGTTGCGCCCTAACAGCCATCTTCCCCTTTCCCCCAACATGCCCCTTTCCTTTGGCAACAGTTGCCTTAGGAGGGGGTAGAGACCTTCTCTTTCTCCCACCTTCACTTATGGTGAGAACAGGTAAAACCCTTTTACCCATTCCCGCCTCAGCTGATTTGAGCATAGAATGAAGTTCATTTATGCTCTTGTCCCATCCGTTCATGTTGTAGTTCATGACGAATGCCTCAAACCTTTTAGTTAGGCCATTAAGGATCAAATCCGTGGCCAACTCTTTTGAGACGGGACAGTTCAGCCTTTCAAGGCGGTCGATGTGGCTTTTCATCTTAAGAACATAAGATGAAACTGACTGGGATTCCTCCATCCGACATGCATTAAGCGCTTGAACCGTTTCATAGCGCTCCACTCTAGCTTGTTGCTGGAACGTTTCCCGCAACTGAGTGATCATATCATAAGCTCCATGGAGCTCATACTCCTTTTGGAGTTCGGGTGTCATACTTGCTAACATTAGGCAAGAGACTTGGATGGAGTCTTCTACATATCTAACCCAATCATTATATGCTTCCACATCTTCTTCGTCAGGTTCATCGGGGATGGGGTCATCAAGGATGTAGGCCCGCTTTTCTTGTTTGAGAACAATTCTCAAGTTGCGGTACCAATCCATGAAATTGTTAGGTGTTAGACGATCCCTTTGAAGGATCGCCCTTAGGGATTGGTTGTTTTGGTTTGGTACATCATTATTAGCGTTGTTGTTGTCGGCCATCTACAAGATTTTACAAAGTTCTATTAGTAATCGTTAATATAATTATATTTCATTTATCAATACCCTTTATGTCTCATAGACCATTAATAAATAAAATTTTAGAATCCAACGTTATATTTAAATATTGGTTAGGTGACCTTTATCCCATTATTTAAATAAACAAGGTAGTCATAAATGACAATTACAACCTATTGTAACTTCTAGTGGTATGGGATCGTTTGAACATCTCATGTTTATAACGGCATGTTTATCCCATCAACACCTTTTATAAAATATATTTTAGGTGATCCATTCAATATATTTTACAAATCAAGTCGTCCTACTTACACACACGTGTGAGTTTACTATATAAGTGGTTAGGTGACCTTTATCCCACAAACATGGTATTCTCACCTCAAGTTACAAGTTCCCTCAAAGTGGTTAGGTGACCTTTATCCCACTAAGAGTTAGCAAGTAACCTAAGTGTTGTGTAAAAGGATGGTGTTTAACTTGTTTTTCAAAAGGGATTTATAATTTGACAATTCTTGTTTAGAAAAGTCTATGTACCATATGATTGTATGCATTCAACCATATGGTACCCTATTGGTTCTTTTAAATAAAACCCATTTTATTTTGTAAACCATTAATTCCTTTTTATAGAACTATTCTATTTATGCTTAATGATTTGAGAACCAATTACTTGTTTATTGTTTGTTTTAGTTGACGGTTTGTTAATCACATCCAAATATTCAAAACAAACATCATCATATGCATACAACCAAACATAAACAAAACAAGTCATATATGCATAACAAAGCATACTAAGTTGATCACACTTGTTTAGCCAAAACAAGTGTGTCAAATGGTCATATCCTAAGGGTTTAGAATCATGACACATGGTTGACCAAAGAGACTCCCACTTGAAACCATATCTTCAAGAATCCTCTTTGTCCATCTTTTCTTCAAGTCTTGATCTTGAGCTTCCTTACAAGATATGTATCCTAATACATTTTTCTAGTAAAGATAAACTTCTAATCTATTTATTACAAACTATATGAATAAATAAATTACAAGACTAGACTTGAAACAAAAATAAATTATTACATGCCCAAATGAATATAACATGACAACCAATCATTCAATCCAAATGGTCTAGGCTTTGTTATGCATAATCAACAACAATATATCCAAACATATATAAGAAGTCGATTTTTCAGCCCCTTGTAGCCCATGTTTTTGGCCAACATAAACCAAGAACAAGTGGGTTAAGAACACATAAACAATCATATAATAAACTAGAGTTTTAAAGATCCTTGTATGCACAAAGTAGCATCTTTAAAACACCATAAGGGGTCAAAATCCAGCCCCTAACTCACGGATGTTTGGTGTCAAGCACCACAAAAACCGTGAACTAGAAGGTAGTACATGTATGCATATGTATAAGTGGCTCTGATGCCATTGTAGGGTTTTTAACATGTTTATCAAAGCTTCATACAACTTATTTATATGAAAAACGCAGCGGATGTATATTTTAAAACATGTTCTTAAGTTAGTTGTTAAACCATTTTAACAAACAACCCCAACCCATGGATCTTTATACATAATGCATACAAATGAAAGAACATAAAATATAAGAATCACAACCTTTGGAGCTGCAGAAATCCGAAATTAAAGAGATAAAAAGGATGTGTTCTTGTGGCTGAAACTTCAAGGAAGAAGCTCTCAAGAGGCTATACCCGAAGCTTCTTCAAACACCTTGATTGCTAGGAATCTTTGACACCGAATTTCAGCAAACAAACTCTTTTGAAAGCTGAAATATCTCTTCTCTTCAACTCCTTTTCAATCTGAAAATTTGCTCTTCTTCACTTTAAAAACCCGTAAGAGAGAGAGGGTATTGAGAGGAGAGAGAGCTTGTTTTCATACAAAAGGAATATGGAATCTATTGGGTTGTGTTTAGCATGCTTTTGCTTTTGTATGTTTACTAGACAAAAATAAATGGAGAGACCCACTCCCTTGGGTGGTCGATCCTTTATTATAAAAGAGGTCCCACCTCATTTAAAACTTAAACATAACTAAACACTTATTAGTTTCAAATTTATAAAGTCTAAAACTAATTTATAAACTTTATAAATTAAACATCCTTTTATTTGTTATCATTTAGTAACACTAAATAAAAAAAAACAAATAATATCTCATGAACAATTATTCATATAATAATATTCATTTGCAGAAGCAATAATTTAGAAAATCCATTTTCTAAATTGGTGTCATTATTTATTTGTATGATCTTATCTACAAATAAATTATCTATTGGTGTTTGACAAGCTTGTTATTGGGTATGACCCGACTTGGATCATATCACACTAGCCACATCAATTTAATATGTATCTTGGGCAGATCAATTCCTTCAGTCACACCGCAGGGTATATTGGTAGATCTATCGGGTTAGAAGGGCTCGCTCTCGCGACCAGTCGCGCTGGTTAGGTTGTAGCGAGGGGATTTATATGTCTAGATAGTTATGGGACAACGATGTGTTTCTTGTGTTGATTATGGACTTATGACCCAAATTAATCCTAGCTAGTCTATGTTAAGTATATTATCTCGCTACATCATAATGGTTTTGTAAAAACTGATTTGTTATATAAATTATGAAAACCCGAACGCTCACAAACTTAATGTTGACTAGTATTTTCTTATGCTTTTCAGGGTTATAGGTATGCTTGAATGGGAATGATGGGATTATGTCTTTGAAAAGATCAAACGTTTTGTGTGACTATGTTAAATCTTTAATGTTAAAAACTTTTCCTCCTTGTGAACAAAATTTAATAATGTAATGGTTTGAGTATTTTGTCATGTGATGATAGTCAACTTATTAAATATTCACGTTTGACCACGACTGTTGGAATAACTCTGACTTCCGTTACCGCCACGTCACGTGACCTTCCGCTATGATTTTCGGGGTGTGACAGAGGCGGCGATGGGCGGGCGGTGGTGAGGGGGCGGCGGTGAGGTCGTGACGGCCGTCGGCAACCTTGGAGGGCAGATGACTACGATGGGAAGGGGGTGGGATGTCGATGGTGTTCTTTTGTGAAGGGGGTAGAGATTGTCTTATTTTTCATTCAGCATGGTTTTAGAGCAAAACCATTCAGATCTGAATGGAATCATTCAAAGTCTACGTTTTTTTAAAGAAACACATTCATCTCTTAGGTGCTGTTTGTTTTTTCTACAACAAAATGTCTGTAGTCTACGGATTACATCTGCAGACATCTGTAGGAGAAGAGGTGGAGCAAATGTCTACAATCTGCAAGAAAAAGACTGTTTGTTTTTTTAACATCTGCAAACTCGTGAAAAATAATAAATAAAACAATAGATACGAGTATCTATCTATATATAGTGCATGTTTGGGATTGAGTTTGAAAAGTCCTTTTTGACTTTTGGAGGGGTAAAAAGACGAAAATACCCCTCCAGAAGTCAGTAGAAGTTACTCCATCTTGACTTCTAGTGACTTCTGGAGGGGTATTTTCGTATTTTTACCCCTCCAAAAGTCAAAAAGGACTTTTCAAACTCAATCCGAAACACCCCCATATACACATCTAGAACGGTGGCAAATATGGAAGCAAAACAATGCGTAGTCTACAAATTTTTAAAACCAGTTTCACAAAATCAAAACCTCTTTCAAAACCATCCGCTTGACCCACTCAATCTTCTACATCACCCACCATATTTATTATCATTCCACCTACATCCCCACCAAAAACAACATCAAATCTTCCATCTTTTAAACATTCCAACTTCTGGGTCTGCTTCTCTGCATCATTTTACTTTAAATTCACACCTAAAAATTCAATCTTGACAGTTTGTTGAATTCTTTTAGTAGTTGTTTCAATGGACAACTATGACATCTTCTCCAACACAATGTTAGGGCTTGAAATGTCATTAAACCACCAGCAAACCCCCAATTTCCACCACCAGCAACCATCGTTCACCGCGAAACAAACATACCCATATGGTAATAAACAAAAAGCTTCACCAATTAGCGATGAAGAAGAACACCAGAGCAACAATATGAACATTCCGGCGACCACCGACGAAAGCGGTGGCGGCGACGACGACAGTAGGTTGAGAAAAGGGTCACTGTGGCAGAGGATGAAATGGACTGATAACATGGTGAGGTTGCTGATAATGGTGATGCTTTACATCAGCAATGAGGTGGTTTCCGATCAACCATCGCGGTCCGATGGAGGAGCGCCGGGTAGAGGCATCGCCGGCGGTGGCTACGGCTGGAGGAAGAAGGCTGCGAATGTGGAGGGATGGCGGCTGCAGCTGGTGGATTTGATGAAGGAGGAATGAGAAGGTGGCTGTGATTTTTGGGTCAAATGTTTTTATAGGTTAGAATGAGAAGGTGGGGTAGGAGAAGAGGTTAGAAGATTTGTAAATACAATGGTTTATGTCTGCTCATGCAGATATCAGGAATACATTTTTTAATAAAAAGTTCTTCAGATATCAGGAATACATTTTTTAATAAAAAGTTTTTCAGAAATCAAATAATTTGTCCTCTCAAAATATCTTCCCGCGTCTGCGTGCGTGTAGAAGAAGAGATAGGAAAGAACTTTTTAAAAAAACAAACACTACATTACCGGTTCAGAGGTAAACTCTTAATAAAACCATTAATAGGCTACCAAACAGCTCCTAAGATATTACACTATGGTGGTGTTTGTTTTTTACCAAAACCTTTTCCCCACCTCTTCATCTGCGTGCACGCAGACGTGGGAAGAGGTTTTGAGTGCGCAGACTGTTTGTTTTTGGAAGACGTTTCATTAAAAAACGTCTGCAGGAGGTCTGCATGGAGAAGATGTGGACCTATATCTTCTGAGATCTTCTAACCTCTTCTCACATCTCCCACCCTCCCCACCCTCCCCACCCTCCCCACCCTCCCCACCTCCCCCACCTCCCCCACCTCCCCCACCTCCCCCATCGGCCACCCCACCTCCCCCCACTGGCCGGACCACCGCCGCCCCACCACCCCCACCGGCCGGACCAATTCCCCCCACCGGCCGGAACAATATCTCACCTTTTTTACACCTTCAAACTCCAAAAACTCAAAAAAAAAAAAAAACCTGCAGTGATTATTGTTCATCGATTTATGTCTCGACAACAACACTACGAATTTCAGCAATGGTGGAACAAACAGAGGGAAAAATACAATTCTGACATGTTATTCAACGATAAACCTGAAACGCCCAATTTTCTAGCGGTTGAAGTTGACAACCATGGCGGAATCACGAACAAACGGTTGATAGAGAGCGAACTCGTTCTGCTCGACAGATCAAACACGTGTGGCTGTTGAAATTGGTTCAGATCGCTAGTCTGTTGGCTTATGGAATCAACGGATTCGTTTCGGTTGTTAGAACTGCGAATCGACGGATTAAATCTGATTCGTACCGAGTTGAAACACGGTTTTATCGAGTTATCAAGGTGTTTTTGGTGATTGTGGTTTTGTTGCTTGTGTTTGAGCTCGTTGCGTACTGTGAGGGGTGGTATTTCAGTCCTCCGACGGTACGGCGAGCGGCGGATGTGGTGGAGTATGTTTATGCGCATTGGATTCAGATTAGGGCGAACTATGTGGCACCGCCGTTGCAGAGATTGACGAGTGTTTGTATTATGTTGTTTTTGGTGCAATCGGTGGATCGTTTGCTGTTGGTGATCGGATGTTTTTGGATCAAGTTCAGGAGGATTAAGCCGATTGCTGCATTTGAGTATGAAATTGAGCTATTGATTAAGATGAAAAGGATTTACTTTAATTACATCACCAATTGAAAAATAAATTTACTTTAATTACATAATATTTTAATAGGACAGATTTTAGAAAACAAACAGTCTTCTTATTGCAGACTGCAGACGTTTGGTCCACCTTTTCTCCTGCAGATGTCTGCAGATGTGGTCCGCAGACTGCAGACATTTTCCTGCAGAAAAAACAAACAGCACCTATATTTACATTTTATATCCTATACCTATTTATCTTCTCGCCATTTTTTCTTCTATTTATTTTTTCTAGTACAACTTTTAAAATTTATAGTTTTTATAAAATATTAAATATATTGTTGTGATATGCTTATATCTACGTTTCGATGTAATTTCATTCAAAATGGAGTTGTTTGTATAATGTACATGTAATCGAAACACAAATGTACAAGTAATTGAAACACAAATGTATAAGTTGTCAGTCTTGATTCAACTTTGATTTTTATAGTTTATTTTACTTTTATTCTTATGAAATTTAAACTATGATATTTTATACAATCCAATTTTGTATGTGCTTATTTTTTCCTTCCGTTGTGATGTTTTTATTTTTATCAACGCTCCGAGGAGGTTTCTTTAATGGCTTTATTTTTTTACGAAAAGATTCCGAATATTATCAAGAATCCAATCACAATGCATGGATTTGTGACAGTTTCATTTTTCTATGTAAGTATCGAACGTTATCAACATTGTTATTATATAAAGTTATGTATGTTATCAACGCCTATTCACCACGTGGGTTCATGATGGCGTTTTAACATTAATACTTTTTTTTGGTCTTGTGGTGTTGTCTTTTTTATATAAGTTTGAGCGTGTTATAAACAACGTGTGTATTCGTGTTTCATATATAAAGTTACCTATGTTAGGAATATCAACTTTACACATGGGTTCACGATAACGTTTCAAACGCTAATATCTCTCACAATCTTTAGCACTCATCGCAACAAAGGCTTTAATATGCTTAAACCCAAATTCTAATGCGAACTAATTTAATAAGAAAATAAAATAAAATAATTTGCACATACCCCCAAAGCTATTAATTTATTTGCAAAGTTTATGCAAATTAGGGTGTAAAGAGAAGGAATTCAAGTAAATTGAAAAAAATTATTATGTTAAGCAACTTCACAAGAAAAAAAAAGCATTTTAAGAATAGAAAACAAATGACCTTTTAATTTATGTAAATAGAAGAAGAAATTGCGAAAATATTTTATCAAGTAAAAGGTCACACGAATATTAAATAGAGTAAAGCTATTTAAAAATCCTCATATACCTCCTAACGTTTTATTTTTGTTCCTATTTGAATCCAAAACACTAACACCGTTAAATTATTCTGTTAACTCTTTTGTTAAAATACTAAACTGCCCTTAAAATTAAAAAAACAAAAAACATGGGACCCACCCACATCACCTTCTTTATCACAATACACACTCTAATATCTCTCTCTTTCAAACATAACAACACCTAAACCCACTACTCATATGCAACACCGCCCACACCACCACCCATGCCGCGCACCACAACCCACACATCACACAGTTGATCTGTCATCATCACCTCCACAACCAAACCGCCCATCACTGCAACCCGTTGCCGCCCACCACAACCGACGCATCACATAGCCGATCCGCCATCATCGCCTCCACAACCAAACCGCCAATCACCGTAACCCGCTACCGCCCACCACAACCGACACATCACACAGCCGATCCGCCGCCATCGGCTCCACAACCAAACCGCTCATTACCGCAACCCACACCCCCATTACAAACCCGAACCTCAACAGGAATCAGGCGGTGTGGGGTATGGTTTAGCTATAATGGGATGGTGGCGTTTAAGATGACAGAGTTGTTCCTTGATGTGATTCGAGTGATGACCGATGTGATTCGAGTGGCGGTGTTTGGGGATCCAGCAGTGGATGGCGGTGCCATCGCCGAGGTCGGTGGTGGTGGAGCGGAGGCTGGAGGTAGAAAGGTTGATCGGAAACACCAGCTGAAGGAGGCACCAACTGAGGGAGGCTGAAGCATCTTGTCATGGGGGAAGGAATAGAAGAGGAGTCGGAGTCACTTTGGCTGCCGGTGCCGGAGCCGATGGTCACCAGCGGAGGTGACGTAGGGGGAGAGAGAGGCGGAGGATCGAGGAGGGGGTGGAGGTGGAAGTGTTGGCGACGGCGGGAGGAGGAGGAAGTGAACGTGGCGGTGGTTGTTGACTCTAGAGAGAGAGAAGGGGGGGGGGGCAGTGGGTAGGGGTTTTTTATTAAATTTATATTGTGTGGTGGTTGATTTAAGAGTATTTTTGTCATTTTATAAAAAGTTAACAGAATAATATAACAGTGTTAGGGTTTTAGATTCAAATGGAGACAAATATGAAACGTTAAGAGGTATATGATGATTTTTAAACTGTAAGAATACAAATACTTAAAATCAACAAAACTTAAGAATGGTAATTTACTCTATTGAATAATAAGTGAGAGAAGGAATCAACAATGAGTCCATCTTAAAAAAAAATCTTTTGCATGATGATGAATATTATACAGAAATGCATTTACAGAAAGCTATTGCATTGAACCTAGAAATATAAACAGGCGAAAAAAGATAAACACTTTTAATACACCGACATGACGCTTTTTCATTTATTTTTCCTGTTTTTCTATATTCGGACGATTACATAGTATAGAAATGAAAAACCTTACGTTCGACGAGTCACTTGAATGACATATTCCACTCTAACTTTTAAATAACATATTCGACTCTAACTTTTATAATAATGTGTATTACCAGTATCAATGTAAAACATATGTTAATATTGTTTCACGTTGAATCCCGTAAAGAAAATTTCTAGTTCTCAACCAGCCGTACAAAACCGAAAAATTTTATTTAGCGTACTCACATTTCGTTGTTTATATTTTTGTGAGTGTATTTCTTATAATATATAAAAAGGTTGTGAGTGGTTGTGAGCGGAATAGAGATAAATTGTTATTGTTCGTATATTTGATTGTGAATGGAGTGGAGAAAAAATAATGATAAATGCATAAAAAATATTATTTAATTGAAAATTAAAATAAAAAATAATTTTTAATATAATTATAAAGATGAGAATAAAAAATAGCACAAGCGATCGAATTAACGATTGATTGTAAATGAAAAATAACATATTTGGTTGTCAAAGAGGATGAAATGTATTATTACACAAATAATCTTATTCTCTTTACTCACACCAAATCAATTCCATCCATCCCCTTCTCTCTCCCATTTTTTTCTTAGTCACCACCAGCGACTCACTACCATCAACCATGAGCATCATGACCACTGACCACCACATTAAGAGCCACTAGCCACCATCATTGCCACCAATTATCACCGGCCACCACCACCAACCATCGACCGCCACCATGCACCACCTCCACCAGCCGCCACCACCACTGCCATCAGTCGCTACTACAGGCCACCAACCATCACCACCATAACCTCCTTAGACATTTTTTATAATTTTTTTCTACTTAACAAACAATATAAAGTTATAATTCATTTCATTTTTAAAAGATAACGAGTGATGAAATATCAGATTTCATAACTTAGGGTATTTTTACTATGAGGTAATGTAATAGACAATTGAATGTAATGAACGAAGGAATAAAATGAATAAAATGAATAAAAATATGAAATAAATTATTACAATCTATTTTACTGTTTAATTATCTTTTAATAATAAAATAAATAATTAGTTAATGTTGATTTTTAAGTAGGGAAAAGACGTAATAATAAATTGTAGAAGTGATGGTAAAATATAACACTATATAAATTAGAAGCATGGTTTTCACGACCGGATCGGACCGGCCGGTCCGATCGGTTCGACCGGGGATCGGTCCGGTGGCCGGTCCGGTCAGCTATAGTTCGGTTTTATTTGGTCGAACCGGCTGGTTCATCCCAAACCGGTGGTCGGACCGGGGAACCGGACCGGTTCGGACCGGATTTTTTTTTTGGGTAAAAATTGGTGTTGAACCATAAATTAGTGTGTTAGATATACAAATATAATTAAGTTTATATATAAATCATATATAATTAACTTATGTTTGATTATATATATAATTATATATATAATATACTATATATAATTATGATGTCATTCGATTCTTAAATCTGGTCCGATCGGTTCGACCATCAAAACAATAAAACGTCCTATTCGATTCTGAAAACATTGATTGCAAGAATAAAATGGTGTCACAATAATAATAGAGTAAATTGTCATTTTCGCCCCTGTGGTTTGATGAAAATTGTCACTTTAATCCAATAATTTGTTTTTTCGCATCTGGGTCCCTGTGGTTTACAAATCTTGTCATATTCATCCAGTCCGTTAACTCCATCCAAAATTTCCGTTAAATGAGGGGTATATTGGTCATTTTACATATATGTTTTTATTTTATTTTTTTAAACCTGATTTAATATATACTCTTTAAATACATTGCTATTTTAGTCCCTGTGGTTTGAGCGTATTTGCCAATTTAGTCCCAAAATAACCACCACACCACTACCCGTCAGAAGAACCACCGAACCACCACCACCGCCCCATCACAAAGCCACCAACACCACACCAGAGCGCCCACCACCACCACGCACATTGGATCGTCGCTACCATGTAAACCCTAAAAATCGACAATCAATATTGGACTTGTAACATACTACTTCGAAAATGCATATCAAACCCTACTAATACCTCTACAATACTCATTTTCAAGGGTTCCATATACGTTTTCGAAGAGGTTTGTTATAAGTTCGAGATTAACGGTTTGTTTCTAGGGTCTACATGGTGGTGGTGATCTAGTGTGTGATGGCGGAGATCTAATGTGTGGTGGTGGAGATCTAATGTGTGGTGGCGGTGCCTGTCTGGTGTGGTGTTGGTGGTTTTATGATAGGGTGGTGGTGATGATTTGGTGGTTCTGATGGAGTAGTGATGGTTTTGCGGCGTGGTGGTGGTGTGGTGTGTAAATACGAGGTCCAACTCTAGATGGTTCCGGTCTTGTTGAACTTCGATTTACCGATGCTCTCTGAAGCTTCACACCTACGCACAATGAATACAACACCAGTTAAGGCGTTCCAAGGGGGAAATATCCCTGGAACGACCCTCTGGCGTGAGAGTAAGTATTGGTTGAATGGAAATATGTGATAGGGATAATTAAGGGGGAGATTTTGTGTGTATTCTTTTGTGAGGATCTCGATCCTTCTTACCTGGTATTTATAGTGTTTGCCTGCTGCAATCGTGTGCTGATTTACAGGGATTATTCCCCGACAAATCCATTACCTTTTATATTCTCCGACCGTTACTAAATTATCGGTTATGATTGGGGTGATTCCGATGTAATTAAATGTGGGGCACATGTCCTGCTGGCTTACCCGTTCCGCCCACATGGGTCGGGCTTTCGGGTTCGGGTACCCGATCTTGTGCGGTTTATTTGTACCCTACATCTACATGGTGGTTCCATCACGGGTGGTGGTGATATGGTGTTTTATGCCAAGGTGGTGGGATTTTTGAACTGAATTGGCAAACATGTCCAAACCACATGGACTAAAATAACAATTTATTTAAAGGAATATATTAAATGAGGTTTAAAAAAATAGAAAAATAAAACATATATGAATATACCCTTCATTTAACGGAGAATTGGATGGAGTTAATAAACTGGATGAATATGACAAGATTTGTAAACTACAGGGACCTAGATACGAAAAAATAAACTATTGAATGAAACTGACAATTTTCACCAAACACAGCGATTAAAATGACAATTTACTCGTAATAATACTATTATCATTCCACCAATCCTTTCTCCGCGTTCATCTCCCTTCTTGTTCTCTTTCATCACTCTCGTTGATCCTCTACCCAAATCTCAAATCCCCCAAATTCATCACCATCAATAAACCCTCAATCCCTCAACCATGATGATGCTCGTAAATTGCTCCAATTGCCACACACCGCTGCAGCTGCCACCAGGAGCTTCATCCATCCGATGCGCCATATGTCAAGCCATCACCCACCTCGCCGACCCCCGCCACGCCCCTCCTCCGCCGCAGCCGCCGCACACCGCCGGACAACCCTCCTACCGTCCTCCGCCACCGTCTCCGTACAATCACGCTCCGCCTGGCCCCCCGCCGTCCGTACATGGCCGGAAGAAGGCTGTGATCGTCGGCATATCGTATAAGTTCTCGAGGCATGAGCTTAAGGGATGTATTAATGATGCTAAGTGCATGAAGTATCTGTTGATTAATAAATTTCAGTTTCCTGAATCCTCTATTATTATGCTTACAGGTATCAACCCTAATTCAATTCCTCATTTGTTGCACCTGTTGGAAATTGAAATTCGATCGATCCATATTTCTAGGGTTTAGATATTGAATTGCTTGATTACATCGTGTTTTTACGAAATCTGTTGAAATTGCTGTGTGATTATAAATTTATGATCATAAATCTGTTTATTGTGCTGATTGTTCTGAACATTGTATGAGTGTGTAAATGATATTGGATTCTGAACATGAATTGCAGAGGAACAAACAGATCCTTATAAAGTTCCAACCAAACATAACATGAGAATGGCACTTTTTTGGTTGGTTCAAGGTTGTCAACCTGGGGATTCACTGGTTTTTCATTATTCTGGGCATGGTTCGCGACAGAGAAACTACAACGGCGATGAGGTCGATGGGTATGATGAAACTTTATGTCCGTTGGATTTTGAGACACAGGGTATGATTGTTGATGATGAAATTAATGCGACTATTGTGAAACCTCTTCCTCATGGGGTTAAACTTCATGCTATTATTGATGCTTGCCATAGTGGCACCGTATTGGATCTTCCATTTCTTTGCCGAATGAATCGGTGGGTTCATGTTTCCTTACTTTGTAGTTTATGTTAATCTTGTTAAAGCTCTTCATATATAATTTTCGAGGGGGTGGGACTCTTGATCGCCTCTAGCAGAGGTCTTGGGTTCAAATCCAATGTCCACTCCCTTGAAGGCAGGAGGTGTGATGTAACTGTGTGTAATCTGATCCCATTGTTAGCGGAGTATTGGTGTGTCTTTGACTTTTTTGTTATGATGGGTTCTTATGGGCATAAGAAAAAGTTTCTGATATATTTTATCTAGTTGATGATTCTTGTGTTTTGGTTTGTGATAGGAGTGGGCAGTATGTGTGGGAGGATCATCGTCCTAGAAATGGTATATGGAAAGGTAGCAATGGCGGCGAAGTTATTTCCATAAGTGGTTGTGATGATGATCAAACATCTGCTGATACATCTGTAAGTGACAACCTTACACCCCCTTGATTAACATTATCATGTAATGTATGAGAGAGGAATGTTTAATGCTGCATATTATTATTATCTGTGGGAGCAGGCTCTATCAAAGATCACATCTACAGGGGCCATGACGTTCTGTTTTATTCAAGCTATAGAACATGGTAACGCGTCTACTTATGGGGCCTTATTAAGCTCCATGCGTAACGCCATCCGTAGTGCAAGAAGTGATATGGGTGGTGGTGGCGGTGCAGTTGTCACTTCTCTCCTCACTATGTTATTAACAGGTGGCAGTCTTGCTGGTGGACTAACAGGAGGCGGACTAAGCCAGGTATATTACCTTGCGTGACTATTAACTTGTTTGATTCGTTAGGGATAAAAATAACTTGAATCGGCCTATTTATAAGTAATCACGTCACAATTGTCTTCTCTTAGGTAGTTAGCTTGCTTTGATGTCTGTTAAATAATGATATGATTAAAAAAGAAATTCATATACAATTATTATCTATATTTGTGATTGTTAAAAACTTATTTTCTATGTACAATTTGTACACAGGAACCTCAATTGACCGCATGCCAGCCTTTCGACATGTATTCAAAGCCGTTTTCCTTGTGATATGGGATAAAGTTGGTTCGATTAGTGTACAGCTCACCGGCTTATGAGAAAGCCTTTCGGTTTCTTCATAGAATTTGGTTAATAATTTAAATGTGTGGAACTTAAAATTACATATACATGATGCAATATCTTTCTTTTTTCTTTGTTTGTAGACTAATTTGGTGCAACTTTTCTTTCTTATTTTTCTTGTTTTATGGATGTTATGTTGATGATAAAATGATATTATAGTCTTAATAATACAATATCTTAAAGTGGTTGATGATTGCTAGTTAAAATTTACTAAATTAAGTATGGTGTTTGTATATCCCTAGTGATTTTACTTATACAACTAGTGTGAATGCCGGTAATTTTTTTTTTCCTATATGATTCCGTCTGATAGTTTGTAATTTTCCTTAGATAATAAACAAAATGATTTGAAGTAATGTTATTTCTTTATTGTTTGTAAGACATTTTGTTTGAGGTTTTGTTTTGAAAAATATGAGACTTTTTGTTTCTGGGATTTTATTTTGTTTGTAGTATATTAGACATTTTATTTATAAGAATTTGTTTTGAACATTTTGATAATGATGAATGATGACGAAGATATCTGTAATATAGAGTGCAACTACATGTACGATTCTTATTCTTTCCCTTATTTTATAAAAAAAACAAATATTGTTACAAAATTAATTGAAAGCTTTTAAAAATCTTATATAATGTTACCTCAAATATAGTTTAAAGAGTTAAGTTTGATTTTACTTTTTACTATTTGATAAAAATAACTATTTTATTTTAAAAGATCAAAAAATCAATTTATATTCAAATTTTAATACGATCTTTATCTGTTTGCATGAATAGTAAGAACATCAATTATAAAGAAAAAGTAAATTATTATTTACATCCATGATCTTTTTCTAAACTAAATAGTTTAATCCTTTAAGTTTAAAAACATCATTATACCTACTGACTTTCTATTTTTTCATCCATTTAATCCTTAAGGTTGACGGCTATAAGTTTTTCTGTTAATATTTTTATAAAAAGACTAAAATACCACTGTTAATTAATTTTTTTTCCCATCCAGTCACCTCATATTTTCGTCTACAAAGACATAGACTCTCCCTTTCTCATCCCTCACCTACATAACCTCTCTTTTTCAATCTATGTCTCTCTTTCCTCCCTAATCTCCATCACCACCACAATCACCACCACCCCAGGTACCTATCACAACCACCACCCCAGGTACCTATCACAACCACCACCCCAGGTACCTATCACAACCACCACCCCAGGTACCTATCACAACCACCACCCCAGGTACCTATCACAACCACCACCCCAGGTACCTATCACCACCACCACCACCACAAACTCCGGTCACAACCACCACCACCACAAGCTATGCTCACCACCACCACTAGCTTCCATCACCACCAACACAAGTTCCGGTCACCACCACTACCAGCTCCCGCCACCACCACTACAAGCTCTGATCCTTCTTTCACCACCACCATAAGCTCTAGTTAACGCCATAACAACCCCTGTCATCACCACCGGATTCTGCCCCACCATCGTTAGCACAACCCCTGTTACCACCACCGTAGCCTGCCATGTCATGCCACCACAGGCGACCATCACCACATAGCCATCACCAAACACTCTCCCCCTACTCTTAATATATATATACACACACTATTTGTAAGATTTGGGGTTTTGATTTGTGATTTGTGGATATAAAGTTTGATAATGGCAATTATTGGGTGGTGGAAGATGTTTTGTGATAGTGGTGGACGGTGGTAGGTTAGAATTCGGATCAAGGGTTTTTATGGTGGTGATGGCGACGGTGGTGGTGGTGGGTGGAAGAAGTTAGTGAGGGAGAGATTAGTGTGTATGAGTGAGAGAAAGAGTGTGTGTGATAGATATTTAGGTGGTGTTTGTTTTTTTGTAAAAGAGCTTCTAAAGCTCTTTTGTCTGCGTCAAAAGAGGCGGGCAGATGTTTCTGGTCTGCAGAGTGTTTGTTTTTTTGAAGACGTTTCATTAAAAAACATCTGCGTGACCTCTTCTTGGAAAAGAGGTGGACTAAAGTCTTCACACATCTTCTCACCTCTTCACAATCATTAGAATATATACAATTTGTGTGATTAATCGAACATTCGCGTTGATTGTTGACATCTATGGCGGATGGAGGAGATAGCGATGCCGTGTTGAGTGATGTGGAAGAAGACGATAGTCCTCCGGTGCCGATTGTAATCGGCAGTCGATCGTCGACGGAGGATGTGACGATCGAGAGATTCTGAGAACTGGTGGCGGAGGCCGATCGTGAACGGCGAGCGCGTGAGGCTGTTGAGAAGTCGAAATCGGAATTGCAGGTTTCGTTTAACAGGTTGAAGGTTTTGGCTCATGAAGCGATCAAAAAGCGAGACGAGAGTTCGCGTCAGAGAGATGAGTTGTTAAGGTCGAATGAGAAGTTATCGGCGGAATTTGATGAAGTTGTAAAGGAAAAGGATGAATTGTTGAAGCAGAAGGATGATTTCGTTAAGGAGTTAGAGGAATCGGTGAAAGCTAAGGATTCATCTAGATCGGAGATTCAAACGGCAGCGCAGATGTTAGTCACCGGAATTGATAAAATCTCCGGTAAGGTTAATCAATTTAAGAACTTCACGGCTGGAGGATTGCCACGATCCCAAAAGTACACCGGTTTGCCTGCGGTTGCTTATGGAGTGATCAAGAGAACAAATGAGATTGTTGAGGAGCTTGTTAGACAGGTTGAATTAGAAACAAATTCTAGGAATGAAGCTAGGGAGCAAATGGAGCAGAGGAACTATGAAATTGCGATTGAAGTATCGGAGCTTGAGGCTACAATCAGTGGGCTTAAAGACGCGGTGTCAAAAAGAAGTTCGGTTATTGAAGGTTTAGAGAGATCAAATGGTGAGAAGGATGAGATGATAGCAGAATTAGAGACAGAGTTGGATGAGAAGCAAGAATTGGTGAGGGATTATGGTGGTAAGTTGAGGAATTTGGAGTCACAAATGGATTTGCAAAGGCCATTACTGGTGAAACAATTGAGTCATGTTTCCACGATACATGATCAGGTTTGTGGGATCATTAAGGTAATTGATGGTAACAAGAAATCAGATTTATCGGAGTCCTTGTTTCTCCCTCAAGAAACGGATTCAGTGGAGGACGTACGTAGATTTCAACACTCGAAACAAACAATTCATAAATTTTTTTATGAAGTATTGGATAGAATGAATTGTTTATTTTAACTTTTTATTAATTTCAGTTTATTTTAGCAATCTGCAGACGTTACAAAACAAACAGTCTTCTTAATACAGGCTGCAGAGGTTTGGTCCACCTCTTCTCCTACAGATGTCTGCAGATGTGGTCTGCAGACTGCAGACGTTTTACCTCTTCAGAAACAAACAGCACCTTATTGTTACAGGGAAAATAGGAGGTGGGTGGGTGGATAAATATTTTTTAATTGACAGAGGTATTTAGTGTTTTCATAAAAATAGGGTCCATTTATTTAAACACCCCCGAATTTTAAATCAACACCCCTGGACCCTATACGTCGCGTATGGGTTCATACGCGGCGTATAGGGTGCGTTGTTGATTTGACGTGTTATACCCTATACGTCGCGTATGGGTCCATACGCGGCGTATAGGGTGCGTTGTTGATTTGACGTTTTATACCCTATACGCGGCGTATGGGTCCATATGCAGCGTATATGGTTTGACATTTTATACCCATACGTGACTTATGACCCATACGTGGAGGAGCTATACGCCGCGTATGGGTCCATACGCGGTGTATAGATTATATATATATATATATATATATATATATATATATTTTAATTTTTTGAGTTTTAATATATATATATATATATTTTAATATTGATATTTTGAAAGGTTAAAAGATATTTTTTTTATTTATTTATTTTAATATATACATAATTTAAATTAAAATTATTTAAACAGTTTAATATTAAATAATACGAATACAATAATAAAATTAAAATTAAAATATATAATTCGCATATTACAAATTATGAATTAAAATAAATTTATATAAGCTGGGGCTTCTCGGTTATTCTCTATTATTGCGTTGTATTCCGAGATACGAATCCAATACATAATCTCCGATTCTGCAGCACGTACGCTTCGGTTAAGAATCCAAAGATTACTTAATGTTGGCATCGGATAATCTCCTTCTAACTTAACGTGGACGAAATGATTATTGTTGACATGAACAATCGACACGACATGATGAGGCATGACAGTTTTCGGATCACCCCATAATGGGAAAAATGTTTGACAACCATTATTGCTTAGTAAATGAAGAATAACCCCAAACTTTTGAGCAACCACTATTCCCGTATACGGCATTATCATCCAATGTTCTTCTTGTTCAGGTTCCACACTTTACCAATCGATGGTGTGACGTAATTCGTTATACTGTCCGGGGTACAAAGTATCGAAAACTTCTCTGTACTCCAATTCATGTCTGTCCAAATCTTCTAAAAGTTGTGTCCGCACATACATTCACTTATTTTCATCAAACCCTAAGCCTAAAGCTATAGATCGAAAACCACAATTCCCATCGGGTCGGACATCTCGTATACGTGAAATATACTGATGAAAGATTGATGGAATCCAATTTTTTTAACCTGTTTATATTGTTTAATTGGCGATCTCCAACAATCGATGAAAACTCATTAGTACCCTGTGATACTTTAGAAGACGTTGAACGACTACGTTGCATGGCAGGCTTCTGAGGCTTTACAGCTGAACTTGTTCTTCCGGAAATGTGAGACGCAATAAACGAGCTATGTCTCGACATGTCGCACGTACTTTGTTAAGTGTCATACTTTTGTTGTTGAACCTTTAACGTTGGACGACCGCGAATATATGTTTGAACAACTGGCGCTTTTTTGTTATTATACATAATTTTTTTTATTTTTTCCACCAAAGTAAATTTTACAGCTGTGGGTTATGTCATTATTTGTTGTTTCACCCGTTCCATTTCTTCTTCAACATCAACTTTTTCATCCACCATATATGATGGTTTAATTTTATCAAGCTTCGTCCAAAATACGTCAATTGCATCTAATGGAATTTTAGTGCCTGCATTAAAATGTATAAATTAATATATAATTTGTTACTTTAATAGAAAAATGATAATGATGGAGCGGCTATTACCAGAATGTTCATATTTTTTCAGCCGACAAGCACAAGGCAAGCCACAACTAGTGAAAAGATGACAACCACATGTTGCATTTGCAGAGCGCATCACACGCAATTTAGTGTTTTCGGCAACTAATAAATCAAGAGCTATGTGTGAAACCTTGCCTCTTAAGTAATCAAATAGCGGAAGTTTATGATGATTCATGGTTTTAATTTTGCTTGTCTCAAAGCTTTCTTTTAAATTTACCTCTTGTGCGTTCACCAATTGATCTACAAACTCCACAAGTCTATCCAGTGAGCTATTTGTTGATTTAAGATATATTTTTAAATTTGCATGCTGACTCTCCACCCTATTTGTTATGTGTTGGCCAAAATTGCGGTTCGAGTTAGTCCAGGCTGATACAAACATTTCTTTGTAACTCTCTAACCTGTTTTTGTTTATATATGACAATACTTCTAAAAATATAATAAAACATAATTAAATTGTATATTGAACAGTATTGTATGTATGTATGTAATGAAAAACTTACTTTCTCGATTCGCTTCAACTAGTCGTTCGTAAAGAAGGTTATAGTTATACTCGTAAATCTCCGCCGTGGGAGACTCACACAAACGTGCCCATGTGTATTTAAACTTTCTCCAGTCATCTTTCATAAAACTTGCTTTACAGTGTTTCGCGATATTTTCATCAATATGCCACCTGCATAAACACTTTGAAGCATTCGGAAACACTTTAATACATGCGTTCATTAAATCGAGATCTCTGTCTGTTATTATGACGCGCGGCTCCATACGCTTGTTTAACGTATCTTTCAATCTATTAAGCACCCATTCAAAATTATCTTCCCGTTCTTTGCTAATAAACGCATGAGCAACACAAAATGTCTTGTGTGTGGAGGTCACACCAACAATCTGAACAAACGGAAGCTTGTACATGTTTGTTTTATATGTAGCGTCTATCATCAGCACGTGCGGAAATGCACGGCAAGTGTCGTATGATTTAGGATGACAAAAAAATATATCTTCTATGACATTTGTATCGGGATCTTCTCAGGTGTAATAAACGTACCTTTTAATAGATAAAAGGTTTTCTAAGACTTGCATTGGTGTTTCACCGACTTTTCTTTCACTTCTTATTTTATATTGAGCGTTGTATACATCTCTGGTTATTGATGCGTTATTAGGATTTGGCTTTTTAATAGTTGATAAGATGCTACGAGGCTCCATGTTCTGATCAGTAAGCTGCTCCACCAAATTATATTCGTTTTGAGAAAACCTTCTTGCAAAAGGATGCCCCTCCATATGTTGAGCAGGATCATGGTTATGTTCGTCACTTCGCACCTCTAATTTCCACGAACGACGTTGTTGTCGTATATCCCTACTAATTTAAAAGGACATCCGATTTTTTTGCTACCAGATCGTCTAACTGTTGCTTTACTTTTGTGTTTGCCAGCACGATCACAGATAAGCCACACCTTTACGACCTGACCTTCTTTTTTCTTTGATCTTCGTGTAATAATAACGTAACCATTATCACGTCCTCTATTAACAGCCCAACAGACTAGCTCATCGAGAGATAAAAAATTTTGAGACGTTTCGAACAATACTTTTGTCGTTTGTTTTTCATCACTCGAGAGTATATTATTTTGTTGCGTGTCGTAAGTTGACTCTCGGCAAAACTCAACTTCATCATCGGGAACATACGATTAGTTTAAATCTGGCAGTCCTGTCTCGTAAGCAGATTGAACGTACGCATCATCTTGATTACTATCCGCCACGTACGAATATTCATTTGAATATTCACCAAACAAATAGTTACCGTCCCAAAATGACATACCGAACGAATAAAAAGTGTGATATTTTGAGAGAGAAATACGTTTGGGATTTACAGAGATCGAAAGCGTTATCGAGAGTGTTATCGAAAGTGTTATCGAAAGTGTTCTTATATAGTTAAAAACGAATCTTGTGTCCCGTCATATTGGAAATCACTTATACGTGGCATATGGGTCCATACGCCACGTATAGCCTTGCGGATGGCACCTATACGTGGCGTATGGCACCATACGCCACGTATAGGCTTGCCACGTCTTCCACGTATGGCTCCTATACGCTGCGTATATTCGTACATGGTACAAAAACGCTTTAAAGGACGTCTGACAACTATGCGTAGCGTATGGGACCATACGCCACGTATAGGAAACTATACACAGCGTATGGGTCTATACGCTGTGTATAGTCTTGCCACGTTTGCCCCGTATGAGCCCATACATTGCCTGTAATCGTACATGGTACAAAAGAGTACATCTGACATCTATACGTGGCGTATGGACCCATACGCCACGTATAGTGCAACAGCCTTGGGCGCATGAGCATTGGGCGTATGAGCACTATACACTATACGTGGCGTATGGGTCCATACGCCACGTATAGTGCTCAGTCACGCACGACCTTTGTTCAGGCGAATGAGCACTGTTTACGCGCTTGACTTGAAAAGAAAATAGGGTTACGTGGGTCAACTATTTCTTCAAAATAATTTTTAGGTAAACTATAACTCTTATTTCATTTATATACATACTTACGTACACATAAATGTCTTGATTACTTAATAATCGTTTCAACTAACTCGGGTTCCACGGCATTAGTCGGTTACGATGAAAATCTTGAAAATTATTCAGTTTAACCGTAACCGACTAACACCGATGGAACCCGAGTCAGTTGAAATGATTCTTAAGTATCCAATTCAGATATATGTATATATGTATGTAAATACTTACTGAAGTAAGAATATATAGTATTACTGAGTAAATTATTTGCGAGAAGAAAATGTTGAACCACAAAACCCAAATTTCTTGTGATTTTGAATCTAAGCATCAATCACAAACGATGGAATTTGCAAATTCGAACCTTTATTTTTTTTGTGAGTGCGCGAATACGTTGCCACCCTTTATATGTATGTGTGTGTATGTATGTATGTATGTGTGTGTGTGTGTGTGTATGTATGTATGTATGTATGTATGTATGTATGTATGTATGTATGTATGTGATGTATGTGTGTATGTATGTGTTTATGTATGTATGTATGTATGTATGTATGTATGTATGTATGTATGTATGTATGTATGTATGTGTGTATGTATGTGTTTATGTATGTATGTATGTATGTATGTGTGTAGGTATGTATGTGTGTTTTATATGTGTAAAGATTTTTGCGTATAAACATATAAGATAAACATAAATTGATAATAAACACATAAGATAAACATAAACTGATAATATAAATAACAAAGTTTTTAAATTACATAACAAAATAAAAATTACAATTCTATCAAAACTACGGGGAGTCAGGGTAATGTCGAGGCGGTGGCAACGGCGGAGGATCAATGCCAGCAGCACGGGCTCGCGCAATCTCTAGCTGAACGTGCCACTCCATAAGATCCTCAACTCGATCGAGCCGTCGACTCTACTGCCGTAAACTCCTAGAAATGTCCTGCATAAATGTCTCCATACGTGCAGGCAGCCTCACATCTCTATAAATATGTCGTGGGAACTGAGGCTGAGGAGGCGGCTGATGTGGCTGAGGTGGCGGCTGATCATGTGGCTGCTCGTCGGGTGGTGGCTGATCATGCGGCTGCCCGTGCTGCTGCTGTGGATCGGCAATGCCGAGCTGCTGAACAGGTGCAGGCTGCCAGATATCCCCGGGTCGAAGAGAGAATCGTATGTCACCCGGAAACTGGCGTATAATACGCATGCCGAATAGCGTACGACGATCTAATCTCACCGGCTCGATCGGCGGAGACACGTCACCAAGATGCCGAGGAAGATAACCTAAAGCTCGGGCAATCACGGTGATGTACGCGCCGACGTACACCGCTCCTCGCTCCTGCCGATGATAATACGACGCAAAATACTCTGCCAAACATCTCGCCAGGTTGCACCTGGTCCCCGTAATCAAACAGTATAAGTAAAATAAGTCGGGAATGGTACACCACTCCCGACTCTTGCCACGTCCCGTGATGGACGTGGCGATCATACGATGCAGATAACGGATGAGAGGATCTCGAATGCCGGTGACCCTGCCTTTAGTCCTCTGAAACGGACCTCCGGCAATCTGAGGCCACCACTCTCTCAATCGACTCTCCTCCATCTCAGTAATACCCTCGGTGAACAGAGGGGTAACAGTCTCTGGCTCAAAATACAGCCCCGAGAGAACGGCAAACTGCTCAATGGACATTTGATGTGCATGTCCACAAAGCATAAAAGAAATCTCGGAGCGCTCATCGTCCTCCTCCATCTCGTCAGGACGGATATAGGTAAATGGGGATAAAAACTCCACAGTCAGCTCACGGTAGGACGGTAAAAACACGATCTCAAAGAGACTTATCCCCGGCATATCGTCTCCGATAATAGCAGCAAGACGATCGCGCTCTCCTAGCTCGGCCATAACCTCCCAATCTATGGCCTTTTGATGACCGATCTTCATACGAATAAATTTTGAGCACTTAGCGTGCTCAATGGAACCGGCCTCAAACTGCAGCCAAGGATGCTCAGCAATATGGTCAACAACGTCAGCCTCAATATCAGAATCGGTAGACATATCTGCATAAGAAAACAAATAGGTCAAAAAAACGTATACGTATATATATACATATACATATACATATACATATACATATGTATATGTATACGTATTTGTGTATGTATATGTATATGTGTATGTAAATGTATATGTATATGTATATGTGTATGTATATGTGTATGTATATGTGTATATACATATATATATATATGTATATGTATATGTATATGTATATGTATATGTATATGTATATGTATATGTATATGTATATGTATATGTATATGTATATGTATATGTATATGTATATGTATATGTATATGTATATGTGTATATACATATATATATGTATTTGTATATATGTATTTACCCTATACGCCGCGTATAGAGCTATATGCCGCGTATAGGGTACCGACGTATGGGACATAGGCCACGTATAGGTCAACCCCGCCACTATACGCCGCGTATAGACCTATACGCCGCGTATAGGGTCCCACATATGGGCCACAAGTCAGGTAGGTCACCCCCCTATACGCCGCGTATAGAACTATACGCCACGTATAGGGTACCAACCTATGGGTCTTCTTCCCCAACTATAGAACTATACGCGGCGTATAGCCCTATACGCGGGGCTGTACTAGCGTATAGTTCTATCTACCAGTTTTTAAATCACCCATTATAAGGCATAAAACACTACTTTAACGTTTAAATCAGTAAACGATTAACATAATAATGATGTAGGAACAATAATACATACCTGGATGTAGAAAAATCGAAGAACAATACGTGTAGTATAGGGCTATACGAGAGAGTTTTTTTTCGAAGTGTGTGTGAAAATGAGAAAGGTTAAAAGATATAGGGGTTCCGAGGATCTATACGCCGCGTATGGGTCCATACGCGGCGTATAGCTTATATACTTTTTTAAATCGACACCGACCTATACGTGGCGTATGGACCTATACGCCCCGTATAGGTAAACTGACGTGACGTCGAGTGTCAGTCATTAATGTCGCATTAATGGTCGATACCTATACGCCGGGCATGGGCCGCGTATGGACCCATACGCGGCGTATAGGGGGTGTCGATTTAAATTACTGGGTGTCTATTTATTAGGACCCTAAAAATAACAGAAAAATTAACGTCATCAGCCTTAAGGATTCAAATGGATGAAAAAAAAATAAAAAGTCAAGGGACACAATGATGTTTTCAAACTTTTGGGGTGCAACTACTTAGTTTGAAAAAAGTCAGCGATGCAAATAGTGATTTACTCTAAAAAAATCATGTTGGCTTCTTTGAAAAACTAAAAGATTTTTCAATATGAAGATGCTACATGTATTGTAATTACAATGGAAGTTAATTACTTGCCCCATCAATAACTAAGATGGTACTGAATCCTTTAGTGTTTTTTTTAAAAGAATACACAAACTTATATGCCATCCTATACACCTTGCTAGTAGACCAGTTAGATATGTTATAGTCCTAATGGATGGGTTAACTAGATGGTCACATATGCTTCTTATTGAGTCATAATATGACATAAGACAATTCGGTTCTACCACATCACATCAGGTGCTATCATAAAATAACACAATCTGTGTGGTATAGGGTAATCTAATGGATGAAACAATGGAATAGATGACAGAATCAAATTCCATTATCATGTTTGTCCTGTGGGAATGTAATGAATTATTACTGTGTTATTTGTTAGATAGGAAAAGACAAACGGATGGAATATAAAACTTGTTATGGTGCTAACGGCCAGTGGTAGTGGTAGTGGTGGCTGAAGGGGACTGGTGGTGGTGTGGTGGTGGCGGTTGTGGTGCTGGTGGTTGCCGATGGTCAGGGCCGGCTCTATAGTGTAAGTTGTGACGCATTGAGCTTGGGGCCCCTAAAAAATAAGAGCCCCCGTTTATAAAAAAGTATTATAGTGGGCTTTGGTATTATATGGCTCAATGAAGCGCAAATAACACTTGATAGTTGAGTTCCGATAAAAAATTTGATAATTTGATAGGTTATTGAAGAAACACAGTTACACAATTCACAAAGTAAACGGCAATTCCTAAGTTTTTTCTTTTCCGGTTGATTTGATCAACTTCGTCTAGCCCTTTTTTTTATTTAAAGAAATCAACTATCAAGGACTTAAGTTGGTATACCAAATTTTCTTTGATTTATTGTTTTTGTTCAAACAAATTTGATTTGATTGCTTTTGTTAAGATTGCGATTTTCAAAAGGGCCTCATTTTTTTAGTTCGATTGGGGCCCCAATAAACGTTGAGCCAGCCCTGCCGATGGTAATTGGTGGTGGCGCTAGTGGTTGTTGTGGAAGTCATGGTAGTGGTGGCTAGTGGTTACCGATCGTTGCCGGTGGAAATGGCAAAAGTTAGTTGCGGTGTTCAGTGGTGATGGTAGATATTGGTAGTTGCGTCTAGTGGTAATGGTAGATATCAGTGGTGGTGTCCAGTGGTGATGGTAGATATTGGTGGTGGTGATAGATATAGGTGGTGGTGATCGTGGTGGTGGTAGGTTATGATGGTGGCTAATGGTGATTGTTGGTGGTGATGTTGGCCGGTGGTAGTCGTGGTTGGTATTGGTGTCAAGTGGCGATCAATCTTGTTGGTGATGGTGGTGGTGGTGGCTGACTGGCTGGTGGTGGTGGCTAATTGGCTGGTGGTGGTGTGTGGTGGTGGTAGCTGATAGTGGTGGTGGTAAATAGTGGTTGGTGATTATGGTGGTGGTCGGTGGTGGTGCCTAGTAGTGGCGATCGGTAGCGACCGATCTTGGTAGTGATGGTGGTTGGTAGTGTTGGCCGTGGTGGTTGGGGGTGACGTGTAACACCCCGAATTTTCAAAGAAAATTAAATTTCTCGTGCGGAGAGGGGGTTCTCGTACGATGAGTAAAGTTCTCGTATGGAAGGAAGTTCTCGCGCGGCTGGAGGTTCTCGTGTGAGAACAGCTGCAAGGAGTGGGAGACACTATAAGTAGGCCCATGCACCCAATCTTCTCCACTTCATGCGAAAACTCCTACTGTTATGCTTGAAGAGAGAAGTCGGTGCTAGGTGGTGTCTAACGTATGTATTCATCGATATTCGATGTGTTTATGCATGTATGAATTATATGTAATGATATTGCGCATGTAGCTTCTGATCGAAACACTCTCGGTTTAGCATTGTTCGTGTGCAAAGTTATCATAAGGTGAGTTTTAGACCTCTCTTTTTACGTGTTTTTCATGTTTTGGGGCTAATATGCATACCTTAATGAATGTTTTGATAAAGTATGATAGTATAGACTGTTATAGCACGTTTTGGGCGTTAAAGTGGTTAAAGAATCGATAACTTGGGGATAAAGTTTCACACAATAGAAAAGTTATCGCGCGTAGAGCAAGTTCTCGCACGAATAGTAGGTTCCCGCGACAAACGGTTACCTTTCAAAAGTTCTCGCCCGATTGAGAAAACTTGTCCGTCAAGTTTTCACGCCATGGAGAGTTCTCACACGAAGGTTGAGTTCTCGTGCAAAGGTTGAGTTCTCGCGTGAAGGTTGATGTTCTCGCGTGAATCACAATGTTCCGATGTTGATGTTCTCGCGTGAAATCTTAGATAGATATGTGTATTGATACCCCCGTATAGCGTGTGATAAATATAGATTAATAATGAACTTATTGCTAAAGAGATAAAGTATATATATTTATATATGTTATATTAGAGTTAAAAGTTGAAGAAAGAAAGTAAAATCACATGTGAAACGCTAAAGAACTTGAATAATAATTCAAGAAGAGTTACCTGCTAAAGCACAACTGTGGAAACGTTAAAGCGTGCTAAAGAAGTCTTGCAAGCACTGCAAAAGGAGAATGGTATTTGTTACATTCTCACATAGGGGATATACTTCGGGTATGCCCACCTGCTAAAGGAGAATTATATTCATTACATTCTCATTTAGGAGCCTCACATTGGGTGTGCTCAACTGCTAAAGGAGTATGCTTGGTGCATTCTCACATAGGAGCTACATTTGGGTGTGCTCAACTGCTAAAGGAGTTATGCTTGGTACATTCTCACATAGGAGCTACACATTAGGTGTACTCAACCGCTACAGGAGTTATGCTTGGTGCATTCTCACATAGGAGCTGCAATTGGGTGTACTCAACCGCTAAAGGAGTTATGCTTTGTGCATTCTTACATAGGATCTATACCTTGGGTATGCTCATCTGCTAAAGGAGAATGGCATTCATTGCATTCTCATCTGATAAAGGAGCTAATCTTTGTGCTAAGCTCAAAAATAAAGTAACGATACCGTAAAGCTAAATACCGATAAAGTAGCGATAAAGTAACTGATAAAGTGATGATAAAGTAAAAGCTAAAGTATAGTGAACGAATGTGTTAAAGTAGTTAAAGAAGTCTTATCTTAGTGTAAGCATAAAGGTAAAGTTTATGCATGGCTAAAGTATTTTAAAGTGTATGTTCCTGTTAAAGTTTCGTTAAGGTAATTCGATAAAGTAAACCTAGAGCTCACTCAGCGTCGCTGACTTTTTTATGCATAGTAGATTGACAGGTATGCTACACAAATAAAGGGTGAGCTTGGCATGGATTAGGAAGCTACTTGGCATATGGTCGAGACTAGCATCCTAGCGTAGATTTTTGATTGATAACTATATTAATATTTTTATGTAAGTGTTTAAACGAGGACAATTTTGTATGTTCCGCTGCGTATATTAGTGAAATTTGATGTTCAAAAACTTGTGTTTCTGATGTCTAAATTCAACCGTGAGGTTTCCTGAATCAGGGCCTTACATGACGGTGGTGGTGGTTGGTGGTGGTGGTTGGTAGTGGTGGGTGGTGGTGGTTGGTAGTGGTGGGTGGTGGTGGTTGGTAGTGGTGGGTGGTGGTGACTAAGGATGGAAGAATGAATGGAATTAAAAAGGGTAAAACGAATGAATTTGGTGTGTTTAGAGGGGATGCGATTATTTATATAATAGTTCATTTCATGGAATTCACAAACCAAACCTCTTTTTTTCAATCACTTGAAATGGTTCATTTCATTCTACCGAGGAATCACATGCGGGTGAAAGTGACACATACGGTGAAAGGAACTCACATTTAGGTGCTTAAGCACTTAAAATAATTTCAAAGCATATCACATACGGGCAATACCATGTTTGGGTGAACTTATAAAGTATGTATGACAAGGTTCACCTTTGGTGAACAATTTCACATATAGAATAACTTTACTATATTCGGTTGAACTAACACTTAGAATAATGTTCTGAGCATATGTCACGTGTGGGTGTACTATCACTTGCTATCATATATGGGTGACCAAATCCACCTTGGGTGAACTATATACTGTAGCCTTTCATCATATACGGTTAAGTAATTATAGATACGAGTGGGTACGATATACCACTCGCATCTAAAACACATATTCTTTCTATCGATGGCCATTTTCAGATCAAACATTTATATTTTGGATCAAACTCTAAATCTAGAACTTCCATAGAAAAAAATCTCAACCCATATCTCCTCTCTTGAAGATCCAAGAAGCTTTCCTTATCAAATAAGGTTTAGTGTTTCATGTTCTTTGTGTTCATACTTTTTCAATTTTGTTTTATCTAAATTCAATCATAACTAGCTTGGAACTATGATTAAATACATGTTATTGTACTAATCATAGATCTAAGATGGATTAAAGCATCAAATAAACATGAAATCATCAAAATTTTGCTTAAACATATGAAACTTGAATTTCCAGATTTTGACAGATTCCAGAGGCCCTTCGGATAGCCATATCTCCCTTATAACAATTTGGTTTTTGATGATTCATTTTTTTAAAACTAAACTCAGATTTCTAACTCATTGGTTTGACCCTTCAAATAGCTAATGGAAGTTTAGTGCACGAATCTTTCCAAATCTGTTAAAACATTGAATTTTATAACTCTACAATACTTTTAATGAATATAATATAAAGAAACAATTTTCATTATAAAATAATCAATATAAACAAGTTTTAAATAATAAAAACTCAAAATTTAATGATCCTCATGATTATCTATTAACTTAGAATAATATTCCTAGTGGAATCCCTCATACTCTCAATTATATCCCCTCTGCTATACAACCTGTTCATTTCCAACCTTGCTAGTCTTATATTTTCACTTCATCTATATACTTTTAAAACATACCAAGCACTAGTTTGACTTAGTCTAGTATACATATAGAATCATTTCACCTGGTATGTAGTTATATGGCAAGCAAAATGTTTTGACTAAAGAAAGATGGGGTACTTAAGTCATGAAAATCCACCAACTCTTTCCTGAGCATCTTTTTATTGGATGTGCTACTCTATGATGATACATCTCTAGTATACGACAACCATTCTTGAACTTTTTAAAATTACATCCCCTCAACTATCCACAGATACAATAAACTAACTAAATAAGCTTGCTTAGGGTAATTCTCACTCCAAGTTACTACAAGTTGCAAGATCAACCCATCTACTTTACAAAGTGAGTTCGTAGCCTCTTATTCTTTTGTATTTTGGGTGTGGAAACATCAAACTAGAAATTCAAGTTCTAAAGTCAAACTAGTTATTTGCAAACATAATGACAAACTTTCTATTTCTAGTAAATCTAAACTTATTATACATCTTGCAATATTATATGATACTTTTTACTATAAAGTCTCTCTATTTTTCTAAAATATACACAAGCATTAACTTCAAGGAAGCCACAAGATTACGTAGATAGGTATATTAGTCTAATAAGCACATTCGGTACTTGGGTTGATGCAAGCCAATCAATAGCGTAATTTGAGTCAACATATTCTTTTTAAATTGGAAGAAGTTGGATATTCAGAAACTACATACTAGACAAACATATTATTTGTCCGAGCTCTTATGTTAGGGGTTAGAAAGGAGGGTATTCGATCACTCGGGTTGGCTGTGAACTCATGTATAATAGTTTAACTACTTGTATTTGGAAAATTATTTATTGGTTTGGACATGGTTATCTACTAAAATATGTTGCTAATATTTTAGTTGACATATTTTGGCATGCTTTCAGGTAAGAAAAGCTAAGTTCGTTTCGTTGCTCATGCTAGGGCTCAAGGATAAGATTTAATTGGACCTAGTTAGGTTTTAAATAAAATGGAAATTTATTTGTGTAACACCCGGAAAATTCTGTTTGGAGTGTCATGCGACTAGAGCTCCATACACATGGAAGTCGCACGACTGGAGCTCCATACGCATGGAAGTCGCACGACTGGAGTGTTCAATCGCATGGAGCTCAGGCGACTGTAGGTCTAGTCGCATGGTGTTCGGGCGACTGGATTGCCCATACGCCTGGAGCTCGGGCGACTGGACTGTAGTATTTAAGGGAGAGGGCAGCCCTTACCCTCTCCCCACACTTGGAAAATCAGCCACGAAGAAGGGCAGAGAAAAAGAAGAGAGAAAGAAGAGAAAATGGGGTGGTTCAGGCTCGGAATTCATTGTGTGCCGAGTCAAAACGAAGCTCTAACCGAGGAGGCTGCTAAGGTGAGTTCTAGGACCCCTCATTTACTTGTTTTCAACCGATTTTTAGGACTGGAACACATCTGAAATCTATTTATGGGTTTTTGGGTGTTTAACCCGTGTATGTATGTATGTGTATATGTATGGTGTGTTTAGGGCTTGATTTCGGGCTTGGATAGGCTTGAATAAGGTTGAGGTATGATTCCCTAAGGTTTAGGAGGGCTAATTTGGGCTCGAAATGAGTTTGGAAGAGTTTGAAGGCCGTATGTCGCGGCTGCAGTTCGGGATGAACTCCATTCGCCCAAGTAGGGCTGTTGTGTACGAGAAGAGATATAGTTCAATTATTGGCCTCCGGGAAAGGAGCAAGGGTAGGTAATGATGTGATAGCTCCCGTAGGTACATGTGTGATAACTATTGAGGCTTAGAAGTTAAATGGGCACGATGACGATAGAATTGCATGTATATGCAGGATGTATGTATGATAAGTATGATGTAGCCCTGTATGATGGTAATGACTAATGATTTGTAAATGTCGAGGTTCCTTGTGTCAATACGTGTTTATCTTTCTGTGGCTTTACGTGTTATGATTAATAACTGTAATGAAAGTATTATGTAACGTAAAGCGAAAGATAATAAAAGAGGAACATGATGAACGAATGCATGTACTAACGTATGAATGAACGAACGTAAAGCTAGTGAGCGTATGTATAAGGTGAGCGACTCTGTGTCGCAACAGACTCGAATGAGATCTCTATTGCGTACTACGGTACTGTGTCAGTCTTCAGACATGAGTCGGGGGTTTGTTAATCAGGCCCCGGCACAGTATCAGTCTTCAGTGTAAAACCGTGAATTCTCCCAAGAAACAATCAACACATGATCTCAATCATGTGAATGCGGAATGTAAACATGATTGGATTGAAAGAAGATTCGAATTGGTCACAGAGTGATATTGAATTGAACAAAAGCAACCTATAATAGGTCTTGTGCGAAATCGCACAGTACAGAAGTGTTAAATAATCAAAAGCTTAATTACAAAACGAAAACAAAACTATTTATACTAAAACATCAGTTCTCGCGCGACAGGCATTTCGCGCAGATCAATCTGTCGCGCGGCTTCAATCTCTCGCGTGGAGTCTTTTCTCGCGTGAGATCTGCTTTTCGCGTGGAAAACTTGTTCGCATAGGCTGTTATCAGATCTTGACTTCGTTCAATCTTCAGATGTTTTGCCGAGCCTTGATTAGTCTTCTACAATCTCCCCCTAGGCTCGGTGAAACATAATCAATCAAAATCAACATTTGCCTTCTTGTACGAGCCTGCATATGCATACCATTTATTCCTAAGGATCCGGTCAATCATCCACACATACCGGCAAGATAGAAAATAAACGGACTCATCAGCTGAAATGGGGCAGTGTAAAAGCTTGAGTAAGTCGTCTTTGCCAAACTTCATCAAGTCTGTTGGATCAATGATTCGAAATGACCTGTCAGTACATCTGATCACAGCGTGACCGGAATCCTTCTCACATCTCCATGAGAGAAATGCTTTAAAGTGTTGGGAGGAACTGGAGCATGCACGGGGACTTTCCTGATAAATTTAGGATGTTGATAGACTCGTATTTTCATTGGAGCTTTAGTCTTTTCATCTATTCTTGTTGAGTCATCAATCACCTTAGATTTGGCATTCTTAAAATCCTTGAAGTTTGTGCGCATCTCCCTTCTTATCATAGATCTTATCAATTATTTATGTCAACATAATTTTTATTTCTCAAGTGATCAATTAATTTAATGAATCTTCAATTTTTAAAATTTATCTTTGTGATTTATTTGTCTTAAAAATAATACAACACAAAAGTAAATTGAAAAACTTTTACCTGTAAAATAACAAAATAATGAAAACAATTAAAGAATCAAGATCGGATTTGTTTGTTTTGTAAGAATTTTCATAATGAGATCATATAGTTCTTTATCAAGTTAAGACTCTGTCTGGCTTAATTTAAAATAACTGGTTAAGTTGATTGTCAATATATTTTGTCCTTTTAAACTTATACTTCAGGTTTTACTAAGAAATATAATGAGTGATATATATCATGTTTCGTGTTGATTTAATATAAGTCAGTGGATCCCACAATCAGAACTTCTGTAAAGTAATTATTATCCTTCAAGACACTATCGAGATTTCAAGTCACCCCAATTTGACTTAAACCATGCATTGTTGATCAGTGATATCATTTATTGTATTCCTAAATATAACTATTTGAGCATAACTAGCCTGAGAAATATTTCTTAACTCGGAATATTAACAAGTTTAAGGACTTACTGACAGCCATCCGTACTTACGTCTGCCCTCTCAAGATGTTTAGGACTTACAAGCCATCCGGACTTACATGCCCCATCTTTCGATTTTGCCTTCCAAGGTTAAAAAATATTCTCAAAATAGAAAATATATACCATATAGTATGTATGTCTTTTAGACATATCTTTTGATTTGTTGTGCTTCTTGGCATCTTATATCCTATATGGCCTTTTTGGCATCTTTTTGCTCAATTATTTTCTTTTTGTGTTTTTATCCTTTTTGTTTCTTTTGTATTTTTATCTTTTATATGTATATATAGTTATGATAATCACTGAATCAATCATATACAAGCTTGAGTATGACAAGATTATATCTCTCAGTCTGTGTTAGAACATTTTTGGCACAGAATCCTGATATGTTCCCCACTAATTCATATTTCTTTAATTCAAGTGTAATCACTCAATTATGATCTTTTCATTTCTGAAAGCAAAGCCTATCGACATATCAAACATAATCCAAGTCTATTCGTATTTAAGCCTTTGAAAGTACTTAGACTCGTTTAGAACTTTGTAATATCATTTCTCATTTCAGTATGAAAATTTCTTCTTCTCTTTTTTTAATCCTTTGATCTTGACTCCCCCTAAGACCAAAAATAATTTTCAGAACTTGTTTTCTAATTTTCTCCCCCTAAAATTGTGATTGTCCTTTTAAGAAAAGGAAACAATTGCAATTTTATCCTTTATTAAAAATGAAAAATCTTTTTGTGAAGATTCATTAAACCAATTTATCCAAAGTTAATCATTCCCAATGATTGCACAAGGAAATCAAATCGAGAATGATCAAATACCTTGGTAAATAAATCAGCAATATTTTCAGTTGACGGCACTTGTTTTAAATGAATAAGTTTTCGATCAAAACAGTCGTGAATAAAATGGATGCGGATGTCAATGTGTTTAGTTTTGGAGTGTTGAATGAGATTTTTCACGATGTTCAGAACTGCCGTATTGTCACACCAAATGGGTGTGTCATAGATGTTGAGACCATAATCGAGAAGTTGTTGTTGAATCCAGACAAGCTGGGAACAACAGCTCGATGCAGCCACATATTCAGCTTCGGCAGTGGATGTGGATATAGTGTTCTGCTTTTTACACTGCCAAGAAATGAGTCGGTTGACTAAGAATTGACATCCTCCTGTGGTCGATTTCCTGTCTAAATTATAACCACCATAATCACTGTCAGTATAAGCAAATAAATTGAAATCGGAATTTTAAGGATACCAAAGACCAAGTTTGGGTTGACCCTTGAGATACTTGAAAATCCTCTTGACAGCTTTCATGTGTGATTCCTTTGGATCACTTTGATAGCGGGCACACTGACAAACAAGGAACATGACATCCGGCCTGCTTGCAGTGAGATACATGAGGGAACCAATCATCGATCTATAAAGATGTTGATCAACTGATTCTCCCAATGGATCTGGAGTAAGAATAGGACGAGAAGCCATTGGAGTTGGAGCTACTTTGGAATCTTGAAACTTGTATTTCTCAAGAATAGTCTGAACATACTTTTCTTGATGAATGAGAATACCAGTCTCAGATTGAGTAACTTGAATACCCAAGAAAAAAGAAATTTCTCCAAGGGAACTCATCTCAAATTTCTTCTTCATCACCTCTTCGAACTACATACTATCATTTGTAGAGCCAAAAATGATATCATCGACATAGATTTGAACCAAAATGATATCATTGCCTGATTTTCGTATGAATAAGGTTTGATCAATTGCACCTCTTGAATAACCATTTGCAAGCAAATGTTCAGTCCGAGTTGCATACCAAGCACAAGGTGCTTGATGTAAACCATATAATGCCTTATCCAACTTGTAAACATAATCAGGATGATCGGGATCTTCAAATCCTGGAGGCTGACAAACATAGGTTTCTTCCTTCATTTCTCCATATAAAAATGCAGTTTTAACATCCATCTGATACACCTTGATGTTCATGTATGAAGCAAAGGCTAAGAATATGCGTATTACTTCTAGTCTTGCAACTGGAGCATACACTTCTTCATAATCCAATCCTTCAACTTGATAAAATCCCTGCACAACAAGACGTGCTTTATTCCGAACTAGAACACCCTTTTCATCCGTCTTGTTTCTAAATATCCACTTTGTTCCAATCGGAAGCTTATCCTTTGGAAGTTCAACAAGATGCCAAACATTGAGCTTCTTGAATTGCATCAACTCATCTTGCATTGATTCTATCCAGCTGTTTTCTTTGAGTGCCATTTCCACATTCTTGGGCACTATTTGTGATAGAAAGCAAGCATAAAGACATGTGTTGATTGCCCCTGATTGACTTCTGGTAATTACACCTTCGTGCAACGGACCAATGATTGCTTCAGTTGGATGAGTTTTATGTATTCTCAATTGAGGAATATCATCTGCAACTATACCATCTTCCAAATTAGTAATGTGTTCAACATTATCAAGAACTTCTTCGGATTGTCGAGATTGATACACAATATTTTCTTCAAGTGAGTCATCTGAAACAGGATTTTCAAAAGCAGTAGACACATTTGGAGATTCTTCAAATGGAACTTGAATGACTTCGATCGGTGTATCCATAGTTTCTGAAGAAGAGGCAGATAAAGGTGAACTTAATGATTCTTCCAGCTCCTGGGTAGAAATTTGTTCTGAAGGAACATCTAAGGACTCAGAACATTCTGATACTTGTACAGAAGCTGTAGGAATATCTTTGGATGATGAAGCAACAGCAGAATCATCAGATATCAAAGATGGAAGTTCCTCAATGATTTTATTTTCCAAAGAGAGTGCTTGAGAATTAGAATCTGCAGATGAAGGTTTAGAAATTTTAAAATTTATGAACAAAGATTCATATATAAACCCATGAAGGAGCTGAACCTGCATCAGTTATGTTAAGCTCGTGCCAATCAATGTTAAATGACTTAATTGTTTGTCTAGTCCTTTTATTATAAACTCGATATGCAACCTTATTAGCAGCATATCCCACAAAGTAACATTCATCAGCCTTTTTAGAAAATTTTGAAGATGATTCAGTTGTATGCAACAAAGTACAACAACAACCAAAGGCTTTAAAATATTTAACTTTGGGTTTGTGTTTATTAAATATTTCATATGGAGTTTTATTTAATCTTTTGTTGATTAAAACACGATTCTGAACATAACATGCAGTATTTACTGCTTCAGCCCAAAAGAACAAAGGTAATTTGGCAGCAGATATCATTGTTCTAGCAGCTTCAATCAATGTTCTATTTCTTCTTTCTGCTCCATTCTGTTGTGGTGTGCCAGCAGCACTAAATTGTCTAGCAATTCCCTTTGATTCACAAAACTCATTCAGAGTTTGATTGCAAAACTCTGTTCCATTGTCACTTCGGATGCATTTTACCTTTTTCTCTGTTTGATTCTCCACCAAAGTAATGAACTTGATCAAAAGGTGTGGAGTTTCATCCTTAGATGCTAAGAAAAACACCCAAGTAAATCTAGAAAAGTCATCAGTAGCAACCAGACAGTAAGATCTTCGACCCAAACTTAAAACACTTACTGGACCAAAAGATCCATGTGTAAGAGTTTTAAGATTGATTCGATTGAGTTGTGTGCAATTGGTTTGTGAGGAAGTTTATGTGTTTACCTTTTGAACATGACAAACAATGTTCATTTAATTGAAATTCTTTTTCAGGTAAACCAATAACATGATTTCCACGTACAAGTTTATTCATGTTTTTAAGATTGACATGTCCTAATTGACGATGCCATAACATGGAATCATTCTCCGAGGCTTTAGATAGTAAGCAAGAAGCTGTTACCAAAGAATTAGAACAATGCATATCAAGAAGATATGTGTCATTGTCTCTCGGAGTCCTCATCAAAATCCATTCACCTGGAACAACAAAACCCGGTTTTAAGATTAAGCATTCTTTGTTAGTAAAGTGTGTAGAATATTGTTTGTCACAGATTTGAGACACACTTAACAAGTTATGTTTTAATTCCTCAACAAAATTAACATTTTCAAAGCTAAGGACACCATTTGTAACTGTACCACGCTTGGTTATACGTCCTCCTTTGTCTCCCGCAAAATTACTCTTCCTCCATTATATGACTGAACATCTTGTAGTAATGATAAATTCCCAGTCATATGTCTTGAACAACCGCTATCTAATTGCCATAGACTTTCAATAGCCTTCTGCGGTTGTCCCTGCATTAGTAACAAAATTAGTTAGCTTTTGGTACCCAAGTCAAACATGACTTGAGCACATTATGAGTTGTAGCAAGACAAAATGATTTGATATTATTATATTTGGTTTGCACATCAGTCTTTTCATTTACGCTTTTCAACTTGTTTTCTTTTACATCATTAGTCAAATTCTTATCCCGTTTGACATTAAACTCATTAACAACCTTTGATTTCATATTATTTGAAAATTTTCCACGAGTGAAAAACAATTTTCTATTATAAGCAATAGAATTATGAAATCTTTGTTTGCTTAATGATTTTTTTGAAAAGGACAATTGTTTGCCAAATGATTTGTGTTTCCACACTGATAACATCTCTTTGTTGTGTGTGGAAAACAAACTGTGGATGACAATTATGAAAATTGTCATAAAAACCAAAGTCAGATTGACTTTTTGGTTTAAAATTCTTCACAGTCTCTCGAATCTTTGCCTCATTTGATAATTGCAAGTTCATCTTTTGCAGATTCGAGGAAATAGATGATTATGACCACTTTTGATTTGAGATTTGGCAGTTGTGACTTTTGGAATGGTGGTGCTGGAATAGGACCAGTCTTACATTCTGCTGGAGTAGGACCAGACTTTGAATTTGCTGGAGGTGGACCAGGCTTAGATATACGAATTGGTGCTGGAGAAGGACTAGGCTTGGATATTCAGATTGGTGCTGGAGAAGGACCAGGGTTTTGAATTTTCAGATTGAATGCAGAAGAATCATTCACTTGGAAATCTGGGCTACAAATATCTTGATTCACAAGGTTAGCATTATAATGAAGTTTATTTTTAAGAATCGAGAATTCATTTCTTTAAAATTATGTTCTTCATTTTCAATTAAACCTTAGAAACAAATCTACTTTTAAAATCTTTTTCAATTTTTTCTTTCTGATTTGCCTTTGATTTGCATTCAAATTACATTTACTATTTGATTTAATCTCATTCAAATCAACCACCTTTTCATTTCCAGACAAAGTTTGTTTACAAGCAGATCGTAAATCATTTACATTCTTATTTTTCAAACTGTCACTCTCATTTTCTTCCTCACTTTCACTCTCCCAATCTTCAACCAACCCATCCACCTTCAATTTATCTGCACAAAAATTTTCAGTTGATTGTTTAGGTTTGGTTATTATAATAGGATCAACAGATAGATTTACTTTGACTGAAGGTTTTAAGTCTTGAGATAATAGACCATATCAGAATCAGATATGACATCAGATAGATTTACTTTGACTGAAGGTTTTAAGTCTTGAGATGGAGAGAACCAATCCCATAGACCATATCAGAATCAGATATGACATCAGATGAAGGTAAACATGAATAATCATGATTAATTGGAGGAGCAATGTTTGAAAATCCAACACTGCATTTTCCTCCTTTAATCTTCTGTGTCATTTGTGACTTGATTATTCCTTCAACCATTGTTGATGAAAGTTCAAATTTCTCAACAGTCAATTTAGCCGTGGCTAGTTCACTGTTGAGTCTATTAATTTCTAAAGCGAGTTCATTGTTTCTATTTGTCAAATCATTATTTGTACATTCTTTATCATGAAGATTTAGTTGTAAATTATATATTGTTTTATTTAAACCTTCAAGTTTTTCTTTAAAAATCTTTTCATTTGACTTGTGTTTTCGAGGTTGATACTGAAGTTTTTCAACTTCCATTATCAGGCTCTCATTTGTGAACTCTATATCTTTGAACTTTCTCAACACATGAATTTTTGCACAAATCATCATATACCTTGGGTTCAGAAGTTTCCCCTTCTGTTTCCTCAACCTTCTTAACCATGAATGCTTTCATTTCAGCAGCTTGTTCTTCCACTGGAGCAACGTCAACAGTCTTTGGATTATTACATTGGCTTTTGACTGGAGGCTCGACAGTGTACTCTTCAATCACAATCCTTTCCTCAGCAACCTTCTCAATCTGATCTTTCTTCACAACTGTCTCTTTTTCTTCTTCAACCTTCTCCTTTAATTCTTCAACTTTCTCATTCTCTTTGTTCAACTTTCACTTTCTCTACTTCAACGTTCTCCTTTCTTCTTCAACTTCAGCAAACAAACTTCCAACAAATCATCAGACACAACTCAGCAAACAGATTTTCTTCTTCTTCTGGTTCATGAACAATCTTTGCAATGAATGCAGTAGACAATGTTAGATCAGGGCTTCCATTTGATCTGACCAGTCATATTCAGCATAGTTTGAGAAACCAATGCTTTAGAACCACCCGAAGTGCTAGCTTTGTCTTTCTTTGGCTCAATCTCCACAGTCACCATCTTCTTAGGGCCTTCAGTTTGACCAGTCTTTGGTTCAGTACATTCTCTGGCGAAATGACCAGGTTTGTCACAGTTGTAACACCTCAGGTTAGACTTGTCGAAACCGATTTTGCTAGAGTTGTTAACACCAAACATTTTTCTCCCAGTTCGTCTAGCAAAATTCTTCGCCCTGTAAACTACCATGGCCATTTGATACTTGATGTCATTCTCTTCAACATCATCAGGATTGACTTGTTGAAGATCATCAACCAAGACATTAGGAGCAGTGAGTCTACCAGCCATAAAAGCTTCATAACTCGACATGAAAGTGGTGAAAAGGACAAGATGCTCCTCAGTAATCTGGACAGTCTGCTTTGATGGATTAGTGGTAGTAACATAAGCATGTTGACCACTATGAGAATCTTGAGATTGAGAGACTTGTTGATGGATGATGGGGAATAGTGTTGAGCAGCTGGAACATGAACTTGATGGTTTACTGCTGGTTGCATATAAGAATATGCTGCACCTCCAGATTGTTGTTGCTGACACATTTGTGTATAACTGACACAGTAATTCGGATTACTAGCCATCTTTGCATAGAGAGCAGTTCCTTCAGCACCCAGAGAACTGAGATCATTAGACTCGCTCCTTATCGTCCATCTCATAAGACTTGATAGTTGAAATGAGATCAGTCAACTGAAAGTATACAAGTCTTTGGTTCTATTGATCAATGTACAGTTGTTATTCCAACTGTATGGAAGTGAATTTAGCAGCTTCTTGTTCACAGTGATGGGTTCCAGAGTAATACCCGCACTCTTCTTTTCGTTACCAGTCTAACAACCTGGCAATCTGAGCTTCCAACTCTTCACCAACAATATGATTGAACATGTTGAATTCTTGATTCAACATATCCTTTTTGCTTTCCCTCATATCTTTGTTGCCCATAATCTGAGTTTCAAGAGCATCCCATAACACCTTTGCACCCCTGAACTCTTGAAACTTTTGTGAAATCTCAGTAGTCAATGCCATAGTGATGGCATCATAAGCTTTATCATCCAGTTCCAACCTCTTAATGTCGTCTTCATCCTATAAGTGTTCAGTTTCTGTACCATTTCTCCTTTATCATTTTTGTACAACGGAATGTAAGGACCATACTGGATTGACCTCCACATCTTAGGTTCCGTGTAAATAACATGATTCTCAAATCGGAAGCCCAATCAGCAAATCGTCTTCACAGAGAAGTCTCGGTGGCTTGTTACCAGTACCAATTTTCGAGTCTAGATGAAGTGACGCAGTAAGATGCTTTAAATTCGGAGTTGTTGAAGCCATGTTGATCAAAAGTCAGAATCAGAATTTCATGTGACAGAAACAATTGTGCGAAACCTGCTTTCGCACGGCCAAACTTTTCGCGCGAGAATATTGATTCGTGCGAAATTTCCTATTACCTTTTCACGTGAAATCGCATAAAAAGATGAAATAACTGTCTGAGCGAAAACACACTTTTCGCACGCGAATACTCACAGTTCAAGCGAAAATTTCCAATTTCGTGCAGAATCAAATCTCCAACATTTGTTCAAGCGAGAATTACCTCCAAATCACTGAATATGTCTGATTATACTTATTTTAATCCAATTTTATGAATTTAGTTTAATTTTAAGCTTATTTATGATTAAAATTCAACTAAAGTCCACTAATTCAGTCCAAATCAGTCCAAATTCTCATAATTCGAGCAGCATAACATCACCATATCTGAATCTCAAGTGATCAATGGTGAATGTCTTCAAAATGAGTAGAAAACACATCCAAATCTTCTCCAAATCGTGGTTCTAGAGCCTAATGCTCTGATACCAATTGTAAAACCGTGAATTCTCCCAAGAAACAATCAACACACGATCTCAATCATGTGAATACGGAATGTAAACATGATTGGATTGAAAGAAGATTCGAATTGATCACAGAATGATATTGAATTGAACAAAAGCAACCTATAATAGGTCTTGTGCGAAATCGCACAGTACAGAAGTTTTAAATGATCAAAAGATTAATTACAAAACGAAAACGAAACTATTTACACTAAAACATCAGTTCTCGCACGACAGGCATTTCACGCGGATCAATCTGTCGCGCGGCTTCAATCTCTCGCGTGGAGTCTTTCTCACGTGAGATCTGCTTTTCACGTGGAAAACTTCTTCGCATAGGCTGTTATCAGATCTTGACTCCGTTCAATCTTCAGATGTTTTGCCGAGCCTTGATTAGTCTTCTACATTCGGACATGAGTCGGGGGTATTGCATGAGACGAGATAGTGAGGTGAGCAACTTTGTGTTGAAACAGACTCGGATAGAGTTCAATCCAGGTGATTGACTTAAACGGGATCTTTGTCACGTATCCTGGTGCTTGTCAGTCTTCGAACATGAGTCGGGGGTTTGTTAATCAGGCCCCGGCACAGCATCAGCTTTCGAGCATGAGTCGGGGGTATTGCATGAGACGAGATAGTGAGGTGAGCAACTTTGTGTTGCAAAAGACTCGGATAGAGTTCAATCCAGGTGATTGACTCAAACGAGATCTTTGTCGCGTATCCCGGTGATGTGTCAGTCTTCGGACATGAGTCGGGGGTTTGTTAATCAGGCCCCGACACAGCATCAGCTTTCAAGCATGAGTCGTGGATATTGCATGAGACAGGATCTAATTGGATGAGTAGAGGATCGCATGCTCCGGTACTGTGTCAGTCTTCGGACATGAGTCGGGGGTTTGTGTACAGGCCCGGCACAGTATCAGTCTTCGGATATGAGTCGGGAGTAGTGCGTGAGAGTGAGATGAGACGAATGAGGAACGATCACGTGCTCCGGTACTGTGTCAGTCTTCGGACATGAGTCGGGGGTTTGTGAGCAGGTTCCGACACAGTATCAGTCTTCGGACATGAGTCGGGAGTATCGCGTGAGTTAATGAATAAGAGTGATAATTATGAAAGAAAGAAAGTATAAAAGGAATGAAAGATAATGAACGTAATGAAGCTAAAGAACGAATGAATGAAAATAATGAACAGAAGGAACATAGTGATAACGCATGAAACGGGATCCTTGTCACTCGACCTCAGTAATCATGGCTGTGTGCCATGAAGAGGGTAAAGTGTGACCGGATCCAAATAGAAGTAAAAGACTGAGATAAACGAAAGTTAAAGATAAAGAATGAACAAGAAAAGAAGATAATAATGATGTTATCTATGTGTATGTACGTATGATGTGTGTTCACATACGAAAGTATAATATGATTTTGAAAGAAGTAAAGAATGGTTTTAATGAAAAGAAAGTATGTAATTCATATAAAACTAGAACTCACTCAGCAACGCTGACTTTTGATGTGTTTCTAGTTGGCAGGTATGTTGCTGAGGATGTACGGGGCAACTACTCAGTTCGTTTAGGACGGCATCCATTATTTTAATGCTTTTATAATGAAATGATCTTATGTAATGAACTGTAATAATATTTTGTAAGAGCATTTAATTGAAATGAAAAGGATGTCTTTAATGTTTTTGCTGCAACGTTTATGTTTCATGTGCCATGAATGACCAGCTGTGAGGTGCCCGGAACGGGCCTTACAAGTTGGTATTAGAGCCAAAGTTTAAGTGAAATGGGTAAATTTTCAAAATAAACCTTAACTTAAACTGAGAATGGGACAGAAAGGGATGGGATGCCAATCTAGTAGCCACGTGCCATCAGGTATTTTCTTAAAGTTAACCGGTGTTATGTGCGCATGTTATGTGTTTATGTTGCTGGTAGATTTAGATACTAATGTAGTCAGGACAGGTAATGCTTGGGGTACGAAGAGTAAAGTAAGAGGCTAATCACAACTAATCACTGTAATTAGGGACTTACTATACTTTACATGAACTGAGCTATTCCCTTGAATGACCACGTTGGTGTTTGAATCTTTCAGTGTATTATAGAGGATGGCCGGTGGTAGATCTTCTAAGGCTTCATGTGGTGGAGGTGGTGGTGGACGTGGCGCTGAACCACGGGTCACCAGAGGAAGGCCTAGAGTTGGAAAAGTGGTTCATGAAGGACCCAAAACCCCTCACCCGGAGGGCAGGGATGAGAGTGCTAACTTGAGAGCCTCGATGAGAGAGGCGGTTGCGGAAGAAGTGCACCAGGCCATGCAGACGATCTTACCGTCTGTGGTGACTGAAGTGATAAGGCTGTTAGGGATGAGGAGAGACAGGAAAGGGTAGACCTTCAGGCGGAAGGAGACGGATGGAGACTGAAACGGTTTTCTCCGATGAGGAGGAGAGAGAGGAGGAGCCTGTGCAGGAGGCGGCATGAGGCTGTAACTACGGGGCATTTCAACAATGCAAGCCCCCAACTTTTGATGGCAATGACACTGCTGCTGCTGCTCACCGGGGTAAGGGAATGGAAGCCGTGCTGAATATCAGCGAGTGTCGGGAGGATCAATGTGAAGTTTGCCGCCCACTCTTTCATGGACTCAGCTTTGTGCTGGTGGGACAACATAGTCCAAGTTGAGGGTAGCCGGGCTATCAGAAGAATGAGATGGTCAGAGTTGAAAAGGCTGGTGCTTGAGGATTCTGTCCTCACCGTGAGATTGATAAGGTTGAAAAGGAGTCCTGCAGTTGGAAGCGGGGACGATGACACATCAACAGTACACCACCAAATTTAACGAGATGGCACGACTGGTGCCGGATTAGCTGACACCTCTTTCACGGAAAATGCCGGATTAGCTGACACCTCTTTCACGGAAAATCAGAGGTAATCAGGGCTTTCCGGCGGATATCCGTAGGCACATGATCGCTGCCCGACCAAGCATGTTTAGGTCGGCGGTAGATCTAGCGGGAAGGTTGTACGAAGAGCGGGAGGCGATGGCGATAACGAGCGAAGAGAGGAGCGAGCCTATGTTAAGAAGGGGAAAGGAAGGCGAGATAGTGATGCTGGAATGATGGCCAAAGGTAAGGTGATGAGGATCGATGATCGAGAGAGGATACCAAAAAGGGTGAGGAATGCAAGAAGTGTGGTAGAGGTCACGAGGGGGAGTGCAAATGGGGACTGAACGTCTGTTTTCAGTGTGGAAAGGAAGGCCACAGGGCGAGGGAGTGCCGCATGGCTAAGTGCTACAACTGCGGTGAGACTGGACATCTAAGCGGAGATTGTAAGAAGTCAAAGGCAGGAAGCTCCGGTGCGAGGAAGGAGAACAGAGGGTGAAGGCCAAGCTTATGCCATGGCCAGGAGGGGGTAGAGCGGACTCTGACAGGAAGACAGGATCGTTTCCGGTAGTTTAAATTCTGTGCACTTATGCCTTGAATGCGATGCTAGTAGTAGTTCGTTCCTACTGCCTTCTGTTGTGAGTTGCATGTTAGGAGAAGGAACATCGATGAGCCCTTTGATGTAGAGATTGCTATTAATGAATTCACTAGGTTACCTGATGCCCTAGAGGATTGCGTGATGCAAAAAGCTGTGTCACCCGTTGTCTGAGGAACAGTTTCGGCCTGTGATTGGTTCATTGAACGGCAACGTACGCATAGTTTTGACGTTGTAGTAAACTAGTAGAATGGGAGGTCGGAAGCAAAAGAAAAAGATAAATTTGGTTTGGGCCACCAAAGAAGCCGATTTGCCTTTCAATCACAGTGTACCTGCAAGGAACCTGAGAAAAACCGATCTCGGTGCAGTTATATTTGGAACAACACATAGCACGATTAAGGAATGCCATTCTCGTCAGTTGTTTCGTTTGCTAGAGGGTCATTATTCATACATAAAGAACATCAAACAAGGCTTGTGGTGTTTCTTTTAAATTATAGTGACCGTACTCTATATGGCATATTTGAGGCCGCAGGTCCTGGTCAAATGGACATTGATCAGCATGCATGGGTTGCCGACAGAGATAGTCAAAGATGGACCAGAAGTCGTAAGTTGATAAACGATGTAGAGCGATAGGATTCCAGGTGAGAGACTAGAAAAAGATGAGACAGTATTTCCCGCAAGGATTTAAGGAACAACAGGTTTCGGGGACGAAACCCGTTTAAGGGGGTGGACTTGTAACACCCGGAAAATTCTGTTTGGCGTGTCATGCGACTGGAGCTCCATACGCATGGAAGTCGCAAGACTGGAGCTCCATACGCATGGAAGTCGCACGACTGGAGTGTTCAATCGCATGGAGCTCAGGCGACTGAAGGTCCAGTCGCATGGTGTTCGGGCGACTGGAGTGCCCATACGCCTGGAGCTCGGGCGACTGGACTGTAGTATTTAAGGGAGAGGGCAACCCTTACCCTCTTCCCACACTTGCAAAATTAGCCACGAAGAAGGGCAGAGAAAAAGAAGAGAGAAAGAAGAGAAAAGGGGGTGGTTCGGGCTCGGAATTCATTATGTGGCGAGTCAAAACGAAGCTCTAACTGAGGAGGCTGCTAAGGTGAGTTCTAGGACCCCTCATTTACTTGTTTTCAACCGTTTTTTGGGGCTGGAACACATCTGAAATCTATTTTGGGTTTTTCGATGTTTAACCCGTGTATGTATGTATGGTATGTGTATGGTGTGTTTAGGGTTTGATTTCGGGCTTGGATAGGCTTGAATAAGGTTGAGGTATGATTCCCTAAGGTTTAGGAGGGCTAATTTGGGCTGGAAATGAGTTTGGAAGAGTTTGAAGGCCGTATGTCACGGCTGCAGTTCGGGATGAACTCCAGTCGCTGCCTAGTTAGGGCTAGGCGACTGAAGGGCCAATCGGCCGACTAAGGGATGGCTGAAACTCAATCGTACAACTGGAAGCCCAGTCGCATAGATGCTCAGTCGCCCAGTGCCCAATCGCACGACTGAGAGTCCAGTCGCATAGGTGCTCATCCGCATTAGTCCCACTCGCAGGATGTTCAATCGCCTAGTATTCATTCGCACGATTGAGAGTCCATTCGCATGATTGGGTGTTCATCCGCATGGATGCTCATCCGCATTGGTCCAATCGCATAGTGTTCAGTCGCATGGAAGCCATGCGACTGAAGGGTGCCCATTCGCCAAGTAGGGTTGTTGTGTACGAGAAGAGATATAGTTCAATTATTGGACTCCGGGAAAGGAGCAAGGGTAGGTAATGATGTGATAGCTCCCATAGGTACATGTGTGATAACTATTGAGGCTTAGACGTTAAATGGGCACGATGACGATAGAATTGCATGTATATGCAGGATGTATGTATGATAAGTATGATGTAGCCCTGTATGATGGTAATGACTGATGATTTGTAAATGTCGAGGTTCCTTATGTCAATACGTGTTTATCTTTCTGTGGCTTCACGTGTTATGATTAATAACTGTAATGAAAGTATTATGTAACGTAAAGAGAAAGATAATAAAAGAGGAACATGATGAACGAATGCATGTACTAACGTATGAATGAACGAACGTAAAGCTAGTGAGCGTATGTATGAGGTGAGCGACTCTGTGTCGCAACAGAATCGAATGAGATCTCTATTACGTACTCCGGTACTGTGTCAGTCTTCGGACATGAGTCGGGGGTTTGTTAATCAGGCCCCGGCATAGTATCAGTCTTCGGACATGAGTCGGGGGTATTGCATGAGACGAGATAGTGAGGTGAGCAACTTTGTGTTGCAACAGACTCGGATAGAGTTCAATCCAGGTGATTGACTCAAACGGGATCTTTGTCGCGTATCCTGATGCTGTGTCAGTCTTCGGACATGAGTCGGGGTTTGTTAATCAGGCCCCGGCACAACATCAGCTTTCGAGCATGAGTCGGGGGTATTGCATGAGACGAGATAGTGAGGTGAGCAACTTTGTGTTGCAATAGACTCGGTTAGAGTTCAATCCAGGTGATTGACTCAAACAGGATCTTTGTCGCGTATCCCGGTGCTGTGTCAGTCTTCGGACATGAGTCGGGGGTTTGTTAATCAGGCCCTGGCACAACATCAGCTTTCGAGCATGTGTCGGGGATATTGCATGAGACAGGATCTAATTGGATGAGTAGAGGATCGCATGCTCCGGTATTGTGTCAGTCTTCGGACATGAGTCGGGGTTTGTGTACAGGCCCCGACACAGTATCAGTCTTCGGACATGAGTCGGGAGTAGTGCGTGAGAGTGAGATGAGACGAATGAGGAACTGATCGCGTGCTCCGGTACTGTGTCAGTCTTCGGACATGAGTCGGGGGTTTGTGAGCAGGCCCCGGCACAGTATCAGTCTTCGGACATGAGTCGGGAGTATCGCGTGAGTTAATGAATAAGAGAGATAATTATGAAAGAAAGAAAGTATGAAACGAATGAAAGATAATGAACGTAATAAAAGCTAAAGAACGAATGAATGAAAATAATGAACGGAAGGAACATAGTGATAACGCATGAAACAGGATCCTTGTCACTCGACCTCAGTAATCATGGCTGTGTGCCATGAGGAGGGTAAAGTGTGACCGGATCCAGATAGAAGTAAAAGACTGAGAATAAACGAAAGTTAAAGATAAAGAATGAACGAGAAAAGAAGATAATAATGATGTTATCTATGTGTATGTACGTATGATGTGTGTTCACATACGAAAGTATAGTATGATTTTGAAAGAAGTAAAGAATGGTTTTAACGAAAAGAAAGTATGTATTTCATATAAAACTAGAACTCACTCAGCAACGCTGACTTTTGATGTGTTTCTAGTTGGCAGGTATGTTGCTGAGGATGGTACGGGGCGGCTACTCAGTTCGTTTGGGACAACATCCATTTTATAATTCTTTTATAATGAAATGATCTTATGTAATGAACTGAAATAATATTTTGTAAGAGCATTTAATTGAAATGAAAAGGATGTCTTTAATGTTTCCGCTGCAACGTTTATGTTTTATGTGCCATGAATGACCAGTTGTGAGGTGCCCGGGAACGGGGCCTTACAATTTGTTTGTTTGATTCATTTGCTTCTAAGATTAGTTGTAATCAACTATTCAGTTTTAATAAGGAATTTTCTTTAGTACTCTCTATCATTGTATTATGATTCAATTTCATCGCACCCTTGGTGTTTTTGCTTTAGCCGGGTATGATATAAATACATACATAAAGATAATAACTTTGACACCTTATTAGATGTATAATTATCATACTATCACAAATATAGGAAAATCAAAGGTAAAAACCTTACCTTTCTTCAACTTCATAAAATCTCTCTCTAACCATTTTCTCTCTCTAAATGTTGCTTTCGGAAATCTTAATGCTCAAGAAAAAGAAAAAAAACGACCTCAATTGACTTTTATAGGGTCCTTTAGGTCATCCTCTTTTCATTTTGCCACCTTGCCCCTTTAGGTCATCCTCTTTTCATTTTGCCACCTTTGCCCCTCGAGCTTTGTTTAAAATCTCATGGCTTCCTCATTCCTTTTCAACCCATGATTCATCAAAATCCAGATGTTACACTATATGTACACTTTATGTCCTATACTTATCTGTCTCCATGCCATTTTTTCATTTTTTCGTAGTATAATTCTAAAATTTTGTGTTTTATAAAATTTTAAATATATTATTAAGACGTACTTATTTTTATATATGTTTTGTTGTAAGTTTCATTGAAAATGGTTTCATTGAAAATGGAGTTATTGTCATGATATACATGCCATCAAAACACAAAAGCGCTAGTTGCCACACCTTTTCAACGTTTTGATTTTTTATACTTTATTTTACTTTGATACTTACAACTTTTAAAATATGATATTTTATAAAATCCAAACTATAAGTGCTTATTTTCATTAACGTTTTATTCCTATGGGATGTGTTTATTTTTATCAAAGCTTTAACGTGGATTTTTACCCGCTTCATTTTTTCTTAGAATATTATCAAGAATGTTGTCATAACGCATGGAATTGCGATATTTTCATTTCCTTATATAAAGTATCGAATATTATCTACATTTTCTCATATAAAGATTTTGTATAAGTCTCTTCAACACGTGGGTTTGTGACGATGTTTGGAAGTTAGGATTTTTCTTGGTTTTATGTCTCACCACAATGTAGTGTTGCCGTTTTCAGATAAGTTTTTGAGTGTTATCAACAACACATAGAATTTGTGGCTTTTATAAAAAGTTACTTATGTTATCAACATCACCTTTACACATAGGTTCATGATAAAGTTTTAACATTAGTTTTTCTCATAGTTTTACACATTCATCCAACGCAGCGTTTCAATATGTGTAAATTCAAACTCTAAAGTTAACTTATTTAATAAGAAAAAAAATAATTTATGCACTCCCAAAAAGGCTTTAGACTTTCTTAAAATTGTACATATTTAGTCAAGTTCCTATCAAAATATTAAATTACTAGATTAATGACCCGTGTACTAAATGGTTGAATATGAGCTAAAATATTTAATAAAAATATTGATAATACAAATTAGTTCACAAGTTGAATAAATGATCAATTGTCGAGACAAAATGATATTATAATCTTATGTAATTATACTTAATACAATAATATGAAAAAAACAAACATGAAACACATGTCACAAAATATCAAATTGTTGCCCGCCCATTTGCTAACTAATAAATATAAAGAAAACACAGTTACTATAATCTTTATTGTGTACTTTACTTTCTAGATCACCTTGTAATGTAATCGATTTGCTTATTTACTTTGTCTTCAATCAAATATAAAAAGTTTTAAGTGTTTAATAAAGAGAATTTTTTATATGTGATGACAATGAAACAATTACTCATGTTTTAATAAAATTAGATCAGTGTTATAAATATTTTATAAATACGATTATTAATAGTATTTTGTAATTTTCAAAGTTATTATGTTTGTATTAATTTATAGTCCTATAAATCGTGACATTTGTATTTAACATTTTATCTTAATATGAAAGAGTCCTGCTACTCTCCATATCCTTTTCTCCCTATCATTATATTATCCCTATGTTTATATACTTCTAATATTAATTGTTAGTAGTTTGTTGTTTCACAACATGTTATCGGCAAGAGTTGCTATTTAAAGTTGGATCATATTATCATAAGGTAAAAATCCTTGTTCTTTGTCACATCCTGGCGGAAGCATGAAGTGTTTAGGATGTACTAGCTTGTTCAGAACGCACTGATTAAAAATATTAACAAACAACACATTGACATAAACATAACATATTATACTATCATTTTGGGTAACATTAATATTAGTACACAAAATTTTAATATAACCCTATTATAAAACATATTAATCTAACTGCTACATCTTCAGATACGATGGAAGTGAGCATCCACCGATAGGCTAAGATTGAACAGATTAACTGTAAGGCCCTGATCCCAGGAAAAACTCACAGTTGGTCATTCACAGCAAAACGTAGATTTAAAACATTCGTTTACGTATATATGTATATATATTACAGCGGAAAGATACAGTAATTGCAATTCATTACAACATAGTTAAATTAAAATATAAACATTGTCTTTAAACATCAAATACTCTTTAAAATCCTCTTAAATTCTTCTTCATCAGGGATGCCAGTCTTTAGATGCCAAGAAGCTTTAGATCCATGCTCCCATCCCATAAGCCCTAACGCTCACCTGTTAATTAATATGCATAAAAAGTCAGCTTCGCTGAGTGAATTATAGGGTTACTTTGTTAAATAACTTTTGTAAGAGGTATTAGCTTTAACATTTGAAAATAATCATCATCTATCAGAACATTGATACACACGGATTATCGTTTTATCGGTGCTTTGCCATTACTTGTTAATTATTACTCTTCTTTATCCGTCAATTCCCAGTCATTATTGGTGCCTATGATAAGCACAAGACTTTACCGACACGCTAATTTAGGTCTTACTGTCGTACCCAAACAGGCCATTATTGTCATGCCAATCCAGGCCTTACTGACCTGCCTGTTCGAGCCTATACTTTATCATTGTGAGGGCACAACAAATGCAACCCTCCTTTATCAATTGCTTGTAAGGCTTTACTTTATCAAGGTACACGTTATGGGCCCAATAACAGTTCTTTAAGTTTCACTTATATCTTTAGTTTTCACATACACTTAACACATAATAAGAAGCAAACTCTTAGTCTAAGCAATTTACATTTCATCAACCACGAGAGTTAAACCAGATAACTGACCCTCCGGGGGGGGACAGCGGGGGTTCGAGGGCGGCAGCCCCTGATAGCGGGGTTCTAGGGGCGGCAGCCCCTAGTGGGGTCCAAGGGGCAACGCCCCTGGCTGGGGCCGGGCTGACAGGTCAGCGCGTCCGAAAATTTGTTTGAACTATTTAAATGGCTCGTTTTACTTTAGAAAACTTTTATTTTCTTGATAAAAGGTCTTAAAAACCGTCATCAGAAAAGTATGTATTTTAGTATGCATATCACCCCAAAACATTGAAAACGGGTAAAGGAGGGGTCTAGAACTCACCTGAACTTAGCAAAATAGCTTCAATTTAAGTTACTTAAGCTATAGTCCAAATACACGAGCTGCACGGAAGTTAATACACAAAAACGTCATTTTCTTCATAATTTCGCTGCCAGTTTTGCTGGCAGGTTCTCTGTCAGTTTCGCTGGCAGTTTCGCTACCAGTTTCGCTGGCAGGTTCTCTCTCAGTTTCGCTGGCAGTTTCGCTACCAGTTTCGCTGGACAGCACTTCTGCCAATTTCGCTGGACAGATTTGCTGCCATGAGCGCCCAACTTTCGTTGGAATTTCCTAGTTTCGCAATGTCTATAAGTCAACCTGGGCACTAGCCAAATTACCAACGAAACTGTAGTTTCGCACCAGCGAAACTGTAGTTTCACTGGAACTCTCTTAGTTTGGCTGGATGAGTGCACAGTTTCGCTGGATGAGTGCACAGTTTCGCTGGATGAGTGCACAGTTTCGCTGATCGGGGGCACAGTTTCGCTGGATGAACGGAAATGAAGAACCAGCTCGTTTTTAACTCAAAATCTTAACTTTTTATTTCCAAATCCTTGGTTTACCATCCATGAAACCATATCTAACCTTTTTACACGTTTTCATACGTATAATTTGACCTTTATGTGTTTCTTTGAAACTTTTTAAAACCTAAAACCCTAGAATCCGGGTTTGATCTATAGAAGGGTTTAGAGGTTGATTCTTACCTGGATTTGTTGCTCCTTTCTTATGGTTTGATGCTCCAACACCCAGATCTTCAATCTTGTAACCTTTGAAGCTCCAAATCTTGAGTTTTATTCACTTTCTCTCTCTACTTTCTGTCTTTATGAATTTTGGTGGCTAGGGTTCAAGTGTAGAAGATGGTGACTGATTAGGTGGGTTTGAAGGCTGATTGTGAGCCCTAAATCACTTAGGCTCTTACCCATAAGCCTAATTAGCCCATAACCCATTTCCTTCTTTTATTAAATATCCACAAATTAAGCTCATTATCCTCGATGACTCGTTTTGACTTTTCGGGGTGTTACAAGTCTCCCCCTCTTATTAAGGTTTCGTCCTCAAACCTATAAATCACTGAAATGGGGAGGGTAGTTCTCTCTCATTTCCCTTTCTGACTCCCATGTGGCTTCCGATCCCGTTCGATGTTTCCACTGAACTTTAACTTGCTTGACTACTTTGTTTTGAATTGTTTCTCCTTCCGGTCCAATATGGCCACTGGTTGCTCTACATAATTCAGCTTCTCGTCCACTTCGATGTCGTCTAGAGGCACAACTGCCTCATCAGGTGCTAAATATTTCCTTAAATACGATACATGAAAGGTGGAATGAATCCTACTTAGCTCGTTGGGGAGGTCCAACTTATAAGCCACACTCCCAACCCGAGCCACTATTTTGAATGGCCCGATAAATCTTGGACTTAACTTCCCCCTCTTTCAAAATCGAATAATCCCTTTCCATGGCGAAACCTTCAACATTACTTTATCCCCAGCTCTGAACTCTATTGGTCTCCTACTCTTATCGGCATATGACTTTTGTCTATCCTTTGCCGCCTTCATGCATGCTCTGATTGTTTCCAATTTCTCCGTCGTGGCTTCCACCACCTCTAAACTCCCTAGCTCTTTCTGACCGACATCACCCCAACAAATAGGAGTTCTACACCGTCGACCATACAGTAAGTCATATGGGGGCATTTTAATACTGGCGTGGTAGCTGTTGTTATAAGAGAACTCTGCTAGTGGCAAATGATCATCCCAGTTACCGCCGAATTCGATAACGCATGCCCGAAGCATATCTTCCAGTGTCTGGATTGTTCTTTCCGATTGCCCATCGGTCTGCGGGTGGTATGCGGTACTAATATGCAACCTCATGCCCATTTCTTCATTGAACTTTTTTCAAAACTTTAAGGTGAACTGCGTATCTCTATATGAAACAATCGATACGGGCATACCATACCGCGCCACAATTTCCGGATAAACAGTTCAGCAAGCTTTTCTGAACTAATTGCTTCCTTGACTGGCAGGAAATGCGCACTCTTAGTCAGTCTATCAACTATCACCCATATCACATTGTGGCCTTTTGTCGTGCGTGGTAATTTGGTGATAAAGTCCGTGGTAACATGTTCCCACTTCCATTCTGGTACTTCTAATGGCTGAACATGCCCATGGGGCTTCTGATGTTCTACCTTTACTTGTAAACACGTCAAGCACTTGTTCACATACACAACTACATCTCTCTTCAACCCAGGCCACCAGTAATCCTTCTTTAAATCATAATACATCTTAGTTGCTCCCGGGTGTATCGAGTATCGGGTCTTGTGCGCTTCATCCATAATCTTTTCTCGCAAGTCGCCATGCCTCGGGACCCATATCCTGCCGTGGAAGGTCTTAACACTCAAGGTGTTCTCTACCAATTCATCTACTTTTCCCACCATCCTTTCCTTCTTGATTTATTGCTCTTTTAAAGCGTCTATTTGAGCTTCACTTATCAACCTCATAACATTTGGGGTCACTACTAGTTGGCACGCCTTCACCTGAATTGGTTCGTATCCTTCCTTTTGGCTCAGGGCATCGGTTACCACATTTGCCTTACCCGGGTAATAATGGATTTCACAGTCGTAATCCTTTATCAGCTCCAACCACCTCCTCTATCTCATATTTAGGTCTTTCTGCTCAAAGAAATATTTCAGACTTTTATGATCGGTGAATATGGTGAACTTAGTTCCATACAAATAGTGTCTCCATATCTTCAATGCGAATGCCACTACTGCAAGTTCCAAATCGTGAACAGGGTAATTAACCTCCGTGCCCTTTAGCTGTCTGGTATAACCTTTCCTCTTTGCATCAACACACAACCTAACCCGCAGTAAGAGGCATCGGAGTATACCGTTAGGTCTTCATCTCCCTCCGGTAGGGTTAGCACAAGAGCTTTGGTTAGTCTATCCTTCAATTCCTAAAACACATCTTCCTGATCTTTTCCCCAGTCAAACACCACGTTCTTCCTCGTTAACCTTGTTAATGGGAAGCTATCTTTGAGAAATCCTTGATGAACCTTCTATAATAGCCAGCCAATTCCAAGAAACTACGGATTTCGGATGGCGTCCTTAGGGAATTCCATTGCGTAACTGCTTCAACTTTTGCTAGATCAGCCATAACTCCCTCAGAATTTATTTATAACGCGCCCTAAAAACTGCACCTCCCATAGCCAGAATGCACATTTAGAGAACTTCGCACACAGTTTCTCCTTTCGCAATGTTTCTAACACCTTCTTGATATGACAAGCGTGGTCTCCTTCGTTCTTTGAGTATATCAAGATATCATCAATGAAGACTATTACTGATCTGTCCAACATCGGTCGACACACGCGATTCATTAAGTCCATAAAGGCCACAGGAGCATTGGTTAGCCCGAAAGACATAACCAGAAACTCATAGTGTCAATAGCGCGTTCGGAAAGCCGTCTTTGGGATATCTTGCTCTCTTACCTTCAGTTGATGATATCCGGATCGGAGATCTATTCGGGAGAACCAACTTGCCCCTTTCAACTGGTCAAATAGATCATCTATTCTGGGTAGAGGGTATCGATTCTTCACGGTCAGCTTATTCAATTCCCTGTAATCTATACACATCCTCATGCTGCCATCCTTCTTCTTCACAAACAACACTGGAGCACCCATGGAGAAATGCTGGGCCTAATGAATCCTTTGTCAAGAAGTTCTTGCAGTTGTGACATGAGCTCCTTCATCACGGACGGGGCTAGGCGGTAGGGTGCTTTGGCAATGGGCTAGGCTCCTGACAGTAAATCAATCTGAAACTCTATCTCCCTATCCGGTGTATCCCTGGCAGATCCTCCGGGAATACATTAGGAAAGTCCCACACCACTGGTACATCCGACAACTCTTTCGCTTTATCTTTAACATCTTTGACATATGCTAGATAAGCCCCGCACCCTCGCCTCATACATTTCTCCGCCTTGATCATGGAAATGATCCTTGGAACCTTGCAATCGTTATCACAGTAGATCATAACCGGACTACCATCGGGAGCCATTAATCGGATTATCTTTTGCTAGCATATTATGTTAGCATCATGGGCAGCTAACCAATCCATTATGGCAAACAATTGTGCGGGAAAGTAATGACCTCCTAGTTTAATGTGGCAACCTCTAACACTCTGGCTATTCTAATGGACTTACCATCGGTCGTTTCTACTTTGAAAGCATCATCTATTTCCTTAGTTTGGATATCTAGAGTAGCACAGAAGGATACAGATACAAAACTCTTACTGGCACTACTATCAAATAATATGGAGGCACAAACATCATTGACAAGGAACATACCTGACACCACGTCCGGTTCTTTCCTTGCCTCCTTCTTGTTCATGGTGAAAGCCCTTGCCCTGGCCTTGGGCTTTCCATCACCCCCTTTGTCATTATTCCCGCTTGTTCCCGAGTTCCCCGGCTTAGCTTTCTTGCAATCCCTACTGTGGTGCCCCGACTCATGGCAGTTGAAGCACTTGTTCACTTCCGGGCATTCTCTAGCCATGTGACCAGTTTTCCCACACCGGTAGCACCCATAGCTACCCACTCGGCACTCTCCGGGATGCCTTCTCCCACACTTCCCACATTCCTTAACTTCATCAACCCCCTTCACAATCACTTGATTTGCATCCACCCTTGCTTTCTTGTTTCCTGGTTGGTAGTTACCATTTCTATACCTCTTCCCATTATTATTCCAATCCTTCCTCGTTTCACCCACTGTCACTGGCCTGCGATGATCGTACAATCTCCCACTGAGGTCCACTGCTGACCTAAAAGTACTGGGTTGGGTAGTGACCATGTCCCTACGAATGTCCAGATGCAATCCTTGTATGTACCTCTTAATCCTCTTAGATTCAGGAGTCACCAAATCAGGCACCAGACGTGCCATTTCATTGAATTTTGTGGTGTACTCCTGATGTGTCATGTTACCAGCCTCCAAGCTCACAAACTCTTGTTCAATCTTGTCAAGCTCTCTTTCTAGACAGTACTCCTCTATCACCAACCTCTTCATTTCAGGCCATTTCATCCTCTTAATAGCCTCCTCCCCGTAAGAGTCAACGATGTTATCCTACCAACACAGTGCTGGGTCCAAAAGTGAATGGGAAGCAAACTTCACTTTTTGGTCTTCCCTGCACTCGCTGATCCTTAGCACGACTTCCATTTCCCTGATCCAGCGCTGAGCAGTAGCAGCGTTACCAGTACCATCAAATATTAGGGGCTTACACATCTGAAAAGCCCCATAGCTACACCCTTTACCACCTCTTCAACCTCAGAATCGTCATTGTTACCTAGACGATCTTTCTCATCGCTCATTTCCTCAGTCTTGACCACCTTCTTCTTATCAACCTTCTTTGAAGCCGTACCCTTTTTACTGTCACCCTTAACCTGCTCCACAACCTCCGCGAGCGAAGCGGGCATCACTCCAGATAGGATCTGGTGCACCTCTTGGGCAATAGCTTCCTTTACTGTTTCCTTCAGCTTTGCTTGGTCAGCGGTGGGCCCCTCGATTTCTGTTTCTAACTCAACCTCCTCCTTAGCTGGTTTCTTAACTGGCTTTCTGGTTGACCTTTTTGTCGGTCTCGCAGTTTCGCTTGCTGTTTCCTTTGCCTTAGAAGGGGCCTTCCCCTAGTGCTTCTCCGGGTGACCATAGCTGGAACTGCTTCCTTTGGTGCCATACTTTCTACTTCCTACAAGATTCAGAATGTCAATTTGGTCTTTTAAGGCAAGTTCAGATCATGACAAGTTTTGTAAATTTTTAATAACAGTGGCCAGTTGTGATTAACTACTTACAAAACTTCTCATGTCCTAAACTCTCCTATCCTGAACCACCCCAACACTTGAACCTGCTATCCCTATTCTATGCACGTATAGGTCACCTAAATTCAGATAAGCACCATAGATAATGTTATCACACCCTATCCTCGGTTCTAGCTTAAAAAAACAAGACACTACCCCACAGAATAATACTTATAGCAAACTTCGTTACCTCTTGGCATGGAGCTTCTCGGACTGGCATCCCTGATACTTGGTCCCGTTTTCTGTTTAAGTTTAGGTTTATAAAATAGTTTTCCCAAATCTCTTAAACATAAGCTCTGATACCAACTTGTAAGGCCCTGATCCCAGGAAAAACTCACAGTTGGTCATTCACAGCAAAACGTAGATTTAAAACATTCGTTTACGTATATATGTATATATATTGCAGCGAAAAGATACAGTAATTGCAATTCATTACAACGTAGTTAAATTAAATATAAACATTGTCTTTAAACATTAAATACTCTTTAAAATCCTCTTAAATTCTTCTTCATCAGGGATGCCAGTCTTTAGATGCCAAAAAGCTTTAGATCCATGCTCCCATCCCATAAGCCCTAACGCTCACCTGTCAACTGATATGCATAAAAAGTCAGCTTCGCTGAGTGAATTCTAGGGTTACTTTGTTAAATAACTTTTGTAAGAGGTATTAGCTTTAACATTTGAAAATAATCATCATCTATCAGAACATTGATACACACGGATTATCGCTTTATCGGTGCTTTGCCATTACTTGTTAATTATTACTCTTCTTTATCCGTCAATTCCCAGTCACTATTGGTGCCTATGATAAACACAGGACTTTACCGACACGCCAATTTAGGTTTTACTGTCGTACCCAAACAGGCCATTATTGTCATGCCAATCCAGGCCTTACTGACCTACCTGTTCGAGCCTATACTTTATCATTGTGAGGGCACAACAGATGCAACCCTCCTTTATCAATTGCTTGCAAGGCTTTACTTTATCAAGTTACACGTTATGGGCCCAATAACAGTTCTTTAAGTTTCACTTATATCTTTAGTTTTGACATACACTTAACACATAATAAGAAGCAAACTCTTAGTCTAAGCATTTACATTTCATCAACCACGAGAGTTAAACCAGATAACTGACCCTCTGGGGGGGGACAGCGGGGGTTCGGGGGCGGCAGCCCTTGATAGCGGGGTTTTAGGGGCGGCAGCCCCTAGTGGGGTCCAAGGGGCAACGCCCCTGGCTGGGGCCGGGCTGACAGGTCAGCGCCTCCGAAAATTTTTTTGAACTATTTAAATGGCTCGTTTTACTTTAGAAAACTTTTATTTTCTTGATAAAAGGTCTTAAAAACGTCATCATAAAAGTATGTATTTTAGTATGCATATCATCCCAAAACATTGAAAACGGGTAAAGAGGGGTCTAGAACTCATCTGAACTTAGCAAAATAGCTTCAATTTAAGTTACTTAAGCTATAGTCCAAATACACGAGCTGCACGGAAGTTAATACACAAAAACGTCATTTTTGGTTCTCTGTCAGTTTCGCTGGCAGTTCGCTACCAGTTTCGCTGGGCAGCACTTCTGCCAGTTTCGCTGGACAGATTCGCTGCCATGAGCGCCCAACTTTCGTTGGAATTTCCTAGTTTCGCAATGTCTATAAGTCAACCTGGGCACTAGCCAAATTACCAACGAACCTGTAGTTTCTCACCAGCGAAACTTTAGTTTCGCTGGAACTCTCTTAGTTTCACTGGATGAGTGCACAGTTTCGCTAGATGAGTGCACAGTTTTGCTGATCGGGGGCACAGTTTCGCTGATCGGGGGCACAGTTTCGCTGATCGGGGGCACAGTTTCGCTGATCGGGGGCACAGTTTCGCTGATCGGGGGCACAGTTTCGCTGATCGGGGGCACAGTTTCGCTGATCGGGGCACAGTTTCGCTGGATGAACGGAAATGAAGAACCAGCTCGTTTTTAACCCAAAATCTTAACTTTTTATTTCCAAATCCTTGGTTTACCATCCATGAAACCATATCTAACCTTTTTAAACGTTTTCATATGTAAAATTTTAACCTTTATGTGTTTCTTTGAAACTTTTTAAAACCCAAAACCCTAGAATCCGGGTTTGATCTACAGAAGGGTTTAGAGGTCGATTCTTACCTGGATTTGTTGCTTCTTTCTTATGGTTTGATTCTCCAACACCCGGATCTTCAATCTTTTAACCTTTGAAGCTCCAAATCTTGAGTTTTCTTCACTTTCTCTCTCTACTTTCTCTCTCTACTTTCTCTCTCTATGAATTTTGGTGGCTAGGGTTCAAGTGTGGAAGATGGTGGTTGATTAGGTAGGTTTTAAGGCTGATTATGGGCCCTAAATCACTTAGGCTCTTGCCCATAAGCCTAATTAGCCCATAACCCATTTTCTTCCTTTATTAAATACCCACAAATTAAGCTCATTATCCTCTATGACTTGTTTTGACTTTTTGGGGTGTTACATTAACAGTTAGATTCACGCAGACTTTTCCCACCATTTCACCCCAGCCATTATATACATCAAATGAGAACATAATGTTGTTAGGCATGATGATTTCCTGGAAAAGCATACTTAAAATAGTCAACAAAAAGTTGGTGAGATCATAGGTTTAATTTTCTAAATAAAATACTTAACCTGATGCAGTATAACAACCAAACTTACTTATAACATAGATGATTTATAACTGTCAAGTATAAATCATAAAAATCAGATAATATAGCATCATAACACTCATCTTGTTGGTGCAGAAAATAATTTCTTAAGTAGCGCTACCTATATTATCCAACGGTTCCACATCCGAATTAATGGTTGTTAACATAACTGAAAGTAAATTCTCAAAATCTTATACATCAGTCAAAACAGTATGCTTTTTCCTCCAAAACCTTTATAGATACAAAATAGGGATATGAATTTCACCTTAATTTTAGCGATAACCTATAAAATTAATTATAAGTTAGAGAGATAATTTTTTTAAAATTTTCAGTAGCTCATATAATTTAAAATAGTAACTATAATTACTGAAAATTTCCAAAAGTTTAATAGCAATATTATCAGATAATATCCATAATCATATAAAAATTTGAACTTCCAATAAATTTCAGATAATTTGTTAAAATTAATACAAACTTATCATAAATCGATAAAAATAGCTGCTACTATTTTTAAATTCCTAAAATTTTCCAGAATATTATGCTAATAATTCAGAATATGGCATAAATTTCTGATTATTAGCTCACAGTAGATATTTTACTGTAAGTTTTCTAATTTTCCTAAAATTTAGGAAAAATATCTATATGACTCCAAAAATTATGAAACTTACAAATTCTGTTGGGTTCAAAACATTATAATTTATGTAAATTTTTTGATATTTATCTTATTATTTAAATATTTCTTTCGATTTTTCCTTTACAGATCATATAAAAATACAAATCTTAATCATATGAACGAATTTAATTATAAAATTAATTATGGAGCTTCTATAATACATAAGAATAATTATAAATTTTTCAAGAATTTTACCGGATTCAGTTCTTCCAATTGATAATTTCCTTTTATTATCTTAAATAATTTGTATAAATTATTTTACTTATTGTATTTACACCAAAATTTGCAGATTGTTATTTCATAATATTTCTAACAAATTTTCAATGTTTATTCCCACAATCATAGTTATTTAAATAATAAACCAATTTTATCAAAATTACACATAATTTCAACCCTTTATATAATCTTTTTGTTTGTTTTCATAATTTTATTATATGTTATAAATCCTTAAACTTTTCTCACTGATTTTAGATCAAGATAAAATATTTGTAGAGTTGGATGGAGAACTTTTCATATTTTAGTCACTAGGGTTGATTATATATGTTTGTTTAAACACATATATGACTTGTAAACCTAATTAGTGAGTGATTAGGAATTAGAACCTTGATTTTGACAGAAGGAGAGGATGAAAAGAAGTTGAATATAGCTTCTAAGTCTTGATGAATCCGATTGCTAAGCTTGGTCTTGATGTTCTTGATTCCTTTAACATAATCTTTAGAAGATGATGATTTTATGAAGCTTGGATGTTGTTGGTTGATATGAAAATGGAGAGGGTGGTGAAGATGATGATGGTGGGCGGTTTGTTATGGTGATCGAGGTTAAAAGGTGACAGTTAATGGTGGTGGTTTATGGTGATTTTGGTGTGGTGTTTGATGGTAACCAAGAGATAGATAAGAGTGTTTAGAGGTGTAGGTTGTGATGGTTGTGTTGGTGTTTTTGAAAGATATAGGTGCCGAGAGTTTCGGGAGTGGTTTAGTGGATGTGGTGTTGTGCTTGTGAAATAACCGAGAGGTGAAGGGATGTGGATGTGGTTGTCCTTCGGCCGAGGGTCTTATGCAGTGGATTAGTAATGATGAACTCTAGGTATAGGTTAGTGAGGTGGTGATCTTAGATATGCTTAGTTGAACTTTAGGCTTAGGTGGCGGCTTGTGGTGATGCTTGGTGTTGTGCAAGGTGGCGGTTCAAGAGGTAGATGACTCACCAAGTCATTAATGCAAGATTACTAAGGTTTAAGTTTTTAATCAGGTGGTTAATGAACCGAGTTTGAAGCTTTATGTTGAGGTTTAGACGTTTAAGGTTTGCTTAGTTTTGTTTTGATGCCAAATTACCTTTGATGTTTTATTGTATTGTGGTGTTTAGTTGATTGTAACATGGTTCATTTGGTCTTATAATGTTGAAGTATTTTTGATCAAACAATGTGTGGTAACATAAAATTATACGTATGACCACATGCATACGTAAATTTTGATCCATGCATACATAATTTTTTCATGCATGTAAGCATGCATACACATCGCACACACACACATATACACACACACACATAAAACACCTACGTAAATCATAAAGAGTTAGTCAGATAATGGTTAATATGTGTAAGAATCTTAAGTTTGCCTAATCTTAACTTTTAGGGTTGTCACATTCTTGTCTCAATCCGTTCAAACAAAAATCCATATTGTAATTCATATAATTTTTAATTATGTATGGATTTAGTATCATTGTTATTTTTGATTTGCTCATATAAAATCCTACAGTTATGTTGAAAATTATATATATTGTTTTAATAATTATTAATAAATGTTTTTAAACAAAGAAATATTTATATTTGTTAAAATTGTCACCTTTTGCTATCAAAGAAATTAAAATTATTAATAAGGATTTTCAATCCGAATAAAAGAACATACATATCATGATTATCTCAAACAATAATATAAATTATTATTTACCAACACTGAATTGATTTGTTTTTACAGATTTTTTTATATTAATTATGTTTTACATACCATAGTATTAAAAGTTTAATGTTATACTAAATTCTTTATTATGGAAATTAACTAAAAAGGGAAAGAAAAGTATATAGTTTTAGTGACAATTTATTATAAATTAATAGTTATAATGTTTTATACTTATTATATTCATTACCATATAATGCAAGAGTTTCAAATGTGATAATTATATCAATTAAATTTAAATAATGGTTACATATGTCATTACTTAAAAGTATATCATTACTTTTAAACTTTATTTATAGCATTAACATTAGAAAAGGATTATCAAAATTACTTAAATTATAATGGTTATAGTTTTTTCTAAATATATATGAAAAGTAAGATATTGTTACGTACGATGTTGGTTCACATGCTAAATATATGAAAAACATGATAACTTTGATTTATCACTGTCTAATTGAGCGAACCAATATATTATGAATATTTACTAAAATATTGCAGAAAACAATTATAATATAAAAAGATAATAGTGATTTAAGTCATGTAGATGGATTGAATTTGTTTGTTTTAGCATATGAACTCACCGAGTAATCGTGAAGATTTTAAAAGTAAGATAATATATATAAATATGCATTATGAACTGATTATCATGTTATGAGTTCATGGATCTTATATAATTATAAATCTTATGTTGTCGTCTTGATTTGAGATTTACATTATTTATACATATAACTAAATATGACATATCATTTGAAATGTCAAAATAAACTAAAAGTTGTCTTTGAATTGTCACTTTACTAAACTACATTTATTATTACTAATTATAATATTATATAATATAAGGCCTCGTTCCAGGAAAACCTCACAGTTGGTTAATCATAGCATAAGATCACTTTATACACAAAACATTACGGCGGAATTAAATAAACATTTATTTAAAACTTGAAAATCATATTGTATTCATACATTTGTCTTTAAATAGAATAAAAACATAGTGTATGGTCTTAATTTACAATAAAGATTTCATAGATAGAAATGCCATCCATTGCTCGCGAAGTAACTCCCTGGTGCCATCTTCAGCATCCGCATTTACCTGCCCACTATTATGCATAAAATTCAGCTTTGCTGAGCGAGTTCTAGTTTTAGATAAATAAGAAAATATAAGCTTTATCCTCCATATAATGACCACGCATACATCATACTACATAACATTTCTTGCATCATAGTCCATGTTGATCAACAACGAATGTCGATCCCCGTCGGTACACATCATCATGGTAGCTAACCCCCGACAGTTGATCCACACTGCAAGGCACATAGCCCGCTCATGAATACGGATCCATCATCATATGTCAGACTCACAGAAGTGAAGTCTATCATAGTGCTTGCAAGACTTTTCATCATCAAACAGGCCCGAGGTAACATTCATTAAGTTCCACTTCTCGTTAATATTATCTTCCACTTAATATATAGTACATAACTTATTAAGCACATAACATACCAAGTACTAGTCATCATAACACATAACCGACCCTTTGCGGGACAGCGGGGGTTCGGGGGCGACAACCCCTGACAGCAGGGTCCTAGGGGCAGCAGCCCCTAGTGGGGTCCAAGGGGCAATGCCCCCGGCTGGGGCCGGGCTGCCAGGTCAGCACGCAAAATTTTTATTTTAAGGACTTTATATAGCATATTTTGTTATAGGAAAATTTATTTTCTTGTTAAAACCGCTTGAAATCTTTACCTTGAAAACCTTATGTTTACTATGCATAATAGCCCCAAAAACATGGAAAAACTTTTAAATAAGGGGATCTAGAACTCACCAGGATACCGTGAGTAACCTCTAAACTAAGCTTTCTAGGCTAGGATCACACTACCTATCCTGCAGATAAGTTAACACTTAAAGGGGTTAATTTTTACCTAAATTTGCTGCTAATTTCGCTGCCAGATAAGCAGTTTCGCTGGCAGTTTCGCTGCTAGTTTCGCTGACAGTTTCGCTAACAGTTTCGCTGCCAGTTTCGCTGCCAGTTTCGCAGACAGTTTCACTTCCAGTTTCGCATGATAGTTTCGCCCAACTTTCGTTAGAATTCCATGGCTGCGAAATTATCTGCGAAACTATAGTTTCGCAGAAAACCCATAGTTTCGCAGAAAACCCATAGTTTCGCAGCTTGAATATGCAATTTTGCTAGATGCACAAACAGTTTCGTAGATCGCATAAAAATTACGAACCAGCCCGTTTTAACCCAAAATCGCAAATTTTTACGTCCAATCTCTTAGTTTATCATCCATGAGGCTATATCTAAGCTTTTTATATGTTTTCATACGTAAAAATGTGACCTTTATGCGATTCTTTGCAACTTTTCAAAACCTAAAACCCTAAAATCCGGGTTTGATCTACAGAAGGGTTTAAAGGCCGATTCTTACCTGGATTTGTTGCTCCTTTCTTATGGTTTGATGCTCCAACACCCATATCTTCAATCCCTTAACCTTTAAAGCTCCAAATCTAGAGTTTTCTTCACTTTCTCTCTCTACTTTCTCTCTCTACGAATTTGGGAGGCTAGGGTTCAAATGAGGGAGATGGTGGCTGGTTGAATGTGGGTTAAAGGGCTGATTATGGGCCCTTAATCACTTAGGCTCTTGTCCAGAAGCCTAATTTAGCCCATAACCCATTTCCTTCATTTATTAAATACCCAATAATTAAGCCTATTATTCTTGATGACTCGTTTTGACTTTTCGGGTGTTACATATAACCAAAAATAAAATATGTCACTAGATTTGTTTATAATTAATGTGATTTAACTAATTATATCTATTTTTTACAATAGCGTGTTATAACTTTTATATGAACATATTATATGAATATTAATTACTTTTCTTGAATACAAAACATATAAAAATGATGTCTAGTACTTTTTTGTAAGAATATCATAAATATAATTTTAATAAGGAGATTATAACAATGCATATAACTAGCTTTTAGAAATTGTCTATAACATGTAAAATGATGATAGAACATGTGATTTAATTGTTGGTATTCTTAACATGTTGTAAGTATATAACTTGTATGTATGATGTTATGTTCGATGTTGAAATCACATTATTTCTACTTTAAAGTATATGCTTTTTATCTGTTATAAATTTAATTATTATAATGTATTAAATAAAGCAATTAAAAGATTGAATTGTGTTTCTTATCAATATCATGAATGATTATAAATATGTTTTGTTTTGTGTAGATGATCCACCAATTTTAAACAATTTAATGTAAAAAAGGACATTTCATATGTCCTACTCCCTAAAGGTCGTTATAAACTTATAAAAAGTTGAACGATTTTGGAAAGATAAATTGATCCTAACTCTATCACAATCATTTCTTAATTGATATTATGTGATGAGAATATATATTATGAGCAAGAATTGAATAATACAATTTCTATTTGGCCTGGAAGTGGTAATATTATAGAAATTTTAAAAACCACCATGAAACTTGTGCGGTTTTAATCCATTCCCTTGGATGAATGTGACTTATAGAATAATCTCATGATTAAGTAAGTAATCGAGGAAATTTTAATGGTGATCAGATCAACCATGTTAATAATGAAATTAACCACAATAAATGACATGCTAATGGAGTGATTCTATAAATAAAATTCAGTAGGCTTTGTTGTAGCTATGGTTGAAACAGGATGTTGAGTGGCCTACGAGACTCCAGGGTTGGATCTTGGAGCCTTGCATTCCCTAGCAAAGTGTCCGAGTTGACTGTAGTTGTAGCACTTTGCCTTGGTCTTGTCGAACCCAAACTTGCTGTTAGTTGGGTTCTGAGGGAACTACCTTCCTGTCCTTTTGAAGAAATTCTTGGCTCTGTAGGTTAAGAGAGCCATCTGCTGGACAATGTCCATGTACAACACATCATCCGAACTGAAGCACTCTAAATCATCAAAGCAGAATTAAAAGTTATTAGAGTGATCACTTCCTGAAACAAAGGCACAACTCTCCTGAAAGGAATTTTACTGAGCCTGTTGAGACTTGGGTATTTCAGGGAAAGTGATGTATGGCCCAGAGGATGAAGAAGGCTTTTGATGGTAGTTTAGGTATAATTAGGACTGACTGGATCTTGGTCCTTCAGCAACAGGAAGAGCATTGCTACTGGAAGGACCAGATATCCTGTTCATCTGATGACCTTTCTGAGTTTCCATCTCTACACGGTATCCATCAAGAATACCGAATAGTTCAGTCATTGTAAGACTATTTAAGTTCTCTGATCTCTTGATAGAGACACAGTAGAAAGTCCATTCTTGAGGAAGTGCACTCATGAACTTCCTTGCTAGGTCTCTTTTCTTAAGAGAAACTCTAACTGACTGAAGTGAAGAGATATGATCCATGTACCTGAAATATTGCTGGCTAAGAGTTTCACCAGTAGTATAAGTAAAGTTTTCAAACTGCTGCTTCATGGAGTCTTTCTTGGAGTCATTAGAACCAGAGTACATCTGAGTCAAAGCATCAAAGAGTTCTTTGTCTATCTTGCAGCGCTCAAAGCCTACCATGATGGAGTTTGGTATGACTGTAAGCAATATAGTCATGGCTTTGCTATCGATGTCTAGCCTCTTGTAGTCTTCATCTGAGTAGTCTTTGACATCATTTTCTATCATGGCACCTTTCCCATCGGGTGTTGCCACCTGTGGTTTATAAGGACCATAAATGATAGATCTCCACATTTGGCTGTCTTGATACTTGATGAAGCCTTCAATCCGCATCTTCCAGGATCTGAAATTTTCAAGAGTGATGATAGGAGCCTTAGCCATTGTTCCTATTTCAAATTCTGGAGATTTTTAGTTCGTGGCCATTTTGAGTGAGATGAGTGTATGAATGAAGAGTCAAGATGATTTATGATGGTAAGATCTCCCAATCAAGAGCCTGGAAGCTCTGATACCAATTGTAGGATCATTACAAGTCAATCAACACAATGGTTCTCTCTTAAACTCACTTGATATCACTCGGATGATAACAGGGTGCTCTAAGAGTTGATAGTAATATATTAAGTAAGCAAGACACAAAAATTTTTTTCAAGATACTTGTATATATCATTCTCAACTCAAAGATTACAAGACTCTGTCTTAACACTTGCTCTTATGAGCTTACAATCAGAACTATATATACTACTATTTACAGCTAGTTATACTTGGAAAACCAGCTGGAAAATACAATTAGAAAAAATACTACAGTTGCTAGAAGTATGTTAACTAAGATAAAGTATTATCCTAGAATTAGGTAGTCATGACAAGTCCATGACTTACCTTTTGTCACTAACTAAGTATGGTGACTGTACTAATCTAAGATGGATGAACAGTGGATAAAGTAAGGTCAAACATACCCGTATGGAGAAGCTCCATGCAGTCTGTCAGTAAAGTAGTTGACTATACTGACAGATACCTTACTTTTGTCCACTAGTCATAGTTGGTTCTTCTGAATGTAAGTGTACTTCGGAAGACATGAAGTCTTCTGAAGTCACTTTGGCTTCAGAAGAAACAACTTTTCAGAATCAGCTGCTCCCTATCTTGGTCGTCATGGTACTTCCGAAGAGTAATTATCTTCGGAATTTCTTCTTGCTTGGCTTCGGAAGACTTTTGACATGGCTTCGAAAATGCAGCATTGTCTTTGGAAGTCCATTGTAGATGTACCAAAATAAAGCTAAGTATTGGATTTTGGTTGCACCAGCCTCATCAGACCTAACAAAACCCTTGTTTGATCTTTAATGATTTGAATCTAATATTACAAAGTGGAAACCCTCATATCAATTGGCTCATTCAAGCTTTCAAACCCTAATTACCACTTAACTATTTATAGTGAATATAATATTCACTAATGACACATTAAGCCCCTAGACTTAAACTAATTAGGGAAAATACTAGTAAAACATAAAAATGACTAAAACAAGATTAAATATATTTTATTGACACAAAATATATTTATTTACAATGAAACTCCTAGTCAAATATATCTTCAATGGCTCGTCTCGGTTCTTCATCTCGAACGCGCCTGTTTGACTTTTTCGATGACTTTGACCGTGATGTTTACTTTTGTTGACTTTGACTGTGTTGATAATATAGACTATTCTTTTCAGACCCAACAATACTCCCCCTTATTCTATCTTTATCAACGTCTTGTATCATCTTCAGCTCCGATAAGTCAATCAAAAATGATCTTCAATCTCCCCCTAGATTGACGATCTGTTGCTGAAGATCTTTCATCTCATAGGCTCCCCCTTTTTGTATGCTCTCTCTCTCTCTTCATATGCATCTTTTTTGAATGATTAGGAATAGATTTTCCAACTCTCTATACTTGAATGCTTCAGAAGATGTAGGAGGAGGAATCCTAGCTTGGTATCTTCTGGAAACTTGAAGAATAGGTTCTCTGGTCAGGTACTTTGCTCAGCTGATAATCGACCATCATTTGCAGCAAAAATCTGAAACACTATCATAAACACATTTTACACATTTCTTGTTAGATCATCTCAACAATACAAATAAACCTATGTTTATCTGTGAATATAAACAAGCGAAACCATGTTCGTTTGTGTGTACTATTATCCGTGAAATGCATGAAAATATGAGATCGTTTCAATAGCGTAATTTGGAAGCCTTGAAAAATAATTTGAAAAACTAAACAAGAAATTTAATACTAATAAATCTAATCATAAGACTCTAACATAACATATATATATATATATTATTATTTTTTAATTAATTTTTTTATTAATAATTTGATAACCAAGAATTGATTTAATCATGAGATCATATTTTCAAGATATAGTAAAGCACAAAGATATAATTAAACATTGACAAGTTAGTGAGATCACACTGATCCAGAGTCTAATCATAATTTTAAGTTTTTGATAGCCAAGACAGTTGAAGAATGATTGTCGATATGTTTGTCCAAATTTAAACCCATGCCTTATTCTTTTCAACAAGAGACCTGCAACTGATTTTATCATGTTTTAGGTTCGATTGGAGAACCTCAGATAACTTAGTTCCCATAGACATTCAGCAAAGAACTTATCCCGTCATTATGGCTTATTGAGTATAAGGAGTGACTCTGACTGATTTTGCATTTGATTCTCCAGAGATGTTAACATTGACAATGATCATTTGAGGACCATTGTGAATGTTTTATATATGTGTAAGTATTTGGTGGAACTTTTGACAATGACCTTTGATGTAAGAATCATTGTGATATTATATGAAGGAGAAATAGATGATGAGCGCTCCAGGTCTATACTTCCGAATAATAGAGGAGATGATCATCTGAGCGTGCTGATGAGAGCTTCAGGTTTATACTCACGTATAACATAGAAGATCATCACTCCAGGTCAATGCTTCCGCATAGCAAAGGAGGTAAACACGCACTTTATTTTATTATTATTGTACATTCTGAAAAGAGTCACAAGTGAATCAAAACAGAGGCTATTCTGAAAAGCATAACTAGAAGCAGCTTGTTTTTGCTAACTAGGTGCTTAATTCAGGGCTCGGGTAAGGGTGATTTTGGATTTTAGGGGGATCTGAACAAAGATTTTAAAACTCTTAACCAGTTTCTGACAAGGATTTGTTTCTATGTGCATGCCAAGATGTTATGGGAATGATCCTTATTACTGAGCTCTTAAAGATTAGTTTGGCCACATGATCACTATTTACTTCGTTTTTGCACTGAGCTATAATGAAACTGTCTTTTTAGATTTTATAATTTTAAGAGTGTCAGGACGTAGTATTGAACGAAATACTAACTGATAAACGTGTATACCGAATCAAATAGTGTGGAATCCTATTTGATTGGCGATCCAATCAGTGAGAACGCACGTAGAATCAATTGTGGATTGAATCTAAACGTTAAGAACGATTGATAATCGATCTAGTGCAATCTATGAACTTGGAACAGGTTCTTAGAGGTCTCTGGACGGCTAAGGTACGTAGGGATTCAAAGTGCTTAGTTTTTCCACAATTTAAGTGGTATTTATAGGTTAGTGTTCCTCATTCGGGCGACTAAACCATTAGTATGGTTCAGTCGCGTGATTGAGCCATGCAGTTGATCCATTCGCACGACTGAGTGTTCAGTCGTGCGACTGAGCCAATCTTATATTCCAATCATGCGACTGATCCAGTCTCCTGGTTCAGTCGTGCGACTGAGTCATTTGCATGAAGTTGTTCATGCGTATGGTCCATTAGCATGGGCCATTCGCATGAGAGCTTCACATTACTAAGTTTGAATATATTTCTTAAACATTACATTACCAAGATTAATTCAAACAACCACAAACCTATATAGTTAATTCGATACGTGTTAAACAACTCATTAATGAAATATTAAACATTATAAACACAACCCAACATTTTCATTTCATTAAGTACCCAATGATTACATAAGTGTAAAACAATAAAGACATATTACATTAAGCTCAGAAACTAGGTACACATGTATCTACAAACTCCCCCATGAACCTAGTTTCATCTATTGTCTTACATTCTTCATAACCTCTTCATATTTCTTATACTCTCCTCTCTTGAAACTCCTGTATGTATTTCAAATGCAAAACAGAGTCTGATCACATTTAGAAATTGGAGGGCTTGTACAATATCTTGCGCGTCATAGAACAGTGGTCACTTGTATAGAGTGTAGACATCTTCAGCCGACAAGTTGGTAAGCCACATTGGGTCAAATACCCTGATAGTATCCATTTTGCCCTCTTTGTTCAGAACTATGACCGCCTCCCCTGTTCTCCAATCATAGTACCACCACTTAAAGTGTGGAGTGAAGTCCTGTGGCATTTCCGTTAGAGGGATTCTCGACATCGTGCGCGGAGGACTCCACTTCAGCACTATCTTTGGCTTTCAAGTTATGGGATCAACTTCAGACCGTCTGATATACCTCGTAGGTTGTTGAGGTTTGAAGTTGACCCACCTGGTGTGGTACTCTCTCTTCAGTGCAGCCTCAAACCTGCCTGACATCTTTCTCGGGTCAGCATATAGCAGCTTCAGTTTAGCCGGCTGGTTGAACTTAAAACCAGGTAGAGACTTTAGATCATGTGGGAATCTAAAGTACTCAATACCCTTCTCTCTCTTTACCGTGTACACATTGAGATCATCAAAATAAGCCCATGTGATAATCTTGCCTGAAACCTTGTGATGTTTCTTCACTTTGTAGAGCTTGGTGTAGACATTCGGTTTAGGAGCAATGCGCTGGGCTCTGATCTCCTCAAAACATGCAGCCCACTCTGCCTTTCTGATATCAACATCTATGTCTGAGGCTTGGGTTGTTTCTTCAACCTTCTCAGACTCTTGCTCCATCTTATCTAAAACCTCAAATGTATCACTGACCAGGGAATCACCCAGATTAGGAACCACATTTCCCTCTGTGTTAGCATATTCTGGATAGTGCGCTGCAGTGACATCCTCGATCTCTATCTCATCAATGTCGTTCAGCTCGTCGTCACTGTTTACATCAAAGGTTGGAGCGTCCTTAACAATCTCATCAGGATTGAGCTTGAACATTTCCGCCAGCTGCTTATCAGTAAGATCATGAATTATTTCCCCTTCTTTAGGGTTATAACTCACTGATCTCCTGACAATCCCTTGCAGATCAAGAATCACGGTTAGTTGAGTCTTGACCTGCTGAAGGGGAACATCATCGTATTCGTCCCTCTGATAATTTGGATCTGCTTGAATTAGACATGCAACACATCGATCATTAGTTAATAATCAAAACTGAAACACATTCACCAATATATAAACATTATATACATTAATTTAATTACACATGATTTTAAATAACATAAACAACTAGACATTACTCTCGTCTGGTATCATGGGCTCTTCTGCTGACGGGGTGGATATGGAGGCACCTCGATCTTAAGCTTTCTTTGTCCTCCTTTCACTTGCAGATGTGGCACCCGCAGCAGATGTACCATCATCATCATTATCAACATCATCATCAGCATCATCGCCAGCATCAGTATCATCCCCTTGATCATCACCATCATCATTATCATCACTGTTATCATCATCACCATCATCTCCATCTCCTTCTCTGATCTTAAGAGGCTCCTCCTTTGACCCTTTGAGCCTCAGCATGATGGTCTTGTTGGCAGTCTCCAACTCCTCTATCCTTTTGGCTGAGTGGAAATGTTGCTCCTGGAGTTGGGACATCTCTGAGCTCTGTGCAGCAATCTGCTGTGCCTGCTGCTCAATCAGCTGAGCCTACTGAGATATCTGCTAAGATTGTGCAGCAGTAAGCTCTACTAGGTGACAAATCTGGGCAGTTCTCGTCATCGGCTGCTAACAGCCTCAGCACCATACGGTTCAGTGCTGAGAGCTGTTCCTCTACCACACTGTGATGTAGAGGAGATCTAGATGTAAAGGAGGGGAAAGATGAAGGTCCTCCTGGGTGACTAGTGGTGGTGGTAGTAGTGAAGATTAGGGGTGGTATAGATGAAGGTGGTGGCAGATGAGTGAAGACTGGGGGTGGTATAGATGAAGTTGGTGGTGGTGGAGCGGGTGTGGTAGTGGTGTGTGAGGTGGTAGAGGTGGAGGATGGTCGTGTATTAGTAGTGGTGGTGGTAGTGGTGGATGGTGTGGCAAAGGTAGTGGCTGTGCTAGTGGATGATGTCAGAGTGAACCTCAACCTCTTCCCCTTCTTTCCATAGGGTGTGCCATTGTGTTCCTCCTTGTGCCTCTAGACACTGAGGCTTCCCCTTGGCTGCTGAGCGAGTCCGGGGCATAAGAGGGATCTGAATCCGCAACAGCATCCCCAGACTCCCCTGGGCGTCCACCAACCGCCCTCAAGCCTCTCTATGGCAACTACCCGGCTTCCCACCGTCCTCGTGAGAGGCTCCTCATCACTCTCTTCTTCCTCATCGGGAGGACAGAAGTCTTGGTGAAAGCTGGCTGTAGTAGAATCTAGGTGTGTAGGGGGTGAATGAGTAACTTGTCTAGTGGGGCCCCTTGAAGTAGCAGGCTCGGAGTCTCCACTCGTATCACCATCATCGTCGGAGTCGTCAGATGGAAGAGCAACTTGCTTAACATCTGAGTCACTCTCCTCGTGGCGCCACTTTTGCCTCCCAGGCGCAACATAATCAGCCTAGGCCAAATGCTCGAGGAGTCTCTTCACCGGGGGTTTGACCTGCTTTCCCCGATATACTCTCATACGACCCAGTGTCGTATCATCCATGATATCCAAGGACATAACGTCATGACTCTCCTTGGGCAGTGTTGGTAGCTTCTCATCAAAGATCATCTGGAGAAATCTAGGGTACATGCAGAACCCGTCTTTGCCCTTAGCCTCCAAATTCTCTATAAGGTATGAGAATATCATGCTCGAGAAGCTGAAGGGGTGGTTCAGCACTAGTGCCATGTAGGCTTTTTGAATTGATCTGATAGGTCATCAAACCCACCTCTCCTCGAAGCCAAGCACTTAAGGATGACATGTGCTAAGTACTTGTACTGGGGACACAGGTTGCTCTTGTTGAGCACACCTACGTTGATATCCCCAGCGTACTTCATCCTTAAGAAGCACCCTCTAACCGTTAGTGGGTGAAGTCTGGTAGGGTGGTCTGCATCATCACCCAAACCAAGTACCTGCCAGATATCCTCAGCTGTAATCTCTAAGTCTATACCAAAAATGGAACTCCTGATGTTGTAAGGCTCACGTGAGCGGTCAACCGATGCCCCCTCCCAAAAGGCCTGCTGAATAGACCTATAGGGAGTGCATAGTGTGGAAATAGCCCTGTAGATTCTGGATCGCTTGAGAAAAGCAATGATCCCCGCAAACTCGGCACCATTCCGAGTCGTAGCATCTAAATGAGCACATATGTTGTGCTTAGGGTTGATGGTCCACCTGTCAGCCATCAATCTGTAACATAAGACATATAGGCATTAGATCCCACACAACACAAATCAGTTCTAATTAACCTAGTAGAACTCAGTCTGGTTCAATCATGCGATTGAACCATGCGACTGAGTTCAGTCGGTTGACCTATCATGCGATTGAATACATTCGGGTGATTGAATCATGCGACTTAGTTCAATCGGATAACTGAGCATGCGATTGGTTCAGTCGGCCGACTGTTCTCATTCGTATCGGTCATTCGGCCGATTGGCTCAATCATCCAACTTAGTCGTGCGATTGTAGTTCATCCGGGTGTCCAGTCGCATGACCCACTGTTCGGTCAACTTTAGTTCAGATTTGGACCAAAACTTAGAATTAGACGTCATGTTTTGGTTCATTAGACTCGCGATCACTTGACTAATAACCTAATAACTTTCATTTCCACATTTTACTCGGTTTGGTTAGGTTATTAGTCCATTTCAATGTTCGGTTCTTGTGTGGGTCGAGTTTTATGATTTTGAAGTCAAATTGGTGGAATTTTGGATGGGTTGCACCGCATTGTACCTGTATAAACAACCGAGATCGTCAGAATATCGAAATAAGGTGTCAGGTTCGGTCAGATGAAATTTTGGCAGAGTAACGGTCAGGTGTGCGATATGGGGGCGATTTAGGGTGATGATGTAACATCATGTATTTTTACGTTAATTAAAAGTTAACGTCGTTTAATATTGTAAGGACCATTGTTGTCATTTATGAAACCCATGGGTGATTTATGTGTTAATGCCTTTAATTATTTAGTTAATGGTTTCATTAAATCAAGCTTAAAATATTAAATAATACTAATAATAATAAAATAGTAATAAAAATAATAACAAGAACAATGCTAATAACAATAATAATAACAAACAATATACTTAACCTTGTAATAATATAAGTTTTATGTTAAAACTTGGAATTTATTTGTTTTCTACATAAAATAATAGAACTCTAAAACCCTAGGGGCCAAACTGTAAATTCAATTAAAATTAAAACTTAAGTTTTGGAAACTATTAAACAAACACATAGACCACAAGGACCAAATTGCAATTTACTAAAACCCAACCCCCTATCCCCGTTTTCCCGGCCATGTACTCCGGCCACCTCTGGCCGAGAGTCCGACCACCTCAAATCTCCAAAAGTCACCCATAAAAAACCGAATTAAACCCCCTATTCCCATTACAAGTCAGTTTCGAACCTGCAACATCATTAAAACAAAAATTAAACCGCGACATCCATTCTTCCCGAAACCGAACACCCCCTATTCGAACTTCAATTCATTTCTTCACAATAAACTGACAATTGATGCAATTAAAGACTCTAAAATGTCCGTGTAATCATTTAGAATTCATTGGTGAGTTTAATTTCAGATGAAACAGTGATATTAACATCGAGTTGAACCCGTTACACCCACATTCAAACTTGAAGTCGTTTAAGTTGAAACATACCAAATCGAAGCTATTTAACAGAGGGGAAAGGTACAACTCGTTCCTTTCCAACCCTCTGTAGCCTCAATTGCTCGAAACATACACCAAAAAATCCCTTTTCGATCGCCTCTACTCACCGCGACGGTTCTAGGGGTGTTCATCTTCAAATCGAAGCTAATCAGGTAAATTGAATACATGAATACATTCATTTTATCATTAGGACAAAAGAGCCCTATGGTTAATTTCATTATCATACGCGAATCGATGTTCAATTAAATCGATCTTTGATTTTAGGGTTCGTATGAATTGGGGATGTTCTCATGTTTCTGTTTTTAAATTTCAGAAACCAACTTAAACCGCGGCTGAAGCCTTGGTTTACTGGTTCTGCACTTACATTCCATACTAGAGGTCCCGGGTTTGAACCCGGGCAACCTCAATATTTTTAAGGCCTTTTAGCCTATATAAAATATATAAAAAATTCTAAAAATATGTTTTACAAACTCTCCTTATTTTAAAAGTTACCTAATTAATTTCTATAAATTTATTTATTTAAAACACCTTAATAACTTTTATAAAATATTATTTACAAACGTTATAAATAGTTATTTTTATAAAAATGGACTCTAAATAATAATTTAAATTATTAATTTATTATTGGACACTATACTATCTTTAATTATGGATTAATTATGATAATTGTGGAGATTATAAATATTTCCTAAATTCATAAATTATTTACAAATGTCATTTTAGGTACTTTAAATAATGGTTTAAAATAATAAATCCATACGTTGCCTTCAACTATTGATTAAATTATGATTATTTCAAATAATTATAAAAATTTATATACACTTAAACTTTATCATTTATTATAAATGATTTAATTTCTGTTCTTTGTATTAAATTGTTTTAATGTATAAACTTTTTCATTGAATTAAAAGATAAGTGATTCCATTTTATTTAATTACCAGAACCCCAAATTCTTATTGTAACCCTAGGCCACATTTGTTAACCTTATTAAACTTAAAATCTTGAAATATATCCATTTAGGTACCTCGTAAAGGAAATCGTTGGATCAACGTTTACTCTTAATATCACCTTACATACAAATATATATAGGTGAGTATTTCTATATCCCTTTTTCATATTTTCACACTTTGGGGTGAAACATGTTACGTTATAACCATTGCACTTGTAAACGTTTGATTCTTGTAAACTTATGGCAATTTACTTGTGTGTTGTGGTTAGTTGAACCTTGTAGCTACCATGTAATGTCGAATATATGTACAATCATTAACTATTGCTAGCCTGGCGACGTCAAAGATCTATGGGCCTGACAAGCCTTCTTGGTTGATCCAAGTACACTTAGCTAATCGTATATGCTTGTAAACGTTTAAGACTTGTAAAACTTTGTCAAGGTTTGATTGTGCATTCTGTCTTACATCCCTAGTTACTTTGTTCTCTAATTTACAACATGAATGGCCATCTTTTATATACATATGTATTGAAAACTATGGGAATCTCACCAACATTATTATTGACCTTTTATTTTTAACATGTTTTAGGAATACTCAAGTTTGATCGCCACTTTTGAAGCTTGTACACACATAGGAATGGACCTAGTTAAATAAATGAATGAGCTTGTTATATTTCTTATTATGTTTGTTAATTTCTTTATTTGAGACTTATGTTTGTAATGTTACCTTTGAAACTTATGAATAATATATTTGGATTTAATAATGGCGTTATGTGGCTGTGAACGATCTTAACTCTCACATCTCGACATTTCTGCCGTCAAGGTTGGGGTGTGACAGATGAGTTGAATGCGATCGACTAGGGCTCAATTTATACTGAATCTTATTTCAATCGGACGACTGGACCTATTCGCTCTGTTCATTCGGGCGCTTGGACCTCAGTTGTGCGATTGGTTCAGTCGATCACATTCAGTCGGCCGACTGGATTTTAGTCGGGCGACTGACTCATCCGCACAGCTCCATTCGAGCGACTGGCTCAATCTTGTAAGCCATTCGTGTGAATGGTTCATACTCATGCTCCATTCGGTTGTCTAGGGCATGAGTATGGTCCATTCGCACGATTGGTCCATACTTATGGTCCAATCATGCGTATGGGTCATACTCATGATTTTGAGTTTATGACCAATTTGCATTTTACACCATTTGATTATAGATTAGACATTTGGAGCATTCGATCATCTCAGACATGATCATATTAACTTTGAAAACTTGTGATCATCTCAGACATGATCCATTTATCCACCCAATCACCTCAGACGTGATCCATTTATCCACCAGATCACCTCGTACGTGATCCATTTATCCCCCAGATCACCTCAGACGTGATCCATTTATCCACCAGATCACCTCAGACGTGATCCATTTATGTGATTTACTCGTAGATTGAATTCCATTGCATAGTCCGACATTTAAAACTAACTTACTAATATTCAAATAAAATAAAACAACTAGAATTAAGAAACAAAAAACCAAAAACTTAATTTTGTATTTTTGTGGGAGGTTGGAATCATAAGTAGCATTACGTTACTTTGATTATAACTGGAGTGATTCATTATGGAATCATACAAGTTTGTCAAATTATTTGGGACAATTTATCAAAGCCTTTTGATTTGGATTATGGTTTTCATCAAGAGTCATAAGCAAGTTTAGAAAATCATACTAGTTCTGTAAGATCCCACATTGATTTGGACTTTCAAGAATTGCTGCTCACGATGATTGTCAGTATACTTGTCCTCTTAAATCCATACACAGATTTTTGACACACGTTGGTAATTATATAGGGGTTAATTATTTCAACAAGCATTTGTGGATCCCATACTTATTTGGTAATCACCATTCCTCAGGAGATTTTTGAGCGGTCTACGGGTATTGTGACAAGAGAAAACTATTCTGAGAGCTTTCAAAGAGATGCAAAGCCTCTGGTCAGTGCCATCGCATAGCAAAGAGGCGCAAACAACAATGAATTCTAGAATATTTAGGTTATACTTATCCTTAGGTCAGTGCCACCACACAGCAGATAGGCACACAACCTATCCTCTTGTTTGAGCAATTATTTTCTTTTTGCACAGATCGCACTAACAACATATGTTATCAGCAGATTGTTTTTTTTCATTTTTTATGTGCTTTGCTCATTTTATGGTCAACCGCACACTTTTGTGGCATTAATTTTGCTCGTCACCCCTTGTTGGAACTTGGTTGATTGTGTTAACCTGAGATAAGATGATAACCCACAGCTTGTTGAACAACTTAGTTTAAAATTGAGATCACCAACGAGATCTACTAATCTATTGTGTTGAATCTATCGACATATCATCTAATGATCTAGCAACCTATAGGTCTACTTTCACCATGTTCCCTTAGTAGAAACTAGTTTTACTATCATTTTTCCTTTTATGTTACTTAGACATCGTCGACTTATACTTTGAAGTTTTACCTCAATCATCATTTAACTTATTTTAAAGTCTCAAACTCTTTGTTCCTGTGTACTATCATTTTCCATAGTCATTGAATCAGTATCACAGATACGATCTCATTTCTAGAATATCCTCCTCCCGTTTTTTTAAGTAACTAAATACTAAAAAACTAAACTAATCTCCCCCTAAAATTCTAAAAACGAAAATCTTTTTGTGTTTTTGGATTTTTAAGACAGGATATTTAAAATAAAAGAAAATAAAAAAGAAAGTAAAAGAAAATAAAAGAAAATAAAAGAAAACTAAACGAAAACTAAACGGGTGTCGGACTAAGCAATTTCATCTTCTGGAATTACGTCCCTTTTCTTTTTGACACCGTTGACCTCTAACAAATATAGAAAACGTGGTTTATCAAAACTTTTGTATAGAGGTCAGCGCGTTGAAAATCCATGTTTATTTTAACCACATCGATTAGGTTCTTTTCAAAACAGTCACGTATAAAGGGATATTTTATACCGATGTGTTTGGTCTTAGGATGTTGGACCGGATTTTTTGTTACTACAATTGCAGCAGAGTTATCAACAAAAATAGGAGTAGAAGAGAAATGCAAACCGTAGTCCCGCATTTGCTGTTGTATCCATATGATTTGTGAGCACCAGCTGGCGGCAGCAACGTATTCGGCTTCACATGTTGACAAAGCAACCAAGGTCTGCTTCTTACACTGCCAGGTCACTAATCTCCTCCCAAAGAATTGACATCCTGCTGATGTAGACTTGTAGTTCATCTTGCATCCACCGTAATCCGAGTCACTATACGTTGTAAGCTCAAAGTCATCGTCATGAGGATACCACAACCCAAGTGTTGGTGTACCCTTCAGATAACGGAATATCCTTTTGACTCCTATTAGATGGTTAACCTTTGGTTTCGCCTGATATCTTGAACATAGACATGTTGCATACATGATATCAGGTCTTGATGCAGTAAGGTACATGAGAGATCCAATCATTCCTCGGTACATGGTGGCATCGACTAGATCACCATTCTCGTCGGGTGCTACCTCATGGTTTGTAGCAAGTGGAGTCCCAGCTGCGGAAGCATTCTCCATGTCAAACCGACTGAGAATATCTCCTACATACTTAGTCAGATATAGAAATATCCCTTTTGATGTCTGATCCACCTGTAAACCGAGAAAGAACTTCATCTCTCCCATGGCACTCATTTCAAATTCAGCTTTCATTACTGCTTCAAATTCTTTATATAAGTCTTCGTTCTTGGAACCGAAGATTATGTCATCAACGTAGATCTTAACAAGCAGCAAGTCACCATCTTTTTCTTTGATAAACAGTGTACAGTCAATTACACCTCTGCGAAATCCGTGTTTCACGAGGTGAGTGGAGAGTTTTTCATACCATGCCCTCCGGGCTTTGTGAAGCCCTTAGAGAGCCTTATCCAGTTTGTAAACTCTGTCCCGATGATATGGATCTTCAAATCCTTCGGGTTGACTGACATACACTGTTTCCCGGATTTCACCATGAAGAAATGCACTCTTTACATCCGGTTTATAGACTTTAATCTTCATGTAAGAGGCATAGGCTAGGAAGATACGGATGGCTTCCATTCTTGCCACAGGTGCAAATACTTCATTGTAATCTATTCCCTTAACTTGTCGAAATCCTTGAACTACAAGACGAGCCTTGTTCCTGATGATGACTCCTTGGTCATCTTTCTTGCATTTCAAGACCCATTTGGTTCCAATAACTTTAGCTCCTTTGGTCTATCCACGAGAGTCCATACTCCTAACTTCTTGAACTACAGAAGTTCTTATTGCATGGCACTCACCCATGCCTCATCATTTAGGGCTTCACTGACGTATTTTGGCTCAAACTGAGACACAAAACAACGATATGCTCCATCGTGAAGGTATCCTTTTTCCATTACCAAGGCATAATCAGCTGAGTATAGCTGATTTCTCGTCTGAACTCGAGATCTGACATCCCTAATGACATTGTCCAGAGGATGATAGAAATTTAATCGTGATCCAGGAGTAGTTGGAACAACTACATCAGAACGAAGAGTATGGACATTTGGTTCTGCATCTGAGGCAGTAGGAGTGTGAGGTTCCGAAGACATAGAAGCATCAATGTCAGATGCTTATGGACTTGCAGGAATTGGAACCTGTTCCTCCTCATTATTCTGGTTATTTTCCACAGCTTCATCGTCAGAGGAGGAGTCACTTACCTTGAGTGCTCCCCTGACTGATTAGACGATTCACCTTGTGAACCAGATGTTGTGGTGTCTTGTGATGGTGTGTTTAAGACCTCAAACATCATTTTGGTTTCCAAACCATCGTCAGATGTGGAGAGAGGGATGTTGAAGGACTGGAAGAAGCCATCATAGTCGAAAAAGAAAGCGGGTCCTTTCTCAGCAGGAGGAGTGGTGTATCTCTGAACGTCAACATTACACCACACTTCTACTTGACCCGTGGAGTTGTTATAGACTCTCTTATTCAGTATGTTGTATCTAAGAAAAATTCCATCTTCAGCCTTCTCGCTGAACTTTCCCTCCTGATTTTTCTTCAATAGTGTGCATGGTGCGCCAAACGGTTTGAGTTACTCTAGATTTGGTTTTCGTCGTTGAAGTAACTCGTAACATGTCTTGCTATGATGTTTAACTACCAGAACTCGATTTAACGTGTAACACGCATTGGCAACTGCCTCATTCCAGAATTGGATAGGTAGCTTCGAGTCTGCTAGCATTGTTCGTGCTGTCTCTATTAAGCTACAATTCTTTCTCTCTGCAATACCATTCATCTGAGGAGTGTAGGAGGAAGTGAACTGGTGCACAATTCCCTTTTCTTTATAGAAAGCCTCCATCCATTGATTCTTGAACTCGGTTCTATTGTCTGAGCGGACTTGTCTTACCTTCAGCTTGTAGAGAGACTCCAGTGTAATTACTAACTCTTTGAATGACTCAAACGTTTCTGATTTTGATTTCAGAAACATCACCCAAGAGAATCTTGAGTAGTCATCTGTAACTACATAGCAGTAGAGGTCGCCTGCGATGCTTCTTATACTGACTGGACCAAACAGATCCATATGAAGAAGTTCAAGAGGAAGTTTGATTGAGTGAACTTTCTTTTCCTTATGAGACTTCTTTGTCTGTTTGCCTTTCTTGCACGCCACACAGAAATCCGGAAGTTGGAAGTTTTTAACGTTAACTCCTCTCACTAGATCATTCTAGATCAAGTGATTCATCTTCCGTGGATTAATGTGTCCCATTCTGCGATGCCAGGAGATTGAGTCCTTCTCAGTAGCCTTTGACAAGAAGCACTGAACTTGATGATCTATTGTGGAGGCCTTTGATAAATCCAAGACATAAAGATCATTATATCTTGAGGCAGACATCAAGACTTGGTCCTCCGGGATGACAAAGTCATTTTTCAGGACATATCACTTCTTGTTATCAAACACTACTTTAAATCCTTTATCAAAAATTTGGGATACCGAAAGTAAGTTTTTCTGAAGTTGTTGAACGTACCTTGTCAAACTTTACTTTCTGATTTCCCACTTCCCCTTGAGCTGTGATATACCCTCCTTTGTTTCCAGCAAATGAAACATGGCCTCCTTTTATCTGTTTGACGTTTGATAGGAGTGCCCTATTCCCAGTCATGTGCCTTGATGCTCCGCTATCGACAATCCACGTGTTGGTTTAAGCACTATAGCGAACACCCTGCACATTCAATTGAAAACATTAGTTCAGGTTAGGGACCCAAGCCTTTACTGTCTTGGGTGACCCAGAGGCATCACACATCATAAATTCCACCCATTGGCCTTTCGAGGGTGAGGAACAATCTATGGTCTTCTTGTTCTCGTTATTAGATTCATGGGTAGATTTCTCTTTCCATAAGCCAGCCTTATGTAGGGCTTGTTTGTGATAAACAGACGACTGGTTGATAGGTTAAACTTTAGGTTCACTGACTCGTTTTGGTGGAGTCATGGACCTTCTCTTAGAAGAGATCACTTTAGTGTTATAAAGTTCTACCTTCTTCTTTAGTGTCTGATGATAATAAGGACAATAAGACGTAATATGCCCATACTTTCCACAGTTGTAGCATGATCTGCTTTCAACTTGACAATTTAAATATTTCTGTGGAGAAGTATGGGACACCCGTGTGACATTGTTTGTTTGGGTTTTGACACTTCTTGCTTAGATGTTTTATCTGATTCAATAAAATTAATTGTTTGAACATTTGTAACATCTTTTACCTTTGTTTCTCTGGACTTTGACATGAAGCACGAGGGTGGTTAACTTGTTTGGTCTTTTTGAGTTTAGAATTAGACTTGGTTGACCCAGACTTTATATTAACCTTTTCAAATTGTTTGTCCAGATTGTCACAGGGCATTTTACCTTGTGATTTTGAAATGGACTCCTTTAGTTTAGTGCTAGATTCAATAGGTTTACTTATGGAATCTGGGTCACTTACTAGAGGAATGGACACCACATGATCCTTGATTGGGTTATTATTTATTGGTTTACTTTTTGCATTCATCAAGGTCTTAGGTGGTGGTGGAACCACTTTATATCCCAAACCCTCCCCATTGTTACGTTCTCTCACTAAGTGTTAGACAATATGAGAGGAACTTGTCCAACTGTGCAGTTTCTGTTTTAGTGAATTTACTTCTACTTCTAAAACTGCCTTTTGTTTCTTAGTGTCTTATAGGGAGTTTAGATAGTACCTATTGTCATTAGCTTGGTTAAAGGCTACTACTTCTATTTCCCTAAGCTGTTTGTTTAAAAGGTCTATCTTTTCTTTGTAACTGTGCTCATTTTGTTTGTAAAACACTATTGGCTTCTGTGCACAATTGTAAGTCCTTTACTAAGCTATCATTATGATCTAATAACCTAGTAAATTTCAGATCAATGCTTTCTTTAAATTTATTACAATCAGAACAAGCATATTATTGAAAAGTTGGTCAGTAGTACTTACCTGAGGAGGCTTTGACGAATCAGCCATCAAAGCAAAGTTTGGTGTTGTGATTCTGACGTTGTTGTAGTTTTCCCTTCTTCAGGCATGTAATCGACCACAGGTGCAATCTCTTCAGTGTTAGACATCGCTAGTTCCACTGCAATATCTCCTTCACTAGCTGAGTCATCATCCAAATCTTCAACACTTGCAATGTTGGATTCTCCCGGAGATACAAACCGAAAGCTTCAATCCTGTCCTTCGTGTCATGAGCGGTCAAGGCTTTAGGATCCTTGCTTGACGAAGTAGGACTAGCTGTGGGTTTATCCCGACGATTGAAGGATGAGAAGGGATTCCCGTTTCCTGTCTTTTTCGGCTTCACACACTCCCGCTTGAAGTGCCCCTTTTCCCCATAATTGAAGCATGTCACCTTAGACTTGTCAAAACCAAAGGTAGTGTCCTTAGTTGCAACCAAGTTATGTCCAGTTTTCTTGACAAACTTTTTAGCTCTCCAGACAGCACTTGCTAAGGCCCACATTATATCCATCCTTTCCAGCTCTATCTCGTCTACCTGCTTGTAGTCCTCATCTGCCAGATGGTAGTTCCTTATTTTCCTAGCAACTAGCCCGTCATAGGAATGGACGACAGCTGCTAAGAGATCCATGTATTCCTTTGCTACCTCTACTGTCACACTCCCGAGGTTCTCGGTCTTCAGTTTTTTAGCATTGGCTTCAGATGCTATGTATTGGGTACCAGACGACCCTGACGTGTCAGATCCTGAAGAAATTTCTTGAGATGGACCAGCTGAACTCGACACAAAAGCCGTTTGTAGTGGAGCTCTAGACGTTTTGGTTTGTTGAGTTGAGTTGTATAGGGCTGGATTCTGATCAAAATTAGACTTTTGAGCCCTGTACTTCATCCTCAATTCTTCCTCCCTCAGTTTCAGAATGAAGTCATTGATATCTAACTTCGCGAGCATATCATTCTGTCTGAGGTTGGAGACAAAAGAAACCCATTTCTCTGGAAAACCATCTGCAAAGTTTGAGACTTTGTCTTCCATAGAAGTGGTGACTCCATGAGTGTGCAGCTCACTCATTAAGTGATAGAACCAATCAATGACATCGTCCAGCTCTCCTTTCCCATTGACGAGAAGTTGTCAAACTCTTTCTTTAACGCTTTAGCCTTTAGAGCTTTTAACGATGCATTACCGTCATACCTCTTTTCCAATGCATCCCACAGCTTCTTTGCTTGCTTGTTCTCAGAAAATTGATGGAAAATGTCCTTCGGAATTGACTGAGTAGGTAGAGCATAAACTTTCTTCTCAGCATTGTACTTGAGCTTTTGTCCATCAGTCATGCCCCCTAGTGTAAGTTTAACTCCATCTGCACCTACAAGCATGCTATACCCTGTCTCTATCGACTCCCACAGATTGGGATCTACGCCATTCAAATAAATCTCAAATCTTTGCTTCCACTGTGGGTAATCATCTAACGTGATTAGCTTAGGGGGCTTGTTATGATTCCCCACTTCATTTTCCAGAAGAAACAGATTCTGGATTCTTGAATCTTTATTTGCTGTGAATGCTGAATACTGATCCTCCATTACTATCAACTTTAACGTTGGAACAAAACTGTTACTGCTTGTGCAAATGAAAGTGTGCGATTGAACAGCTCGTGCGATTGAACAATGCGAATGGCTCAAACTTGCTAATGAACCAATGCGGATGAGTCAATCGTGCGTATGGACAGGTGCGGATGAACAATGCGACTAGACAGTTCAATCGTACGAATGAAGGTATGAATGAATCCAATCGTGTTTATGAGGGATGCGAATGAACTCAGTCGTACGATTGAGTCAATCAGGCGACTGAAGCTGCTGGACTTTGAAAATTCGTAGGTTTAACATGTTTTGGCCTCACAAACTCAAATTTTCACAAACCCTAACTGTCGTATGCCTGAAAAACTGAACTTTATGAACTGGAGACGTCTAAAACACCGTTTGACACAAAAGGATTACGTTTTTAGTGAAAAAAACAATTTTTATATCAAGAATGATTGAATCACACATATATCAAGAGACAAAGCTCTGATACCACTTGTCAGGATTTAGTATTGAACGAAATACTAACTGATAAACGTGTATACCGAATCAAATAGTACGGAATCTTATTTGATTGGCGATCCAATCAGTGAGAACGCACGTAGGTTTAGTTGTGGATTGAATCTAAACGTTAAGAACGATTGATAATCGATCTAGTGCGATCTATGAACTTGGAACAGGTTCTTAGAGGTCTCTGGACGGCTAGGGTACGTAGGGATTCGAAGTGCTTAGTTTTTTCACGATTTAAGTGGTATTTATAGGTTAGTGTTCCTCATTCAGGCAACTGAACCATTAGTATGGTTCAGTCGCATGATTGAGCCATGCGGTTGATCCATTCGCACGACTGAGTGTTCAGTCGTGCGACTGAGCCAATCTTATATTCCAATCATGCGACTGATCCAGTCTCCTGGTTCAGTCGTGCGACTGAGTCATTCGTATGAAGTTGTTTATGCGTATGGTCCATTAGCATGGGCCATTCGCATGAGAGCTTCACATTACTAAGTTTGAATATATTTCTTAAATATTACATTACCAAGATTAATTCAAACAACCACAAACCTATATAGTTAATTCGATACGCGTTAAACAACTCATTAATGAAATATTAAACATTATAAACACAACCAAACATTTTCATTTCATTAAGTACCCAACGATTACATAAGTGTAAAACAATAAAGACATAATACATTAAGCTCAGAAACTAGGTACACATGTATCTACAAAGAGATACAGACGTTTAGATCAGTTACTATCATTTCTCACAAAGTACAAATCATGCAAACAACCATACAGAGAAAACATACTATCATTTCTCAATCATCCCAAGTCAAGTTCTCAATTTTTTATTTATTTTATAACCTAAAGCAACCAAATAATTAATAAAATTTAAAATTTTTTTTGTTCTTTTCTATTATACTACTCTCCCCTTAAATTTTATTTATGTCACATTCTATATTTACTTAAAAGGAAAATAACCAAAAAAATTGTATTCCATTTGACTCTAATGAAGGATTAAAAATGAACTATCAAGAGAAATACAACGATTGTGAAATGAGATGTGAAAATGCTGATAAGGATCCAAAATGTCGTGAAAATACCAAAACGATAACCTGTTTGCTGCGCCTCAAATTTGAATGACGGACATTCTCAGTCGGTAAACCAGATTACTAACAATCCTCCTGAACTATTCCTGCACTCATAAACTGATTAATTAGAGAGGGAGACCCAGGCCATCATGGTCCTGGGAGTTCCTTTTTCATCAGTGTATGTAACCTGTTTAAGCACACACTCTTTTAAAAGATCATTTATCTCTTTATCATTTTCCTTTTGTTTTACTTTCCAAATTTGTTTTTGTTCAATTACTTTTGATTTGAAAGAGTTGAATTTGGAAATCATTTCCTTTTAAGACCCGAAGGCAGACATTTTATTTTTGAAACATTGGTCTTTTTCATCTTTGAATTAGGTGAAACCGGCTTCACATGAGAATGTTTGGATAGATTGTTCTTTATCCAACCATTCAAAGATATGTACTTTTTACCTTTTGAACCCGAGAAGCAACCCGTGTTGCCTTTACTGTCTTGCAAATTCCTTCTAGACTCTGATCCAAAGAAGCAATTCGTTATGCCTTTACCATTCGAAGCATGTATTTGAACTTGAGGGCGCTTCTTTAGCACATGACCTTCTTTTCCACATCTAAAGCAAGCCTTGAAAGGCTTTTGGTTCTTTGTAGTCTCGTGGAAAGCAGGAGAGGACGGAGCATGCTCTTTTTGTAAGACTGGTGACTTGGTAGACTTGGAAGTAGATTTGTGACGAGGTTGATGGATAGCAGATGAAGATAGTGAGTGCTTTTGCTGAGTTTTGGAGGAACTGCTGATTTGTTTAGCATTTGGAGATGATATCCGTATTGGTCTTGATTCAACTTTTGGATGGATTTGAGACTTAACAATTTCAGGTGACTTAATGATTTTTATTCATCATCTGAGCTAGTCCAGTCTTGTATACACACGTCTGCTTCCATCGGATCTTGATTGATAACTCTTGTTGTGTTGGTTTGTGTTGCTGAGTTCTGATTGCCTAACGATTCCACAACTGTTCCTTCTTTGACAAACTTGACAGGAACAAAAGAAGGGATGTTACCAGTTTTGAATTTTTTTAAAGAGGTTATGGGAAACACCTAATACTGGATTTGAAGCATAAGAGGTGGAATTATCATTTTGCATAACAGATGCTTGCTTGATGAGCCCCAAGCCTGAAGAAAAATCATATTCATCTCGAACCTCTTTGTGATTAACGCTGCTTAAACCTTCATGCAAACTGTTTGTATCTTTAGCTTCAATTAAATCATTAGATGGATGAGGTTGAGGCATAGGAGAGTAACAATGAGTGCTAGAAGGAGGATAAACATATGAGGTTTCACCACCTCCCACACCCGTTTGATTCTTGCTCCCCTTTGCTTACAGAATAGTTCTTCTTGTTTCATCCCCGATATTGTTCATTTGTCAAGTTTAGTTTTAAGCTTTCTAGTCTCAAATTTTGCTAATATGACACGTTCACTCTCTCAACATACTTTTCTAGAAGATTTCTTTTTAAAAGATCATTTTCTTTTAAAGCTTCTCTTAGTTTGATAAAATATTTTGACTCATTGATTTTAAGTTCTTTGTTTATTCGATTTTACTCTTTTTCATTTTCTAACAATAACCTGTTAGCTTTATAAACACCGAATAGAAAAAATTTGAAGGGAGGAGAACACATGTCTTGAACTATCTCATAGGGGAATCCCATAACTATCTTTTTCACAGCAAGTGCTTTTTCGCATTGACAAACGGGAGTGTTCCTTTTGTACTCTTCCTCCTCAGCTGCTCTCTTTTTAGCTTTCTCAACTTCATCTCCCTCCGGCTTTCCTTCATCCTGAACCCCCAGCTTTACTTCATCTGTTTCACTATCCTGTTGCTTCTGAACTTTATACCAGCTTGCACAGGCACCAACATCACCAACACTCTCCTCTTTAGTATCACACTTGAATTCTTTGAAAGGATCAAAATCCTTAATAGAATCCTCATCCCTGTTTGCCACATTAGCCATCAATGCATGATTCACTTCTTTTTCAGACTCTATATTGATCTTAGTACTTGAATATACACCTCCATATATGCATTGATTGTACTCTCTTCTTTTCATATCTGATTCAAATGACTTCAGCTTGTTGATAACATCTAATAGTTTGTAGTCAGCAAAATTTATTTCCTGCTTTAACAATCTAAATTGTGGACTCCACTGTGGAGGAAGAGAATGTAAACGTTTTGTGACTTGCTCATGGTTCCCTAGCTGGTTATCATATTTCTTAAGATTGCTTTTCACCATCAGAAATTGATCAATAAAATCAGATATCTTTTCATCTTTCATGGCAGTAAAAGAATCAAACTGACTTTGTGCCAATATTATATTATTAGATTTAAAGGAATTAAAGATGTAACATCCCACATTGGTTGTAAAGTAGAACGAATGCTTCTATATAAGGGGCTTGAGACCTTCCCCACTGTGATGCGTTTTGCCTGAGCGATGGTGGTACGTCCCGGTTCAGGTGAAAACAAAACCGTGAGGAGATGGTGGTTCGTCCCAGCCAAAGCGAATAATATCATGGTGCGGTTATGTTGGGCTGTTACAGATGGTATCAGAGCCAGGGCCGGGCTAGTGTGCTAGCGAGGACGCTGGGCTCCCTAAGGGGGGTGGATTGTAACATCCCACATTGGTTGGGAAGGAGAACGAATGCTTCTGTATAAGGGGCTTGAGACCTTCCCCACTGTGACGCTTTTTGCCTGAGCGATGGTGGTACGTTCCGGTTCAGGTGAAAACAAAACCGTGAGGCGATGGTGGCTCGTCCCGGCCAAAGCGGACAATATCATGGTGCGGTTATGTTGGGCTGTTACAGATGTCTTTAACAACCCAACGTAACCACACCATGATATTGTCCGCTTTGGCCGGGACGAACCACCATCGCCTTAGGGTTTTTGTTTTTACCTGAACCGGGACGTACCACCATCGCTCAGGCAAAACGCGTCACAGTGGGGAAGGTCTCAAGCCCCTTATATAGAAACATCCGTTCTCCTTCTCAACCAATGTGGGATGTTACAATCCACCCCCCTTAAGGAGCCCAGCGTCCTCGCTGGCACACTGGCCCGGCCCTGGCTCTGATACCATCTGTAACGATGGTGGTACGTCCCGATTCAGGTGAAAATAAAACCGTGAGGCGATGGTGGTTCGACCCGGCCAAAGCGGACAACATCATGGTGCGGTTACGTTGGGCTGTTACAGATGGTATCAGAGCCAGGGCCGGGCCAGTGTGCCAGTGAGGACGCTGGGCTCCTTAAGGGGGGTGGATTGTAATATCCCACATTGGTTGGAAAGTAGAATGAATGCTTCTATATAAGGGGCTTGAGACCTTCCCCACTGTGACGCGTTTTGCCTGAGTGATGGTGGTACGTCCCGGTTTAGGTGAAAACAAAACCGTGAGGCGATGGTGGTTCGTCCCAGCCAAAGCGGACAATATCATGGTGCGGTTATGTTGGGTTGTTACAAAAGAATTCTGAGAAAGCCAGATTTCCTAATAAATTGTTTATCCCTAGGAAAAAATGTCAATTGAATGGTTTCTAAGCAGCTGGGGTCAAGTTGACCTGGTCAGCTTGTTTTTTTAGGTCATTTTCGCTGAAAAATCTGTAAATTCGCTGATAATTTCGCTAAAAAACCAACAAATTCGCAGCTAAATTCGTTGGCACTTTCGCTCTAAATTCGCTAGTAATCTTGACAGCAGTTTCACCCAGCAATGGAACACAGATGCTAGTTTCACTGGATAGTTTCACCCGTATTGAACATTCGTTCAGAAATTAATTTGACATCAATTTTGTTGGGTTTGTCACACAAACACCATGAACTTTCGTTCAATGTTGGAACTTTCATTCAATGTTGGTACTTTTGCTAGGACGAAGAAACTAGATCCAAAAACCAAGAATTGCTTAGTTTTGCTGAAGGAACCTTAGTTTCGTCAGGCGAAACTATATAGTTTCGCTGATTGAAGTTGTGATTTCACTGAAAGAGTTGTAAGTTCGCTGGACGAGCTGTAAATTCGCCCAACATATCTGAACAACCTTTTTCTACACGAAATCAGCTCAAACTCATCCAAATCTCAATGGATTTGAGATCTTATGATTCCAGTAGCTTCCCACATTAAAATCGAGCAATCCTCAATCAATTTTCATATCCAAAACACGCAGATCAGATCGAAAATAAATGGAACAATGACTTGAACTTGAAACCAAAAAAAACTCAAATAATCAAGAGCACAATGGCTCTGATACCATATTGTTAGTCCACTTGATTGATATAACATTGCAAATAATTAATAAACACAAACAAATCCCACTGAAAAACATAAATATCGATGATATTTTTGAACAATATAGATCAAACACTAGAAAATAGAGATAAACAATGATGAACACTTCAAGAACACTATGAAAACCCTTGTTTGATCTTTAATGATTTGAATATGATATTACTAAGTGGAAACCCTCAAATCAATCTGCTCATTCAAGCTTCCAAACCCTAATTACCACTTAACTATTTATAGTGAATATAATATTCACTAATGACGCATTAAGCCCCTAGACTTAAACTAATTAGGGAAAATACAAATAAAACATAAAAATTACTAAAACAAGATTAAATATACTGTGTTGACACAAAATATATTTATTAACAATAAAACTTCTAGTCAAATATATCTTCAACGGCTCGTCTCGATTCTTCGTCTCGAACGCGTCTGTTTGACTTTTTTGATGACTTGACCGTGACATTGACTTTTGTTGACTTTAACTGTGTTGATAATATAGACTATCCTTTTCAGACCCAATAATTCCTAAGATAGTTGAATCCAAAAAATGTGATTCATGAAAGAGTTTGATAAAAACTAAGTTTTTGTATAAAGTTATAAGTTAAACATCTTTAGGATGCAATCCTTGCACATCAAATAACAGTTATATTTTATGATTATTACAAACAAGGAATTTTTATAATATGAATACCAGAAATGAAACAAATAGTGATGAAGTCTTTGCATACGGTGAAGAAATTAACTTGCAAAATGAAGAAGTTATATGTCAAAACTTCTTAAAGGTGCTTGAACGTACATACCTCGTCAAGATGTAAAGACTTCTATGGCGGCTTGTAAATGCTTGAAACAATAAAGCTAAGAAGTGAATTAAGTCAAGCCAGTGTGCAATAATCGACTCATTGCTTATCTCGAAAAGGAAAGATGGATAAAATTGCTTCACGTGTCTTTATTAAGATATCAATATCACGTTTACAAATATTATAAGGTATGTTAATGCATTTGATCTCATGAAGAGATTCGAAGTTCAAATTATTAAGAGAATGAATTTACAATGAAAGATGATATTACATATATGTAGTAGTTGGCATATAGAGTATTTTTGTGCATAACTCAATTTAGGTAAAATAATTTGGCAATCTCTTATATATAATTTGTCATGGAGAATATATATAACTGATTCAGTGAATATCTCTGGTAATCTTTTATAAAAGGTATAAGATTATGTATTATGCTAGCAATTAGTATATTATGTTATGGGTTAGTTGTTTCTAGAAAACAGATATGAAAATCAGGTAACACTAGTATTTGAATACCATTAAGGTACCAAATATATGAAATTATACCTTACTAACCCATCGAAATAAGTTTGCTTAGTCTTTTAAGCAGGGAACGTAAAACAACAAGATTATGGATCTTAAAATTAGGTTTGGAAAAATATAAGATTCAAACCATCTTTAAGGTCTAAACATTTATTAAAAACATTATTAAAATTTTAATTTAGAAAATAATTATCATATAAATTATATGATGTCTAAACTTTAAAACTTGAGTTGAATTATTAAAAAACTAATATTTCAAACCATCAGGATGTCAAGTTCAAAATATGTAACACCCGCTTATTTTTAAAGGTATAAAGAAAAGAATAAAAGTAAAGGAAAAGAAGGAAAAGCTATGAAACCCAAGTTGAAGGACTAAAAGTGTCTAGAAGGACAAAAGGTTTGAAAGTTGGTAAATAAAGTAGTATGGCCGCCCATGCCATGTTACTTTTCACCTATCATTCGGATTTTTATAGAGAGAGAGAAGAAGAGCAGGGAATTCTCGAAGGTTAGAGAAGAGGAAAAGGAATTCGAAGTTTTTGGTGCTAAAACATCTGAGAAAGCTCAATAGAGGGGTTCAAACCCGAAAACAACTAAGGTGAGTTCTAAAGCCCGTATTTTACTGGTTTTAATTCTTTGGGGCTGAAAATGTATGTAAAACCGTTTTTACAAAGTTCATTTTGAACACCCGTATGTATCTATGTGTGTATGATAATGTTCTTATGATGGTTATGTGTTAGTTATACTTAGATTAGTGTTATTAAGCTTAGAACATGCAAGAAAAATGATTGGGATTGATAATATGTTAAAACATGCTAAACAGGTTGTCCAACCACCCAAATAGTATTCCCAACCGTCTGAGATTTGCCTTAGTGTGTTTAAGTAGGCCCAAACGTCTAAACAGGGCCCAACCGCCTGAACAGTACCCCAGCCATCTAGAAATGCCTTAGAAAATTCTAAGTACAAGTCCAACCACCTGAACAGTATCCCCATGCGTGTAAGGTTTTGACTAAGGCGCCTAAGTGAGGGACAAACGTCCAAATAGTGCCCATGCGTTTGGGATTCCCCAAACGTCTAAGCGTTGAACCGTCTGAATAGCGCCCATGCGCCTAAACAGGCCCATGCGTCTAAGTGAAAAAGAGCTGTCAAGTCCAGACGTCTGCATAGTGGTAAAACGTTTGAACAGGGTAGAAGCGCCCAAATTATGCCCATGCGTCTAGAACACTTAGAATAATTTCTAATATTTTGGGCAAAATAGAATCATTAGAGCCTGACCTAAGTTTGACTTAGGGTTTTTAATTGTTATTATATTTGTATTATTATAAGTTGTTCCTACGATCATAGTGATTATTATTGTGTGACTTATGCGGTGTGCCTATGATCATAAATACAAGTATTATCTTTAGCATAGTGAAAGGGAAATAATAAAGAGAAGTGAAACTTAATTGAAAAAGTTAACAAGTATTGCAAACATATAGGAGGTGCACGACCATGTTGTCGTTAGCTCAACTGTGATGCGGGTTAGCTACCCCTTATGCTCACAGGGCCAATCAATTAAGATTGGCGGACCTTTGTAGCATGCCCTAGGTGACTGAGCCGGCCTTGTATACAGTAATTCAGACCATAGACTGTAGAGGGCCCAACACCAATTTCTCGGCGCACATAGTTTAGGGTATTGCTCATTGGTCCACATAGACAGTGAAAGATAAAACTAAAAGAGTACAAAGTGAACAAGGCATACAGTAAAGAAAGAAAGCATTACCTTGTTGTATAGTTAATGCTTGCTCACGTACAAGAGTAAGAGATGTATTTTTACAAAAAGAGTACTTTTACATATATACATTACACAAGATATTTTTAACACTTACAAAACTAGAACTCACTCAGCAATGCTGAATTTTATACATTTTCAGTTGGCAGGTAATTATTGCTGAGGATGGCACGAGGGTGAAGCTACTCGGCAGGAAAAGTCTGACGTCCATTCTTAAGCCATGATATTGTTGTTTTTTAATGCAATTAAGCAATCTTTTGTAACTTTAACATTGTTGTATTGCTTAACAACAGTATTTTTTAATAATAGAGAATGATTTTTGCTCACATAATTCCGTTATTTATTTAATGAAATGTATGTTAATTTGTTTATGTGTAATGAATGACCAACTGTGAGGTGCCCGGGAATGGGGACTTACAAAATAAAATTTTATTTATTTCAAAACTGTTAAACTATTATGAATTATTATCATAGCAAGTGGATGAACTCCTTGTCAAACTTGTAGATAAGTTTACTATGCTACTTATCTACTAAAATAGTTTACCTTGTCTATCAAAATAATTGATCTTTGTAGTATAAATACCACCTCAATGTAGAGGAGAAAATGCACCTCTTATATATACTTTCGTAAGATATACATTTCTCTTCTTCTTGCTCTTACAATTCTCTTTAAGTTCTTAAGGTTGTAAAACTAATCTTGTGTTAAATATCGTGGTATCATAACACGTCATCAGCATGAAAGCTCCTAAACTCGAATCAAGAAAGTCAATAAAGCACAAAGTCATCCACTAATCAAGGTAAGGGCTTCATTAAGTAATAATATATATATTGAGAAGATGATTAAGATAAATAAAGTAAGCATAAAAGAAGATCTTATTATGGACATCTTGATAACCATGTGACTACTAACAAACTAACTTTTATTTATGCATCTAACTTTTAATTATGCAACTAACATTTTATTTTATGTCAACTAACTTTTACTTATGCATCTAACCTATTATTTATGCATCTAACTATTACTTATGCAACTAACATTTTTTATTATGTTTACTAACATTTATTTGTACTAATGTCTTATTTTATCCTAAGTTGTCGTTCTTATTCTTTTTTTTTGTTTTTGTAAACTAAATTTATGTTTTTATAACATAATTATACTTATCTATTTTATTTAAAATTATTGTCGATATATACACACACGACGATTATATAGCCGTTATAAACAGTTATATAGCCGTTGTATATAGCCGTTACAAACGGTTATAATTTAACTATAAATTGACCACCATCGATCTATTTTTAATAAACAGATTATCTATTTTCTCAAGTTTATCCAAGGCAATCTTTCAAAGATGATACACCCGGTTTTAGTACTGGCAACCATAATACTTATTTTAATTCTTATCCCCATTGCTGAACTTCCACCTGAAGAATTTAAACTTTTCATATTTCTGTATTTGCTTATAGCTCTACCACTTTATTGTATCGCAATGTTTATTGATATATATGGATTCTAATTATTATCTTACTATTTGTTTAATTCTTGTTTAGAAAACAAAATGTCGAACATTGCAAAAATCGAATTTCAAGCTCTTAATATCAATGGTGAAAACTATATGCCGTGGACGACCCATGTAAAAAGACATCTAAAATCTATGGGTGTCTTAGAAACCATACAAGAGGGGAATGCTTGCTTTGAACAAGACAAAGCGAAAGCTGATGTCTTTTTACATAAACATATTGATGAAATGCTACAATTTGAATATTCAAATTGTGAAGATCCGTATGTTTTATGGAAAGATTTACAAAGTAGATTTGATCACCAAAGGGAAGTTCTACTTCCCACTGCTAGAGATGAATGGAACAATCTCAGGTTCCAAGATTTTAAAAAGGTAAACGAGTACACATCTGCTTTGTTTAGAATTTGCTCGACCCTCAGATTCTGTGGGTAAAAAGTAACCGAGGAAGATATGTTGGAGAAAACTTTCTCCACATTTCAAGCATCTCCACATTTCAAGCATCAAATATAAACTTGCAACAACAATATAGGTTGCAAAAATTTAAAAGATATTCTGATTTGAATTCGTTTATCCTCGTAGCAGAAAAGAATAATGAGCTTTTGATGAAAAATCATCAAGCTCGTCCCACGGGATTATTATCAATTCCAGAAATAAATGTTGCTACTAAAAACTTTGGGAGAAAGTGGGGACGAGGTCGTGGTTCTTTTGATAAAAGTTACCTTAATAATCGCAACCATTCTTTTAAGGGTCATAATAACTACCGAGATAATTTTTATAGTCGTGGCCGTGGTCGTGGCCGTGGATATGGCCGTGGTAGAAATCAAAGAACAGTCAATTACCACGCCCCACAAAATAACAAATCCAACCAGTACAAAGGGAATGAAGCTGGTAGGTCCGAACACAATGGCACTTCCTGTTTTAGATGTGGTAGCACAAACCACTGGTCGAAGGCTTGTCGCATAGCTCCACATTTGTGTGAACTATACCAAGCCTCTCTTAAAAGAAAAGAGAAGGAAGTGAACCATGTTGATAATTTCAATGATCTCAATGTTGAGTTGAACACTGCAGACTTTGACATAGACCTCTGAAACACATGTTGCTTGACCACAATAGTTATATGCAATAATTAAGTGTTTTTCTATCTTTAATTATGTACTTTTCTTCATGTAATGTTTTTCTACGATTCAATAAAGTCTTTGTTAAAATATAACAATATCGTCGTTATTCACTTATTATTTTTCATTATACTTTCAAGATTAAAATGAACATAACTGGAGCGCAAGATCAAACAAATGAAGCGGATATATGTATAGCGGATAGTGGAGCCACACACACTATACTTAGATCCAAGAAATATTTTTATGAACTTAAACCAACAAAAGGAATCGTTAATACAATATCAGGCCCTACAAACCTGATAGAAGGAATGGGAAAGGCTAATTTAGCATTACCAAATGGTACAAAGCTTATAATAGAAAATGCTTTATCTTCCCTAAAAACAACAAGAAATCTATTGAGTTTCAAAAACATATATCATAACGGATATGATACTTAGTCAAGGACTATTGACAATGAAAAATATTTGCATATCATAAGCAAAGATCAGAATTAGAAAAATTGCCAATGCTTCAGTCTGGTTTACATTATACATACAATGTGCCTCAGGCATATATGGCAGTTAAAGAAAAATGTTGTGGTCCTGAAACACTTAACTTATGGCATGACAGATTAGGCCATCTAGGATCCACAATGATGAAAAGAATAATTGAGAACACACATGGGCATCCATTGAAATATCAAAAGATTCCACAATCGAATAAAATTCCTTTGTGTACATCTTGTTCTCTAGGGAAGTTAATCACAAGGTCTTCGCCTGTGAAAATTGAAAAGGAATCACCCCTGTTTCTTGAAAGAATTCAAGGAGATATATGTGGGCCAATTTATCCACCATGTGGGCCAATTTATCTACCATGTGGACCATTTAGATACTTTATGGTTTTGATAAACGCATCAAGTAGATGGTCTTATGTCTCTTTGTTATCAACTCGTAATGTAGCATTTGCGAAATTTCTTGCACAAATTATTAAATTGCGAGCACATTTTCCTGATTATACTATTAAAAGGGTGAGACTTGATAATGCTGGTGAATTCACATCACATGCTTTTAATGTTTATTGCATGTCTATGAGAATTATTATTGAACACCCTGTTGCTCATGTACACACACAAAATGGCTTAGTTGAGTCGTTAATCAAACGTCTACAACTAATAGCTAGACCATTAATAATGAGGACAAAACTCACTGTGTCTATTTGGGGTCATGCAATTCTTCATGCTGGATCACTAACTCGTATAAGACCGAGTGCAAATCTTAAATACTCATCGTTACAACTTGTTTCTGGCAATTAGCCAAACATTTCCCACCTTAGAATTTTTGGGTGTGCAGTGTATGTCCCTATTGCACCACCACAACGCACAAAAATGGATCCCCAAAGAAGGTTGGGAATTTATGTTGGATATGAATCAGCTTCCATCATAAGATATCTTGAACCTTTAACGGGTGATGTATTTACAGCATGTTTTGCTGATTGTCATTTTAACGAGTCAGTTTTCCCGGCATTAGGAGGAGAAAAGAAAAGACAAAAAAATGATGTCTCATGGTATGTTCCTTCAGTGTTGCATCTTGATCCAGTAACTAAACAACATGAGACAGAGGTTCAAAAGATAATACACTACAAGAAATTGCAAATCAATTACCTGATGCATTTACTGATACAAACAGAGTTACTAAATCTCATATACCAGCTGCTAATGCTCCAGCTCGAGTTGAGATTCCAAATAAGCAAATAGATAACACAATGGCTCATGAATCTCAGAGACGTTTGAAACGAGGAAGACCAATCGGTTCCAAGGATAAAAATCCTTAAAAGAGAAAAACTTATGAAAAGGAAGTTGACCATAAAGTAAATGACCTTGATGCAACGTTAAATACCCAAAACTCTCATGAGGAGGATTTGGATGAAAATAATGAAGAAATATCAATTAACTATGGTCACACACATATTTTATAGAATCGAGATGAAATGGAAAGTATTGATGATATATTTTCTTATTCCGTAGCAAGTGACATCATGAGTGGAGATGATGATCCAGAACCAAAATCAGTTAGTGACTGTCAAAATAGATATGATTGGGATAAATGGAAAGGAGCTATGCAAGCTGAATTAGATTCACTTAACAAACGAAAGGTTTTTGGACCTATTCTTATTACTCTGATGGATGTAAAGCCTGTAGGGTATAAATGGGTTTTTGTATGAAAACGAAATGAGAAAAATGAAGTTACAAGATATAAAGCTAGACTTGTGGCTCAAGGTTTTTCATAAAGGCCAGGAATTGATTATGAGAAAATATACTCCCCTGTTATGGATGCAATAACCTTTAGATACTTAATCAGCTTAGCAGTCTCTAGAAATTTAGAGATGCGTCTTATGGATGTTGTCACAGCTTACTTGTATGGATCACTAGATAGTGACATCAATATGAAAATTCCTGAAGGCTTTAAATTCCCCGAAGCATTAAGCTCAAAGCCTAAGGAAATGTATTCTATCAAATTACAAAGATCCTTGTATGGACTCAAACAATCTGGAAGGATGTTGTACAATCGTTTGAGTGATTATTTAACAAGTAAAGGATACACGAGTAACCTTATTTGTCCATGTGTCTTCATTAAGAAAACAACATCAGGATATGATCATAGCTGTGCATGTTGATGATCTAAATATAATTGGAACGCAAAAGGAAATTAATGAAGCAATTGCTCTTTTAAAGAAAGAATTTGAAATGAAAGACCTTGGTAAAACCAAATATTGTCTTGGTCTGTAGATTGACCATATGCATAATGGAATACTTGTACATCAGTGAACTTATACTAAGAAACTCTTAAAGCGTTTCAATATGGACAAAGCAAATCCTTTAAGCACACCGATGGTTGTTAGATCACTCAATGCTGATAATGATCCACTCCGTCCTTGTGAAGATAATGAAGAGGTTCTTGGTCCAGAGATACCATATCTCAGTGCAATTGGAGCGCTTATGTATCTTACTAACTGTACGAGACCTAACATTTCTTTTGCAGTTAATTTGTTAGCAAGATTTAGTTTAGCTCCTACTAAAAGGCACTGGAATGGGATTAAACATATTTTTCAATATCTTAGAGGTACTATTGATTTAGGCTTGTTTTATCCTAATAATTCAAAAGAAGGGTTGGTTGGTTATGCAGATGCAGGTTATTTATCTGATCCCCATAAAGCAAAATCTCAAACTAAATATGTATTTAAGAATGGAGGAACTGCGATTTCATGGCGTTCTCAGAAACAAACCGTGACATCCGTCACCAAAAGGTCCGTCAATTAACGTGTTTCTATTAAATTTTCTTTGAACGCTCACTCCTCATTCTTGTAATCTATTCGTGTGGATATTATACTTGCTTTATCATTTTTACACTTGTGCTCTCATCGTTTGCGTTTATTCTTGAAACCATTACGTTTGCCCTTATCGTTAACATTAAAATATACCATTTATATATATATATATATATATATATATTATTAACATTAATAAAACCATCTTTAGGTTACAAATATCATTAATTCCCTTTTAACATTAATATAACTAGCCGAGTTAAGACCTTTTCAACCGAAGCAAAGTTTTGGAACTCGGGGGCTAAGTGCAGGGACCAAAGGTGACAATTTACCAAACTAGGGCTGGGTATAAATACCCATATTCCAGCCCTAGCCTCCATTTCCCCATCTTCTTCTTCATCTTCTTCTTCATCCATTTTCTACTCCTCCTTGCACCGAACCGCCCCGTTTCTTCGCGTTTTCACCGGCAAAGCCTCGGCTACAGCTGAGACTACTCCTTTCTTGCAGGTAGGCGACCTTGGTCATCCCTTTTCTTGGTTGTTTACTTCTGCGTTTTTAGGGTTTCGGGTGCTCGGGGCCAATCCGAGCACATGAGGTTGCGTGGGTGTGTGTGTTGCCTTTCTGCGTGTTCTTCTTGTTTGTACATGTTTGAAATGCGTTTCAGGAAGTCCTTGAGGTGTGAATCTTGTGCATGGAGCAGCCGAAGACTGCTCTGCATCTGCTGCAGTCCCGATCTGCTGTTCTGGTGACTGGGTCTGTCATGCGACTGAGTCGTGCGACTGGGTGTGTCGTGCGACTGAGTCCGTGCGATTGAGTGAGTCGTGCGACTGAGCCTATGCGATTGTGTGTGTCGTGCGATTGAGTTATGCGACTGTGTGTATTCATGCGATTGAGTCTATACATATGAATATGTGCTATTGTGCGTGTATCACACGACTGAATGCCTAGTCGCACGAATGGAGGTTCAGTCGTACGAATGAGGCTAATTCGTACGAATGAAGGTTGAATCGTGCGAATGGATGTTGAGTTGTGCGCTTAGGTACTGTGTGGTACGACTGAATGCCTAGTCACACGAACGGAGGTTCAGTCGTACGAATGAGGCTAATTCGTACGAATGAAGGTTGATTCGTGCGGATGGAGTGTTGAGTCGTGCGTCTGGTCCCTATGGTGTGATTGGAATTGTTGTGTGTGAGTTCCTCTTATGTGTGGTGTGTGCTATCGTGTGATGTTAAGGTGACATCGACACGGGTACCGTTGCTAATGACAATCTTTAAAATTAACACTATCAAACCTATTAATGTTATTCCAAATCAAATTAACACAACATTTTTACAATTATCAACAATCGATTTGCAACGCTAATATCAGCTAGTATTTCTCTAATAACAATGACACTTTTACACAAATATCATCGGCAATGACAACGATTCCTAGTACTTGGATCTACATAAGATCTAATACTTATGTCTGTTTGTGTGTGTTACACGCGACCGAACCAATGCAACCCGAACTGACCGAACGTTATTACTTACCTTATACATATCATTATTGCTTAACAATAACTGTCAATAGGTGTTTGACCGTTTACTACATACAACGTTTGGAAACTTTGATCTTTCATACTTACCACTTAACAAGTGAGTTTTGTGGTCCCTTTTTATGCTTTTACAATATTTCAATCATTTACAACCATGGGGGGAAAAGTATGCTCACCCACTTTCTTATGCTGTACAATTTACATACAATTTACATACTTGGAATCAAGGTGATACTGTGTTGTGAGTACTTATCAGATACATACATGAGTCGCTGTGTGGTTCTTTCTTTACAACCATTTAATTCCGGTGTTGGAACCGACGGATAGGTATTGGTAGTACCACTGGGTTGACACCCCCACCCATGCATGTTGGTATACTAGTTAGTACCAACGGTGGCCAGGAACGGGCCCTTGGGTGAATATATTCCGACAAGTTGTTGTGTGTATGTCATTAGGTTTGGTTGTAAAGCTCATGGTTATGTGATTTTACTTACTTATAACTGTATGCATGGTATTCCGTAACAATTAATATACAACATCAATTACTTATTTAGTATTTAAACCTGCGAGCTCACCAACAATTTTGTTGACCGTTTTGAGCATATCTTTTCAGGTCACAATGATAATTGAAGATCTTAGTGTGCTGCCTTAGTGGAGACCCTAGGATGCATTTTTGAGACTAAACATACTTGACAAACATTCATTTTGAATCATTGTTGTAGTCTATTAAACAATCTTCATACTCTTGATACTTGTTCCCGGGTTGTCGGAATTACATTACAATGTTAGCATTTTGGATATGTGAATCAATTACAAGTTTATGCTTATGGCTATGTTGATTCCCTAGCTTTATTGCTCCTGTTATCGAGCCGGGGGTCTCTTTGGAAGCGGTCTCTCTACCTATCGGGATAGAGGAAAGACTTGCCACCACCTACCCTCCCCAGACCCTACTCTTGAGTGGGATATACTGGGTTTGTTTGTTTGTTTTGCTTATGGCTATGTTGTCGTGAATATTGACTAAACACGACACAAGTCTCCTTTGTATCGGGTGTCGTCATGACACGCTTTATTATCAATTACATATATTGCATCTCTATTATTAACAATGTGTTATGACGATCCCGTCTCGTTTACATCCCCGTGTTTCTGCTCTCAGCGGGGGCGTGACACAAACACTCGTTGCGACATCCTCAAATTATGCTGAAGTCATTGCACTACATGAAGCTTCAAGAGAATGTGTATGGTTAAGATCTATGACACAACTCATATCAACTTCTTGTGGATTGGAGAAAGATGAAAATGCAACACCAATCTATGAAGATAATGCAGCTTGTGTTTCACAAATGAAAGAAGGGTATATCAAAAGTGACAGAACAAAACATATACCACCAAGATTCTTTTCATACACTCAAGATCTTATTAAAGATAAACAAGTTGAAATGAGACACGTTCAATCTAGTAACAATTCAACTGATCTTTTTATAAAGGCACTTCCTAAAACAACTTTCAGAAAACATGTTTATGATATTGGCATGCGGCACGTGCAATCAATGTGATAATCTACAGAAGACAATTTGTGGGGGAGTTATAAGTTGCACTCTTTTTTCCTTAGCTAAGGTTTTTTCCCACTGGGTTTTTCTTTAGTAAGGTTTTTAATGAGGCAGTACTTAAACACTTGAAGTTTGAAAAGTGTCATCCAAGGGGGAGTATTATGAATTATTACCATAGCAAGTGGATGAACTATTTGTCAAACTTGTAGATAAGTTTACTATGCTACTTATCTACCAAAATAGTTTACCTTGTCTACCAAAATGATTGATCTTTGTAGTATAAATACCACCTCAATGTAGAGGAGAAAATGCACCTCTTGTATATACTTTCATAAGATATACATTTCTCTTCTTCTTGATCTTACAATTCTCTTTAAGTTCTTAAGGCTATAAAACTAATCTTGTGTTAATATCGTGGTATCATAACATAAACAAACTTATAGAGTTTGACACAATTGATTTTTCATTTATTATCTTAAAAAACTAAACCTAAAGTTTGGAATTTGATTTGGAAAGTTTGATATGATTAATTTTTATTTAAAATATGGAAGAAGTTCAAATACATAAGGCTTCAAAACTAAAAAGTATAATCTCAACTATCCATCTTTTTGTTTAATGGTTGGGATCATTTTATAGGAAAAAAATTATTAAAGATGTATTTTAAGCATAACTTGTTGTTGACTTTTTGCGAATTCTTTCATTATTCAAAGGTTCGTAACTTTTATGTACGGTATTATTTTTTTATAAATTATACGCCGTAAAAACGGGCATTTTTATCTTTAAAACGAGTACAATGTCGTTATATAAAATTTTAGTAAACCTTTTTACGTTTTTAAGCTCGTATCTTATCATTGTGTATTTTAGTGCAGCTTATTATGTCTTTTTACTAATTATTACGTTTTTCTAAATACTATTGTGTTTTTCTAAAATGATGAATTTTAAAAATACAATGACGAAATAACATTGTAGTGTATATCTAATATGTAAAACACATTAATAAATTAACAACTAATCAATATAATATACTAAAAACAATGATAAAATAACACAACGTATCATTGTGTTTTTTGATCGTCATTGCGTAATCTTAAATCATTGCGTACTTCTAATGATAATTAGACAATGATAGATAACAACAAGTTTATATAATGTATAAGAAAATAATGACAAAAGTAACGCCTTGTGTTATTTTCAACACTATGATTTTTAGTAAATGCATTGGGGTGAAGTATATTATTGTGCACTTATAGTTATAAAGAAAAATAATAGATAATAAGTTTACATAACTATAGAAAAATAACAATAATAACACAAAAGATCTAAAACGTAAAATACAATAATAAATACATACAACCAATACTGTAAAATATATGACACAATTAATGTATATGAAATACGGAGCTAATTAATTTAACATAATGAACAAAATACCATACTATTTAAACAATAGAAGTACAAATTTCAAGCTCACAATCATTTTTAGACTTTTTAGATTAAATACCATGTTCGCTATAATCTTACTCGTAAAATAATATCTTTATTGTGATTATAACATGTGAACAAATCCTATGTGACCGCTCAAAATGGTGTCATGTTGTACCCAAATTACTTATTTATTGACAAGAAAAACAAATATTTCAGGAATAGAAAACAAATGACTTTTTAATTACGGAGACAGAAGAAGAAATTGCGAAAAAAAATTATTAAATAAAACTAGGTTTGGGCCCCGCGCGTTGCCGCGGCTATGCGAGTTTTAACGTAACCCTAAATCAAAATCAAAATGAAGGTTTGAAACTATAAAATCAGCAAAATACACAAAGTAAAACACACCAAAACCCTAAATTCATAACACACAAGAACATTCAAAACCCAAAACTAAATCAAAGTCCAACACCATAAACAAAATAGACGAAAATCAAAGCGCGACACAGTCCTATATAGAAAAACTGACAAAAATCAAAGCCCCAAAAAAAGCAAACAAAAGAAAAACCCAAACCTTAACAGCGTATCGATAACGAAAGAAAGAAAGTAGGAACCCGGAGAAAGACAAAGCCAAGAATGCTATAAATGAACGTAATCGAAACACCCATCAAATTGATTGTTTGTGTGAATGTGTTGATGGGTGTTTCGATTACGTGTGTTGTGTGAGGGGATGAGATCTGTGTTGAAGAGGTTGTGAGTGTGTGTGTCTATGTGTGTTGAGTAGGAAGCTGTGAAATACCCAAAATAACCCTGGCCGGTGGTACTGTACCCACCGACCAAAGGTCATAATAATCAGATAATCAACTACAGAATGCATCCATGTCCTAAACACATAGCAAAGAATCAAACTGGTCTACTTTACTTCTGGCCGGTGGTACTGTACCCAACCGACCAAAGGTCATAATAATCAGATAATCAACTACAGAATGCATCCATGTCCTAAACACATAGAATCAAACAAACTGTCTACTTTACTTCATAGAAAGAAAAATGGAGATTGAATTTAGGAATCAAAGCTTTAAATGGTTTGAGGGAAGAAAGAACCTGTAATTCACCCCTCCCAAGGGATGGCTTCAAAAGATTACCAATGTCAAGTCCAGATCCCTTGTTACCTCTTCCAACGGTACCCGACCCAATTAAGGCATGAACTTCATCAATGAAAAGAATCACATTGCCTGCAATGCCATATTACAAAAACTATATAAATTCAATAATAATATAACTTTTCAAGGGTACTTTTGACTTAGGAGGTTTTACACACTATAAAAACTTTTTTGGCAACTTTTGAACAACCCATTTCCATTACTGCTCATTCTTTATTTTACTTGTTTGACTTGTTATGCATTTAAAGACCCAAATGGACTCGCTTATAAGTAAACAGGCTAAAATTGTCAGTTTTAATAGAACATGATCATGAACTTAAAAGTATAAAATGTGTGCTAACCGGACTCCTTACCTCCCTAATTAGGGAAGTTACACGTCCCTCTAATTCTCCCCTTTCTTTTGCACCAGAAATCAACAAACCAATATCCAATGACATAACCCGCTTTGTCTGTAATCAAAAAAACAACAAACCAATATCCACACAGAATTGATCCAAGGCACTTTTACCTGCAAAATCCCCAATTATAACTTACTGTTTGTTAATAACAGAACATAAATAAGATCACTTTGCAACCCGATCTCTAGATACAGGGGGTTCTCTTCCATCTTTAGCAAGCTCTCCTTGTAGCCTGCAGACTGCTACATCAGCTAACTGGTTTAAATTTGCACCTAATCTGGAAAAACGAATTCAACGATATTTAATCAAACTCAGTTACATCTCAATTTCAACACATCTTGTGTGTTTATATGTATGATTAACTTACTTTTGAAGAACACGGCCAGCACTACCATCATCAACAGTAAGCAAACCCAATAGCAAAATGCTCAGGTGCAATAAACTTATAGCCCATAGTTTTGGAATACTCCACTGCAGCTTCAAACACCCTTTTGGTACTATTCGAAAACGCAACATCTGTTGCAGATGATGAGGTATCAGCAGTGTCATCGTTCTTCTTTCTGAAAATTCAACATCATACATTTAGTCTACGTCTAGCAAATACCAAGATTTTGCGTTTAACATGACGCGATCGAAATTGATTATAATAAACATTCACACATTAGAATTGAATAACAACAAATGAACTAACAATCTTTTAATGGCTTCATAAACACCAGCAATTAAAGATGGTGATTTATTTGACATGGATTGAAGACGCATACATACATACATATCCACACAAACTGACATTCTTTCAAACGACATCAAATCATCCAACAAATAGATTCACAAACTAAACCCCAAAATCAATTACCACCATCATCCTTCTGGGACGCATTGGGGTTATACATCTTGAAATTCGGTGCAGTCAAACTCATCCCACCAACCACATCCGAATCAGCAATCGGACCTCCGGCGAACGACGGGCCCGTTTGAGACTTTTCCCTTTTCCCGACGTCGTTTAGCGACGGCGGTTGACGGGAAGGATACTGATAACCACCGCCGGAAGGATTAGAAAGCACGATCGGCCTCACAGATCCAATCGACGGCGGTTGCACAGCGCCGCCGTACCAATACGAGCTTCCTTGGCTGCGGAATCGACCGGAGAACGACATAGTTTGAGCAGCGTCAAGATCTTGATCGTAGGTGTTGATATTCGGGGTGGGTTGTTGGTCGGTCGGAGGTCCGAACGTGTCGGCAGTGGCTCCGATGGGGAGATTGTTGTGGTTAATGTTCATTGTCGCCGGCGATGATGAAGATTGAAGAGGGAGGTGGTGTTGTGAACTTGTGATGTGTTTTCGATTAGATATGAGATGTTAGTATTATATTAGATATATACAAGTTACTGTAGCTAAAGTTTATATCTTTAATATATATAATAATGTCTCACGAATATATTATTATTATTAGTCTATATTAATACACAAGGTATATGAGCATAATACTTTTGTGGATTTCAGATTTGCGACAAAAGTTTCATTTTTCGATTTTGTTCTATTTCTGATCTTTAAATACCTTCAAGTATAAATTAATTAAGCATAGTATTTACAAAATAAAATGGTATTTGTTGGAAATATTAAAGCTTAGTGAATACTATTTGTTTGGAACTCTACGATAACATACTTATTTTGCACAATCAAAATAAACCAATCGCACGTCTATTTATTTGTCTTCAACCAAAAGTTATTCTTTATACACTTGTCTCAATTTAAAATAATACATATCACTGGTATAGGCTCTTCCTTCTCGTTATAATAACAAGTCACAGAAAGAATCAATTGAATCGCCCAAAGGAACTTTCTACGTCTCTGGCAATTGTACAATGCCAAAAAGGTTTGAGTTGGTTATATGGTTGGTACTATGGTATGTAAATATTATAGGATTGATTTAAAATTTAAAATATTACATTTTAATTTTAATTATTTGTCATGTCGTATCACACGCGTTCCGGTTTAATTAAACAATTATTTTAGTAATATATTATAGGGTTCATGTTGAATCGCTAAAGCAAATTTCAAGTTCTCGAACAATTTCTATTTAAATGAGTGTTTGCAGAAATGGACCGGACCAGTTGGACTGAGAACCGGTCATAGAACCGGTCTTGTTGTATGTATATTTTTGGATCGTTTCGGTTGAACTGGCTGGTTTACCGGACATAACGCTTAATCGATTGAGCCAGATCAGTGGTCCGACCGGATTTCAAAACATTTTTTTTCCCTTTTTTCTTTCAAAATCTCTCTCTTTTTTAAAATAAATTTAATAGTTGATGATACATATTTAGTTATATAAGTGTTAATATTATGTTAAAAGTATAAATTCATTGTAAAACATATAGTATTTCGTATTTTAATTTTGAACTGGATATATACAAACAATTTTGATTTTTTTAATATGACAACATCCGTTTCTTAAATCCAGTTTGACGATATGATCCGTTAGACCAATGAACCTTTTTTGGCGATTGGTTCGCTGTCCGATCCATTTTAAAAACATTATTCAAACTTCAAGTGATGGAGAGATTCTTTGCGTTTCTACACTACATTCTCTACGGAAAGGACATGGTTCTTGAACATCTTCCTAGACCCCTTCCATTGTATTCTTCCCTTCTTCTTCCCCACCGATCTGTGCTAACCATTCTGCATACAGTTTTATAATATTAGTCGGTCTTGGGTCTAGGAAATGTCAACAGAGAGGCAAGCTGAACCACCATAAGCAGATCCTGAGTGCAGTCAACATGTCAACAATCGTAAAAGAAACCTCCATATATAGCACATTTTCTAATAAAAGGATTCTTTGTCAGGTCTTTTTAATACCGGTGTTACAGTAAATCACCTTTTTTATTAACAAATGAGAAATATCATGTTTTATAACTTAAAGAGGTAGTAAACCATAACACGTTACAAGTACAATGGGCATATCACGTTGTAATAATAATAATATTCCACCAAACCCTTCTCCACGTTTATCTCCTTGATTCTTCTTCAAGTTCTCTTCTTCTTCTTCTTCTATATATTGTCATCAATCTCTTTGATCCTTTACTCAAATCTCAGATTGCCCCAAATGATCACCATGAATGAACTCTTCAATTCTTCAGCAATGATGATGCTGGTGAACTGCTCCAACTGCCACACCCCATTGCGGCTACCGCCGCGAGCTTCATCAATCAAATGCGCCATATGTCGAGCCATCACCCGCCTCGCCCCTCGTCCGCTTTTGTCGCCTTATAACCATGGCCGTAAGAAGGCGGTGATCGTAGGCATATCGTATCGGTTCACGGGGCATGAACTTAAAGGATGCATCAATGATGCCAAGTGCATGAGGCATCTTCTCATTCATAAGTTTCAGTTTCCTGAATCGTCTATTATCATGCTTACAGGTATGAACCATTTAAGCCTTCAATTATTAGACCTGTTAAATTTGAAAATTTTAATCAATCATAAAATTGCACACTTCCCTTTGGAGGATATAACTTTCTTTTATATATTAAAGATACAAGAAGATGAATACATAATGCAAAAAGTATACATCTCCTATAGTTAAGGAGTACAATAGTAGAGACTTATAATACTACGTAATATGATTTATTCTGATGCGCCCTCAAGAGAGATGGTGGTGAACCAAGACGACGTTGTACATTTTTAGTAAAGATGTCGCTCATTTGAAGCTTGTTAGAACGAACTTAGTTTGTAGTTTTTCAGAGGCTACCAATTCTCGAATGAAATGATAATCCAGTTCTATGTGCGTGGCACATTTATGAGAAACCAGATTATGGCTTAAAAATAAGAGACTCGCGCGATCTGGGGGCAAAGAGTGCAACTCACGTCGTAAATGAGTATGTTGGATCAAGCCTTTAAATCACAGATTGTTCAATAATGAAAATAGAACAGAAAAATAGAAACTTCTTGATGGAATGTTTTGGGGTGCTTTCATTGAACATCAAACCTAGTTTAAATAGACTCACATACTAAACATACATGCATACATGGGCATACCACTAACCCATAATCCCACTCATCCATGACCTTCTACCACTAACATAATTCATTAAATAAAACAAACTAAAATTACTAATTAATTAAACTAAGTCAAGATTAAACTAACATTCACCCCCTTAATCTTGACCCCTTTTTTTTTCATCATCAAAGAAGTGTTGGTTCTTCCTCTTGAACTAAATTAACTTCTTTATCTTTCTCTTTCCATTTGGTGCACTCATATGCAAAATGCCCAAATTCTCCACATTCAAAGCACCGAAACCCACTTTTATCACCTCGACCCATACCTCTTCCTCGACCTCTTTCACCTCTACCGTAGCCTTTTCCGCGACCTCTTCCTCGTCCGCTACTTTCACCATGCTTTTGTTCGGCCATCAAAAGCTGACCTTGTTCCCCTTCTTTCTCACCATGACTCTTTAATCTTTCTTCATACGCCTTGAGCCTTCCAACCGCTTCATCAAAAAGCATCGTATCCAACCCGAAACATTGTTCGATTGAGGCTACAATTTGAAGAAACGACTTCGGCATTGCATCTAGTATCCTTCTCACCATTTCTTCTTCCTCAATCTTGTGCCCGAGACTCCTCAACTTTGAAGCCATTCCGCTCAACTTAGCAGCGCAGTCATCAACTAGCTCTCCTTCCTTCATCCGTAAGCTTTCAATCTCTCTTCTCAATGTTGCAATTCGAGCCGTCCTTACCCGATCTACACCCAAGTACCGTATTTTCAAACCATCCCACACTTTCTTCGGATCTGCATGACTTGACATTTGCATCACTATCTCTTCCGGTATTGCTTGAAGCAAAAATGCTAAAGCTTGTTTCGATTTCTTAGCATCCGGTTCTTCCCCAGGAGTCCTTGGTTCAATCGTATCCAACAACCCATGCGCATCCAAGATGGACTTAACTTTGATAGCCCACACCGGGTAATTGGTTGCGGTCAATGTCGGTACTTGGTAAGTCAACGAACCTGCTTCTTTTGCTTGCACCATCGCCATTCTTCACTTTCTTTCTATGAATCGACACAGTCGATTTCTTCCTTTCTTCTTTCGGTTGATTCTTTCTCTACTCTTTCTTTCTTGCAATGTAACGTCGGTTCCTTCTTTCTTCTTTCTCGCAACGCTGCCTTCTTTCTTTCTTCTTTCTTTGCTGATTTCAATCAGCCTCTTTCTTTCTTCTTTCTTTGCTGATTTCAATCAGCCTCTTTCTTTCTTCTTTCCTTTCTTGCGATCTCGTCACATGAGATCACCGGTCTTCTGCTTTCTCTCTTCAATCGAACATGGTATGAGCCCCTTAGGCTCTGATACCAAATGTTGGATCAAGCCTTTAAATCACAGATTGTTCAATAATGAAAATAGAACAGAAAAATAGAAACTTCTTGATGGAATGTTTTGGGGTGCTTTCATTGAACATCAAACCTAGTTTAAATAGACTCACATACTAAACATACATGCATACGTGGGCATACCACTAACCCATAATCCCACTCATCCATGACCTTCTACCACTAACATAATTCATTAAATAAAACAAACTAAAAATTACTAATTAATTAAACTAAGTCAAGATTAAACTAACAGAGTAATCAAAACGATTTTAGTTGTGGTGTTCGTCATGGCATGATATTCACATTTACAACTTAATCTAGAAAATGTCGGTTGTTTCTTGGCACTCGAAGAGACAAGATTACCGCCAACGGTTATTGAGTAGCCGTTATAAGTGGACCATTGAGTCTCAATGCATTGTCCTAATCAACATCTAAATACGCAACATTATAACTAACAAGGAATTAAACCTCGCGCGTTGCCGCGAGGTTTTCTTGAAACACCATGGTAACTGATAACCATATTAGTATAAAATAAGGACCGGTCAACGAACCAAATATTTTACTGGTTTACTGGTTGGACCGATCAAACGGGATTCATAAACTGGGCAATATTATTAGCAATCCTAAAACAAAATATTAAAGAAAGAATTAGAGTAAAAATAATATAAACCTGTGGATAATGTAAAGTTGATTAGAACTAAAAATAATTAAATATATGTTGTATTAAAATATGAACACTTAATCTCAAAAACTATAACATAACTAAATTATGTGAATATAAAATAGCGGCAATAACTTCGGATTTCAAATTCACTATAAAACTGAGTTTAATACATTTTGGATTTAAAATTTCTTCCGGTCGAACCGGCCGGTTTGTTGGAAGACGGTTTAAGTGTGCTCAACTGGACCAACCACCTTCCCCGCGATTGTCCGGCCAACGTATCTTCTTAAAGTTTGATGGTAATTTTCAAAACCTCTAAAATGTTCTTGTGGACACCGACTTTCAAGATTTATATATATAAGACTCGCGCAATGTAAGGGTCATTAAATAGGAAAAAAAGGTAGTCGTAAGCACGTTGAACCAGACGCGCACATTGTGGCGTGTTAACTCGTAAAATTTAAACCGCAACGTAAAACGTAAATTTTCTTAAAAAGATAGTCGTAAACACGTTGAACCATACGCGCACATTGTGGTATGTTAACTCGTAAATTTAAACCGCAATGTAAAACATAAATTTTCTACAAGTTGAAAGGTATATGGAACCAAAACGAAAAGTAAAATATATAAAGGCTAAATTATAAAATATGTAAAAGTATTGAGTTAAAAGTTAAAATTTATGCTAAATAAAAGTAGTATTAAAAAATTTATGCTAAATAAAAAATAGTATTAAAAAAATTTGATGATAAACTAAAATAGCAAAAAAAAGATTCTTAAAAGTGAGGCCCTTTTTATAATTTCTTAAAGTTTGATGGTAATTTTGAAAACCTATAAAAAAACTCTTGTTGACACCGACATCCATGAATTATGGATATATAATCTGTGGGAGCTAAAATAAAAGACCGTGTGGGAGCTAAAATATATAGTACCTTTCACATACCCTAGAATCCGTTTTAGGGCCTAAGAATGTGCATGGGTAGTAGCTTCAAGAAGCCTTAATTCAAGAATACTATAACTTGTATGAAAATAATAAAATTATTTTTCTATAATAAAGAATTCGTAAAAGTAGCCGGTTTTATAAAAATGTAAAAGACATAAATAGCTGTCTAGATGCACCAAATTTATACATAAATATCTAATACTGAGAATTTTAATAAAAACTCATTGTTAAAGTAAAAACAACATTCTTGACAAAAATAAATATTACGATGGTTTCCGTCGTGGTTCGTTTTCAACATTTAATAAGCTAAGGTATTATAGCCCAGCGGCATCTTGGTGGTGGGATAAAACTTAGGGCCTATTAGGTCATGAGTTCGAATCTCACAAGGGGGGGGGGGGGTTTCTCATAATTATGAGTTTCCTCCTGAATTGGTGACTTGGTGGTGGAATATGATCGCGCGGTAACACTGGTGGCACGATGATACTCCAGTGATCCGTGAGTGATTCAAATTTAGCCGTTCAAAAAAAAAATAAGGTAAATTATTATATGTGACCATACCAAATGCAAATAGTATTTCAAAAAATAAAATAATAAATACACATGTATGAATATGCATGAATCTTGTATATAGTAATACTTCAAAAAATAATATTTTTTTCTTTAGTGATACATATATAAACCGTTATTAGTCCAATAGTCTATATGTCTCGGGTGAGTACTTGTTCCGTACGTATTTCATGTCATGGGTCTTTAACAACCCACTTGTAAAGACCTATAAGTATATAATATGATTATATGTCCATGAGACCATGTTCATTTGGATGTATACAATTCTAAAGATGCATATATAATTTTTTTCCACACATTGTTAGTGTATTGAAAGGTCTTACAACCGGGTCTAGTTTTCAGGTTATAATCTATAATCTATAACTTATAATAGAAGAATAACTTTTGTTCACATGACAACTAATTATAGGCGTCATGTAGACTTTTTGTCATATGTTTTCACCATATTTACTTTTAAAATTTTCACTTTTATCAACAAAAGAAGATGTTAATGTGTTAGAAATTATAAAATCAACCGATTAGTATCCTTTCCAAAACTATTTTTTTCTAAATTTAATTAAATAGTTATAAATCGTAAAGCCCTCATAAATATTTACCGTGGAATAATTATAAATTAACAAAAAATTAGAACTTAGGACATAATTTTAAATATATTATTTTGTAGTATTAATGTATTATATATAATTATACAAATTAGTATATTTATAAAACTTTAGTTTATTCAATATGAAAAATTTACCTTTTCATATACGAGATTCATTTGCAAATGAAATCAAAATTAAGAAATTAACCATTCCAGATTTGTTCTTTATAAATAGGAAAAATAATTTATATAACTCATTGTTTAGTTTTTTTTCACATCATCAACACTTCACTTTATCAATATGAAAAACTTACGTTCTCATATACGAGATTTATTTGCAAATAAAATCAAAATTAAGAAAAACAATTCTAGATTTGTTCTTATGAATATGAAAAATGATTTATATAACTTATTGTTTTGTTTTCAACACCTTACTTTCTTATAAAGTCTTTTATGTATAAAATATATTTTATATTAGTTGAAGTTATTATTTAATTTGTATATTTCATATTGTTTTGTTTTCACATCATCAACACCTTGTTTTGTTTTCACATCATCACACCTTAGTTTTTATCCTTCTATTTTATTTTTTTATTCTTAAATATTATATGAGTGTAATAATATTTTATATAAGCAAGTAATTTTTTATTATATTTATTGGTTTTTTTTAATTCTTAAAAATGTTGTATGAGTGTAAATACTTTTTATATTAGTTGATTTTTTTTTTCAATTAGAGATGAATGATTTAAATATTTTTTTTCATGATTTAGTTTGATGGATAATTTTGAGGGTAAATCATTATGAATTCTTACTAAAGTAATAAAACAATATACATGTAAAATAATATACATTACACGCACATTAACCGTTTTTCTTCTCACTAATTATTTAATTTAATATATTCATAAAACCCGTATAATAGGTTTTCAACCTAGTTAACATACATATGAATGTTAATATACTTAGGTGCGTACATATTATTTTAGTTAGGAGGTAAAATCATTCTATATATATATATATATATATATATATATATATATATTATATATATATATATATATACATATATATATATATATATATATATATATATATATATATGATGCATGATATCACATAAAGTTATAACTATTTATATAGCATTGTTAATAATTTTCATGGTTTACATATTGACAATAATGATTTGTATGGTTTCTTGTATCATGGGAAACCACCTCCAACATGCTAGGTGTGTACACTATGACATATAACTTTATGAACATGAATCCCTCAACATAAAACATGAACATGAAAGGTATGAGGGTTATGAAGAACGTCTCCATCATACAAGTTTTATTTTATGTGATAGTAAGTGTGTGTGTGTGTATATATGTGTGGGGCGGCGTATTATTTGCATGAAATGAGTTAGAATAAAAAGGTATAGCACATATAAACTATGATAGTGTAAATATGTATATTTATTGAAGCATTATATCTAAAATAGTAGCTTATCAAAAGAAAAATAAGAATGAAACTTGAAATGTTTTTGTAGAAATACCTTAAAACTTCAAGTGTTTGAGAGTGTATGTGTGGGTTTGGTTTTGTAGATGCCAAACCAAAATTTAGAGAGGGTAGAAGACTTGTTATGTTGATATATGTTTTCACTTGATCAATGTCTTTATTTATAGTGTAGAAAGGCTTGATTTCCATCACAAATACTAATCAAATGCAATGATATGTAACTGGTTAAACATGTGCAAGATTTTCAAATGAAAATAATGTTCTTAGCTGAATTCAACGAAAGAAAGAAATGTAGTGACAAGTTTGATGATGTGTGTATAGTAGAGTGCAAGAAGGTGGGTGATGGGTGGGGCTTGCAAGATATGCAGGTGTTTCTTATATAAATATCTAGTTTTTTTATACATCTAAATAAAATACACCAATATATATACTTTTATGTATTTTATTAAAATATAGGTGGTCTTTGGATGCAAAAATATACAACAAACATGCATTTTTATTGTAATTGCATAAAAACAGACTAAAATACAAAACAAGGACTTACGAAATAGGAATTTCCTATAATATATGTTCGTATATATATATTCACGTATTAACGTTGAATTCTTTTATAAAAATAATTAAGTTTAAGTCAAGAATTGTAAAATAATATGTATATAATAATAACGTGTCATATAATGCATTTAGATGTTAACTATATATTTAATTCTTGTGACTTGTATGCCCAAGTATTTATTTGTATTACATCGGGTATTGTATATTTCTCACCACGTCATCACCGTTGATAATGAAAAATAAATATATGCATTGAATTTCAATACCTCGTGGTTCATAATATTATTTTGACCTAGTTTGACTTAACTAAGCACACTAATAGCACACACTTATAGAAATTTAAAATAGATAAACATTATGATCAATACCTGACAGAACCATGGTTGTCACAACGACGAAGTATATCATGCGCATATTTTGATTGACTAGAAAAAGACCATCAGTCTACGCAACTTCTAAAACCAAAAAGTAATTCACATCACCAAGATCTTTAATGGTAAAATCATGGCCAGAACGAGTGATGAAACTTGTGATAGTTGGTTCATTGTTCCCTTTGAAAATAAAATCCTCAACATAGCAAATCTTGTTTAAAAACGGATATATATGTGTTAGCCTTACGGCAAGAGAAATAATTGGCAAGAAGAAAAGCGTTTAGACGATGAAACCATGCACAAGGGGCTTGCCTTAAACATAGAGTGCCTTATTCAATTTGCAAACATGATTAGGAAAACATGAATCAATAAATCATGTAAGTTGTTCCATAAACAATGTTTCACTTAAATGCCCATGTGAAAATGCATTTTTGACACCAAGTTGACGCAAACGGCATTGATTTATAAATGCAACATAAAGAACAATATGTACTATGGATGCTTTTACCACCAGACTAAATGTGTGGGAAAAATCTAAGCCCGGGATTTGAGTAAAACCTTGATCAACTAATTGTGCTTAGTCCCATCAAAGTGCAATTTAGTAAGAAAGACCCATTTTGCTCCTAGGAAATTTGCATCAGTGGGGCGAGAAACATGGGTCTAAGTTTCATTGTGATGTAAAACATCCATTCCAACACACACAACGGCCATCTAGTGGGGTTGTTTTGATACATTTTTAAAACCCATGGGTTCTTTTTCAGCAAACAACACCGAGTGTATACAGTTTGAAGTCAATTTAACATGATGTTTGGGCTTAAAAATACCATCTTTACACGTATGACCATTAGGTGGGTAGAAGTAATCAAGAAAGTTGTTGAAAAGGTAGGAATTACAGTAGGTTTTGGGGATACGTATATGGTTGTTGTAGGGGTTTGAGTAATATAAGTTGAGGTATTATAAAGTGGCTGATGGTCACTAGCATGTTGTTTGGATTGTGGGGCCATTAAAATTTGAATATCATCTAAAAATCTTAAGAGTACAACTAAAGAGAGATCTATTAACAATTGTAGGGTTGAAGTTTTAGGCTGATATCATATAATAGGTTGATTATGAAATTCCATACCTCCCTTTGGAGGATATAACTTCTTTTTATATATGAAAGATGCAAGATAAATACAAATATATAAAAGATACACGTCTCTTATAATTAAGGAGTACAATAGTAGAAACTAATGATACTACGTAATATGATTTATTCTAATAGTTTAAAATTGCAGAGGAAGAAACAAATCCTTATAAAGTTCCAACCAAACATAACATTAGAAAGGCACTATTTGGTTGGTTCAAGGTTGTCAACCTGGAGATTCATTGGTTTTTCATTATTCTGGACATGGTTGGCGGAAGAGAAACTATAATGGCGACGAGGTCGATGGGTATGATGAAACTTTATGTCCGTTGGATTGGAAGTCAGAGGGTATGATTGTTGATGATGAAATTAATGAAACTATTGTGAAACCTCTTCCTCATGGGGTTAAACTTCATGCTATTATTGATGCTTGCCATAGTGGCACTGTATTGGATCTTCCATTTCTTTGCCGAATGAATAGGTGGGCTTGTGTTTATGTTTCCTTACTATGATACACAACATATCTTTTTTGTTTATGTTAATCTTGTTAAAGTTGCTCATATATAATCTTCAAGGGAGTGGCAAGTGGGATCCCTCTACGAGAGGTCTTGGGTTCAAATCCAGTGTCCACTCACTTGAAGCCAAGATGTGCCACATAAATTGTGTTTATTTGATCCAACTAGCAGGGCATTGGTGTGTCCCTATAAGTTACATTATAATAGGTTCTCATGGGTATAAGAATATTTTCTGATATATGTGTTTTTGTTGATGATCCTTATGTTTCGGTTTGTGATAGGATTGGACGGTATGTATGGGAGGATCATCGTCCTAGAAGTGGCATGTGGAAAGGTAGCAATGGCGGTGAAGTTATTTCCATAAGTGGTTGTGATGATGATCAAACATCTGTTGATACATCTGTAAGTGACAACGTTACACCCCCTGATTAACATTATCATATAAGGTACGATAGAGGAATGTTTAAGTTGCATATTATTTGTTGGAGTAGGCTCTATCAAAGAGCACATCTACAGGGGTCTTGACGTTCTGTTTTATTCAAGCTATAGAACACGGAAACGCGTCTACTTATGGGAGCTTATTAAACTCCATACATAATGCCATCCGTAGTTTAACAAGTGATATGGGTGGTGGTGGTGCTTACATGTTGCAGGTATACAACTTACATGACTTTCAAATTGTTTGGCCCAGTTCTTCAGCAATACACATAAGCTGAATATGCCTACACATAAGTAATCATGTCAAAATTGTCATCTCTTATTGTAACTTAATGGTAGTTAGCATGCTTTGATGTCTTAGAAATTGATACGATTAAAATAATAAATTCATATACATATATTATCAATGTGTTTTTAAAATTTGTGATTGTAAAAGACTTATTTTGTATGTTTAACTTGTGTACAGGAACCTCAATTGACCGCATGGCAGCCTTTCGATGTGTATGCAAAGCCATTTTCCATGTGATCAGAGGCTTATGAGAAAGCTTTTCAGTTTCTTCACTGGATTTGGTTAATAATTTTTGAATTTATGATTGTGTGAAACTTAAATAACATATACTTGATGCAGTATCTTTCTTTTTTCTTTGTTTGTAGACTAATTTTGGTGTGACTTTCCTTTTCATTTTTCTTGTTTTATGGATGTTATAAAAGGATAATTGTCGTCTTAACGAATTTAATATCTTAATGTGGATGATTATTGGTAGTTACTAAATTAAGTACGGTGGTTGTTACAACTAGTGTGAAACAAACAAACAAACAAACAAACCCAGTATATCTCACTCAAGAGCAGGGTCTGGGGAGGGTAGGTGTAGGCGAGTCTTTCCTCTATCTTGTTAGGTAGAGAGACCGCTTCCAAAGAGACCCCCGGCTCGATAGCAAAGAAAACAAAAGGTCATACTGAAAACAAGACACATAGCATACCGTATACAAGAAATCCTTTGCTACACTAGTTGTTACACTAGTTGTTACACTAGTTGTTACACTAGTTGTTACAACTAGTGTGAATGCTAGTATTTTTTCTGTCTGAATTAGCTGTGCTAGTAATTTTCTTATGAGTAAATTACCATTTGCATCCCTGACATTTGCTCATTTTAACCACTTGCATCCCTGCAGTTTCAAAATTGTCATCCACCCCCTAACGTTTCATTTTTATTTCCATTTGAGTCCAACACACTAACGTCGTTAGATTTTTCCGTTAGTTTTTATAAAATGACAAAAATACCCTTGTAAAGGGTGCGCGGTGGTCGTCGGATCCACAACGTCGATTTGCATCACCATTTAAAGAATCGAAGATCTCACCCTATTCCGGCGAGCCACCGCCGGTGAATCACACGCTAACAGACCCAAATCGCGCATCGGATCCACCAATTCAAAGCCCAAAATCGCATTCCTCTTCCTCACGAACACCAATTTGCACTTTTCCCCTTTGTGGCAACGATTCTTGAACACCGATTTGCACCGATTTGCACTTTTCTCCTGCTGCGGTAGTGGTGAGGGGCAGTGGTGGTGTGGGTTGATCTGATGTTTTGCTATGGTGGTGGTGAGGAGGAGGTTGTGGTGGTGAGGAGGAGGTTGTGGTGGTGATAGGTGGTGGTGGTGTTTATGGTGGTGGTGTTTATAGTGGTGAGTGATGAAGAGATGAGAGAGAGAGAGAGAGTGTGTGTGTGTGTGTGTGTGTGTGTTTGTGTGTGTTTTGTGGAGTCAGAGAAGAAGAAGATGATGTGGGTATTCTTAAGGGCAATTCAGTCTTTTTAATAATAATTTTAACTGGAAAACTAACAGTGTTAAGTCATCCGGACTCAAATGGAAATAAAAATAAAACGAAAAGATTCAAATGGGAACAAAAATGAAAGGTTAGGGTGTATATGAGGATTTTTAAACTGTAGGGATGCAAATGGTTAAAATCACCAAACCTTAGGTATGCAAATGGTAATTTACTCTTTTCTTATATATAAAAAAAGATTTTAATTTAGAGTAAATTACGCTTTTCGTCCCTGTGGTTTGGTGGTTATAATCATTTTCATCCAATAGTTTAAAAACGCCCGGTTTTAACCACTATGGTTTGAGATTTGTCACAATCAAGTCCATGCCACTAACGTCCATCCATTTTTTCTGTTAAATAGAAGTAAAAAGACAAATATACCCTTGCCTGTTAAATATACACACTCACACACACTCACACTCTCTCTCCTTGCCCTTGCCACCACCACCATCCCCCTACCACCGCCACCATCCCCTGCCACCGCCACCATCCCCCTGCCACCGCCACCATCCCCCTGCCACCGCCACCATCACCCTGCCACTGCCACCATCCACCATCACCACCCTTCTACAATGTCTATCACTAGCAACAAAGTCGTCCACCCCTCCCCCTTCTCCTCTCCTCCCTTTACCGCCTCCACCACCACCTTCACGACCACCTTCTAGCAACCATCTTCGCGATTTTACAGCTTTCCACACCACCACAAAACTATAAACTTTACCAGCAACAGCCGCTGCAGCTGCAAACTCTCTCCCAACCCTCATCTTAGGCCCAGTTTCCCACGTGTTAACCCTACAATCAAGGATCCACACGGATGGCGTGGGGATGTCGTTGATTGAGCCCCCAATTGCGAATATTTTGGATCCGAGAACGGCGTATGCGGGTCCGATGGGTTGAATAGGGATCGGGGGGTGGGGGAGAGGGATGAAGGGTTAGGGTTAGGGTTAGGGTTTGGGTGGTGGTACCAGTTGAAGTTGGAGCTATGGCGGATGTTGAGGTAGAGGGTGTGTTGGGTGGAGTGGAGGAGGGATCGGGTGGAGAAGAAGTGAGCGGAGCGGATGGTGTGGCGCCATAGCTTGGAGACGAGTGAGAGGGAGGGATGGTACGGGCGGAGAACTCTGGCTATGCATTGGATGGCCACGTCGTCGGGGAGATTGGGGATTAGTGGCGGCAGCAGGGGGATGGTGGCGGTAGCAGGGGGATGGTGGTGGTAGCAGGTGGATGGTGGCGATAGCAGGGGGATGTGGCCGATGGTGGAGGCGGATGGTGGATGGTATGTATCATGATAAACCCTCATGTAGTTACAAGTAGAATGCATCTTCTTCTTCTCAATCCAATGGTCCTTATTATTTTTCAAGTTTTTTCTCCAAAGAAGATGATCCCACCCCCAAATCCCATATGCTTTTTCAAGTTACAGTTCGAGGGTTGAATCTAAGAAAGAAGAGTGATATATATATATATATATATATATATATATATATATATGTGGTGTGGTGTGTGTGTGTGTGTGTGTGTGTGTGTGTGTGTGTGTTACAGTAACAGTTTTAGTCCAAGGGTATTTTGGTCTTTCTCTAAAAATTAACGGAGAAATTGGATGGAGTTAACGGTTTGGACTTAATTGTGACAAATCTTAAACCATAGTGTTAAATCGGGCGTTTTTAAACTATTGGATGAAAATGGTTATAACCACTAAACCACAGGGACGAAAAGCGTAATTTACTCTTTAATTTGTGTTATATATTTGGTGTTCCTAAGACAACTTGTTTAACGTTTTGTTTTGAAACATATGAGACATTTTGTTTATGGGAACTTATTTTGTTGGAAGCATATTAGATATCTTATTAGCTTAGTAAGATTTTGTTTTGAAATTTCTAATAATGATGAAGATATATGTGTAATATAGAGTGCAACTGTGACTGTACGAGTCTAATTATTTCTCTAATCGTATAAAAAAACACAATATTAGTACAAAATTAATTGAAAGCTTTTAAAAAGCTTATATAAGTTTACCTCAAATATAATTTAAAGTTAACAATATTTTATTTTCTTCATTGTCCCATAGAATTTTAATTAGCTTTAAAGACATCGGTTTAAATGCCTATCAGGTTACATGCAAGGGATGTTGTTGAGTACCTTTCAATTAAGATATGATTTTATAAAAAAAATGTTTTAAATTTTTTTTTCATACTTGTCTCTACTTTGTGTTGAACTAAAATTATATATTATATTACCAGCGGTGAGTGTAACCGCTGGTAGAAATGATCTTGACCATTGAAATAACCTGAAACAAAATCCTAGCCGTTTAAATTAGTCAGTTACGACGGTTACAGAACGGTTTCCAGCAGTTTCAGTGTGATTAGGTTATGAGCAGTTAATCGACGGTTTACAGAACGATTTCCAGCAGTTCCTTCTTTCTTTTGCTCCCACGTTCTCTAGTAACCTCCATGGCTGCTATTATATATAGGAAAACATCATAAGCCTTTCTTTAGTTTCTTTAAATCGGCTGTTGAGTGAAACCAAGTAGATGTCGATGGAGCAAGCCATAGGTTCATGTTCTTCACCGAATACGCATCACTCCGAGTTCGTTGTGTTCCCGTCTCCAAATGTCCAAATACGGCATTAAATCGCCATCCAAGGTATACTTTCGAATAGAGTTTGGTTGTTCATACCACTTTACCTATTATTCCTATATGATTATGGTAATCATACGTATTTCCACATTTTATTTGTTTAATCTCTTAATTAGGTCTTAATGGTTGGAATTTGTTCTGATGCGAGGTTCTAATTCACTTTTGAGTGAGATTCCACCACCAATGTGGAGTATCAAACGATTAGATTTTTGGTTAATTTTGTATCATCATTTGCCTATTAATGGATTTGTTGTTATTGATAATGATTTACAATCTATCGGTGATAAAGGCAAGATATTCAAAGTTCCATATTGCTGGATCTGCCATTCTGATCTTAAATCATTCAAGAACGAATGGGGCTTAACTGCTTACCATGTGGTTCTTGGGTATGTTTTAGTAGATTTCTCTTGATTAGGATTTCCCTCAACTGATCTTGTAAATATCTGTTTGCCATGTTTGTAAGTTCGTAACAATTTTCATTTTGAATTTCATCTTTGTTGTTGCTTGTGAAAAACTTCAAATTTTGACTAATTTTGTTAGTAACTTAGTATGGGCAATTTGAGTGTATTCTTCAATCAACCCCTCCTGATTATGCTTAGTTGTGTGATCTCATCATTTCTTGTATCATTCTATTTTAATATATTCTCTTCATGATTAGTGGCATCCCGTTCATGTTTTGTGTGCAGTTATCCCTTAATTTATAAATGAAAAACAACCATTTTTATGATGCTTAATCTTAGCTAAACTAACACAAACTGTTACAACCACCTGCCAATCAAGTGACTAATGTGGGCATGAGACCATGGGTGTGGTGAAAAAAGTACGCAACAAAGTGTAGAAATCTAAAGTTGGGGTTGGCTGCTTTATCATGAAGATCATGTCAAAGTTGTGCTAACGATAAGCAATGCTGAGACATTGAGTGGTCTAGGAGTTACTGACGAAGATATGTTGATGATGGTTCCTAATTATGATACTACCTGTTAAATTTATGATCATTATTCATTCACTAAGTATAAGTTTTTTGATGGTCGTACTAGATATGTCAATATTGACCAATTTGCTTATAAATCATTTGTTTTTTTATCATATTTTATTTTAAATGTTTAGGTTATAAATTGAGGATTTCCGCTTATAGAGGTATTGTCCCAGCTTCATTTTGATTGATTACAAAGTTCAGGCCTTTCATTGATTACATCTTTAGACCATCAAGATTCGGGATTACTCCACATGAACCTGATACAACAATTTTCTGTAATGATTTTGATGTGGAGTACAATCATCCTGGAGTCTTGGGAGCAGACCAAGGTTCCACATCAACAGCTTGCTTCCTTGTACCTGTCCACCCTTTGCTTTGATGTGCCATAAGTTTTTGAGAAGGTAATTTATCATTGATCATAGTGATATTTTTCTCAACTGATGTTTCTTTTGAATAAGATCCAAATAAAATTTCTTATGAGCATTATATTTATGACCAATACAATGCCATGCTTATATTGTTGAATTTTTAGACGAAAGAAGCTGCTAAATGCCAGGGCGGATGGCTTATAGTGAACATGCAATCCAACAAGGAGTTTAGCTCACATATGGCATGTTTTCCTTCACCTTAACATACATAAATAGTCGGAATTTGTTTCTAATGTTGTTTATGATTAATTATTATGCAACTCAACCGAGATACTAGGGACAATGAAGCGTTGCTCAAACAATCACCTCAAATTGCATCTTCTGGCAAGTTCGTTTCTTAAATAAGCGTTATCAATTAATAACTAAAGGGAAAGATAATATTCTCACTATATTTGAGTGCTTTTTAGTTATTCATCATTGGAATGCTGATCTGCATGTTCTTTTATTCCTACCTATTACTTTCTTTCAGAATCACCTCTTTTCCATTAATAGTTATTACTTGAATAACTTTAATTGTGTCTTCAGTTTATTTTTTATATTTATATTGTATTTGCTAAAGAATTAATGTTATAGACATTTAATATTTGAATTATTAACATATATGTCAACTCAACATTGTTTTTGCAGATAGGTATGTGATGACAATGAAGAGGGCTGCAAGAAAAGTACAACTACAAGTTGGATTCTGTCCCTGTAGCACTTGTAATTGACCCGATCATGAAGTGCCTTTATGGAAAGGGATTATCCAACCCCAAAGTTAATTGGAGGTGCACTCAATAGTTATTCGGTTGTTAATCATATATAGAAACAAAAGTATCATAATTTTTAGGTAGCTATTTGGATGTTTGAAGGGTGTAATATCTCAACATGACCCTTTTGCTTCAATATTGAATCACTAATGTGCAAAATTCTCTCAAATACAGGATGTGTTACAAATTATGGATACTATACTGGAAGGATCATCATTTTAGCTTGTCTCACAAACATCCAAACGAAAGCTCTCACGCTTCTGAGTTCCATAAGTCAAGGCTCAACGATTGTGTTCCTTTCCTTTTATATATTTATTTTGATTTTGATAGTGTCTTGTTCTAGGCATATGACAGTGTTCCGCGACAACTAATCTGAAAAAGTCTACGAGTTAGAAGGGTGCCAGAGAGGTATATCAAAATAATTAAGGATATGTATGACGGGGCAAAAATGTGTGTGCGAGCACCGGTAGAAGACACAGACACCTTCTCAGTGGAAGTGGGACTCCACCAAGGATCTGCACTGAGCCCATTTCTTTTCACAGTAGTGTTGGATGAGATGACCAAATCTATACAACAGTCAGCCCCGTGGTGCATGCTTTTTGCGGATGATATTGTATTAATATCAGAATCTAAAACGATGCTTAACGACAAGCTAGAGCAGTGGAGAGCAGCACTAGAGCACAGAGGATTAAGATAAGTCGTTCTAAGACGGAATACATGCATTGCAACTTTGGTGACAAGGCGGAAGAGGACACCCAAGTCAGTATCCAGGGTATGCCGGTCACACGAACGTCTAGGTTCAAATACCTGGGCTCGTACCTGCAGGAAGACGGAGAGATACACAACGATGTAGCGCACCGCGTTCAAGCAGGATGGTGCAAGTGGAGAGCAATATCAGGAATTCTATGTGATAAGAGGTTTCCAGCGAAATTAAAGGGAAAACTATACAGAGTGGCGGTACGCCCAGCTATGCTATATGGAACAGACTGCTGGGCCATAAAGAAATCGCACGAGAAACAAATAGAGGTTGCAGAAATGCGAATGATGAGGTGGATGTGTGGAAACACAAAATGGATCGGATAAGAAACGAAGTGTTTCGTCAGAAGTTAGAAGTGGCTTCTATTGCAGATAAAATACGAGAGGGAAGATGAAGATGGTTTGGGCATGTCAAGAGAAGACCAATGGCTGCACCGGTTAGAGCAGTAGAGAACATCATCCTAGAGGGTAGGAAGTGTAGAGGAAGACCTAGGTTGACTTGGGAAGAGAAAATTAGGAAAGATATGGTACACTTGCACCTCTCCGAGCACATGATCGAGGATAGGAGTGAGTGGAGGCGTAGAATCAAATTAAGGACTTTTAATGGGTTTTGCATCTAGGAAGGGACTTTTTCATTGCGTCTTGCAGGGCTTGTTGTGTATGTAGACCGCTTCTGCCCTTTTTAGGGGAATCTTGCTGCTTCTATGATGTATGCTTGTTCATTTTTTCCTTTTGGTGATATTTTTCTGTATGTTGTATGTTGTGTGCTGTATCATTTATCGTATTTTTGATTATATACTGATTCACTAGCGTTATGGCTTTTCATAGTGAGTCGGGGGTCTCTTTGGAAGCGGTCTCTCCACCTATCTGGGTAGAAGAAAGACTTGCCTACACCTACCCCTCCCAGACCCTGCTCTTGAGCGAGATATACTGGGTTTGTTTGTTTGTTTGTTTGTTTATTTTGATTTTGATAGTTTTGGTTTATTTTTTGTAGATAATTTATGAGGCCTTATGAGTGCATATAAATTAAATGAAGATGATGATGCAATGAAGCAGGCCCGAGCATTATCAGTGGTAACAATGAAAGATTTTAAAGAGGTCCCAAAAGAAGAAAAACATAATTATCCAGCTTACTCAAATAGTGTTTTGTTTATAATTTAGTTCATTTAATCTTAAACAAATAGTGTTTTGTTTATAATGTAAATAAAAATAGTCATGTCATTACGATATTAAAATACCCGGCCACCGGATGGGTATAAGACTAGTTATTGTAACCGGATCAAATATAGTCATAAACCGGAAGTTTATGGATTAAAAGATTTTTATCTTTTGGCATGACAGGTTAGCACATCCGGAATCAATAATGATGTGAAAAATTATTAAAGAAAAATCATGTGGGCATCTTTAAAAAATTAAAAGATTTTTCAATCTAAAGACATTAGATGTATTGTATGTTCACAAAAAAGTTAATTACTCGTCACAGCAATAAACAAATGTGGTACTAGAGCTCATAGTTTATTTTTAAAAGAATACACGAAGTTTTATGTGGGCCTAAACACCTTGCTAGTCGACCATTTACATATGTTATAGTCCTAGTTGATCCTTTAGCTAGACGGTAACATTTGCTTCTTATTAAGTCAAAATATGACATTTGGATTTCTTAGCTGGATCAAGGAGCTACCTTATATTTTAAAGATTGGTATTCCCCTCCTACAAATTCTCTTTTAACACTAGACATCTTTGAGTTGCATGAAATAGTGAGTTCAGATAGTTTAAAGACATTTAAGTTTCTAAGACTTTAATAATAATCCAGATTCACATTATAGTAAATGGTTATGTTATATCAACTCTTAAGACTCCTGGGTTTGGGACCTTATAAAAACACACAATACTTACACTTTAACAATCATCTAACATAGCAACAAATTAAAGACATCATTACACCAATCATTGTCTATCACTATTACAAATAAACACTTTAATATGATCTCCTATTAATAGATTGTCAGTCTTGAATTAGTCGGGTAGCTCCACCATCATGTCAAGCTGTCATACATATCAAACGATTATGCATAGACAAGTTTAACTTTGCTAATTAAGCGAGTTCTATTTTTAACTCTTTAAAAATACTTTAGCATGTAAGTCATTATCAATATTTACGTTACAGTCATTTTATCATTAACAATCACTTTAACCTTAGTTATCAATCTTTATCAATACTCTGAAAAGTATAGTACTTTATTCTTTAATTAAACTTTACCTTATATTTATCTTTAGCTGCACTTTAATCTTTGAGCCTATTGTATTAGTTAAGCATACACATGGTAACATCTATCAGGGTTAACAATGCATAAGGTAAGGCTTCAGTTAGACAAATGTGTGCATGACACATTCTATCACATGAGATTCCACAACGAACATCTCTTATAAATAAAAGAATGCTATAAATGCAAACTCCTATCAGGCTTGCAAAGCTTTTAAACTTTAGCTTTTACTTTTGAACTTTAGCATTTTGTGTAATATTTGACCTATTTAAATCCGTTTGGGTCAATTATGTAATCAAATTTATTATTTACTTTTAATACTATTCTTTTGAGATTTTGCTTTCCATTTAGGTGTGTTCCAAATGTCAATCATTTGTTTCCATGTCTCGCTTCTTATCCATGGTGGTTTAAAATCAATATGAACGGACATATCACCCCCAATCTCTAAATCCTTTTCTCTTGCCCTTGCTTTGGCATCATCTCGTACCGTACACACCAAATCAGGAAATTCACTAGCAATGCATTTCTCCCCGCACTTATAAATTTGTGTACTCCATTTCCCCTCCCACTGAAGATAACAATACAAAAATAAGCTTTTAAAAATGCATGAAATGGTTTAATAAGTTTTATAAAATTTTTCTAAGTACACAAACACAAACACACTCACACACATAAATGGAAAAGCTCAAATAACCACGCCTTCTCCTCATTAGGAACATCTATCCAACTATACCATGAACCATTTCACAAAGCCTTAAGATCACTCTAATAATTCAGGTAGATGTCTATTGATTACTAAACCTATAAAATGAAAGCATTGAATGCAAAATCATATTAGTATAGTTATCCATATAAAAAAAGATACATCATTAATATAGAGCTACTTACTCCCCTTCTTCAATCCAAATCCACTCACGGTTCATGGGTTCGAGTACTTAGACGTGGGAAGCACGTCTGCGTCTCGCGAGAGCAACATATAAAGTAGACTCTTCATCATCACTACCCTTAATGGGAAAAGGATTATGGGCATCCTGATGTGCATGTGACTGTAATCCAATGGTATAACTACTACTTATACCACTACCTCGCCTAATACCTCGAACACCAACTTGACCACTATCTTGACCAAAACCTCGATCACCAACTTGACCACTATCTAGACTAGCACCTAGACCAACACCTCGACCACCATCTTGAAAACTACGTCGACTACTTCCTCGACCAACACCTCTACCACCAGTTTGAACACTACCATGACTATTCATTCATTAATAGGCTAACTCTAACCCCTAGTCAAGCAAATTTAAAATTGAGGTAAAATAAACTAACTTTTAGTGTGTTCGTTAGTTGCCTAACTAAGCAAGGTTTGAGTTGCAGGAACACAATCGAGTGGCTAATCAAGCAATGTTTGAGTTATAGGAACAAAATAGTGCCTAATCAAGCAAGTTTTGAGTTGCAGGAATGCAATTGAGTGCCAAATCAAGCAAGGTTTGAGTTGTACAACAAAATCAAGGTCAAATAAACTAATCTATGGAACACCTTTACAGAACATATGATTAGAAGGTTACCTCAAAAGTAGACTAAAAACAATTTGAAGATTTAGACATAACTGAATCGGAGCTCCCAAAGAATACACGATTTCCTTATTCTTGACGGCTTCAATCGAACAGATTGAACAGATGTAGATTGCATAATCCGGTGCTTGTGCGATCGAGGGTTCATGTGAGGGTAAATTGAGAGTTTCTGAGGGGTACTAAAAGATAGTTGAATCCTGATGAAACCGCTCATTGTAAACACCATTTATCACGGTGGTTTGTTAAATTTGAAATCCACCATATCAGTAACAAAGAGGAAGATATATGTGATCGTGGGTCCGATAACAAATTGGGCGGACAAGTGGTCCGTGTATTCTGATTTTGGATCACAAGTGGTTTTTAAATGGGTTAATGGATTTAAATACTCCCAACTATTGGGTATTGCCCGCTGCCACCCCCAAGTATCATTTTGATGAATATAACTCCCAAGTAAACACTGAGGTGTCTGTATCACCTATAGATGTGAGAAATTAGAATTTCAAGGGAGCATCCTATAGATGTGAGGTTTTTCCATCTAGTTACCATGTTTTTCAAGTTAGAGATTTGATGTTTTCCATAAAATAAAAACCTCACATCTATAGTGATACAGACACCTCAGTGTTTACTTGGGAGTTATATTCCCAAAATGATACTTGGGGTGGCAATACCAATAGTTGGGAGTATTTAAATCCATTAACCCTTTTTAAATAATAGATGTATATTATTGTTTCATTTGCGTATTTATTTTCTTGTTTTTAAACTATTATTATTTTTTGTTCTTTTGAGTATATTACTGTCTAGTGCTGAATGGGTTTTATAAGAGAAATTTGTTTTACATTTAAAATTTATATTATATTTCATTTAAACAAATTGATGTATAATAAACCAAAATCAAACCTAGACTTGATGTAAATTATTTTAGAGTATCTTAGAAGTAGGGAAGATTTATTGTTAGAAAAAATAAACCAAAAATCAAATGATAGAAATACAAACTATAAAATGGTAGAAGTGTTAGGATTATAGAAACTAAAGAAATATATATTAAAAAATTGTAAACTAGGTGATTCAACTATAATAACTAATGTTATGACATGTATTGACTATGTTTGACTATTGATCACTTTGATGAATTAAGTATGGCATACATTAATTGTGTTTGACATAACATGACACGTTACATCATGATGACGTGTAAGGAGTCATTATAATCACAACACTCCATAAGTAGTCTTAATGTGAAGTCCTTGTTACGATCGATTTCACATATTATTGCACTTGATAATTAAATTAAGACGGATGTGTGCGTGTGTGATATCAACGAACTTTAAAGAAACTCAATCGAATACTATTAATCAAATGATTACGATAGCAAAGGAGTTTACATCGTCTAAGCTCGATCCAACCGAGGTGAGCTCCCCTCGGGTGTCCTATCACACAACCCTCTCCTCTCTCACCCTAAGAGCATCTTTACAAATGAACACATAAAATTAAATACAAAGGAAAAATCTTTATATACTAACCAGATGTTCTCGCGTGAGAACATTAAGTTATCGCGTGACAACTTTAAGTTTACGCCCAAGAAGATCTTTATCCATCATCTTGGAGTTCTCTCATCCTTGTATTTATTGTATGATTTGAGTTGTTTGCTTTTCACTTGATATTATAATCTATAAAGGCTAGTTCATTACAATTTCCTCTATGGATTATGATGTCAAGTTATGATTGACTTCGGTCACTAATCTTCAGAATTGTCCGATATCTGGGTATCTTTCACTTCAGTCTTCCCCCTTAGCTTTAACCTCCTCCTAATGTATAGATTCATAAAGGATATCACGTCTGAATCAAGATTAAATTGTTCTATATTGATTACTTACAACTTAAGATGTATTAGGCATATGATAGAGAGATCCAACTTCCGTTTTGGATTCCCGACGAACTTGATTCTTCAATCTGATGACAAGATTCTGTGACAACGAACTAGATCATTTAAAGTATTTTTCCCCTATGTAAGGTGTAATAAGCCTATATTTTTAGAGCAATAATACCAAAAATATTGATTCTTTACTTAATTAACCCGTTCGATCAATGTCCCCATCAGTAAGGTAAGATAAAGCCATATTGTCAAGTTTCAATTCACGAACGACCCGAATCAAATGTTGTAGATATAGAATCTTGAACTTAATAAAACAACATAAAAACCCTTATTTAAGTACCAAACTTCAAATCATCCAACATCTTCCAGTCTTATGGATGATGAAGTTTTAACATGTTTGCATAAGAAAATTTTCACAAATGACGGTTACTGCTGCGCGAAGACTTTGCATAAAAATTTTCTTATGAAAAAGTTTTCTAATGAAAATTTTTTCTCATGAAAAAGTTCTCATTGAAAATTTTTCTCATGAAAAGTTCTCTCATGAAAAGTTCTCGCATGAAAGGTTTCGCATGGAAAGTTTTCTCATGAAAATTTTTCACATGAAAAAGTTCTCGTAAAATACGGTTATTTTTGCAAAAGTTCTTGCACAATGCAGTTATTCCCATGAAAACTTCCACCAAAATCAACTTTTATGATTTTGAATCACTACTACGGTCTTAAATCTACGTCTTCCACCAAAAGTCGAAGATACCAAGCGTAATGATGTAACAAAGCCGATTACATGTGTGTTCACCCTCGGTTTCACCTTTTTCTCCTTCAAAATAGGTCCATAATCGATCTAATCTTTTAGATCTTCAACCGCCATGTTTAACGTCTTAAACGGATGATCATGGAATGAAAATCTGTGTATCAAGAATAACACCTTGCGCTGATACCAATTGTAAAGTCCTCAAAATGATTGATTCCACATATTGTTGCACTAGATAATCAAATTAGGACGGATGTGTGCGTATGTGATATCAACGAACTTCAACAAACTCAATCAAATACTATTAATCAAACGATTACAATACCAATGGAGTTTACATCGTTTAAGCTCGTCCACCCGAGGTGAGCTCCCCTCGGGTGGCCTGTCACACAACCCTATGCTCTCTCACCAGAGCATTTTCACAAATGAACATACATAATGAAATACAAAGAAAAACATCTATATATACTAACCAGATGTTCTCGCACGAGAACTTGATGTTCTCGCGCGGCAACTTTAAGTTTTCATGCGAAAAGATCTTTATCCATCATCTTGAAGAACCGCATCCTTGTATTTCTCGTTTGATTTGAGTTTTTGCTTTTCACTTAATATTATAATCCTTAAAGGCCAGCTCCTTACAGTTTGATTTCACATTCTTTGATTATCATGATGAACATGAGCCCAAATTATCCAAAACGAATCAAAGCTTGAAATTGAATGAAATTAATGATTGATTATGTGTTAGGATGCAATATAATGATTTTTATACAAACTGGTTTTGTAAAACTATGCTGTTTTGATAAAAAATCGAGAATTATTTATTTCTTTAATTTGGGCTTTTGTAGAAATTATATGATTTTGATAAAATTGGATTGAATTACTGGTTCTAGGATGTAAGTTGATGCTAGTGGATGAAAATTCATGTTTTGAACTTTGATTCTGCCTCGGTTTTCGGGTACCTTCCATTAAATGAAATGTTTTGGGTAATTTGGTTTATAGATGATGATTTATGCATTTTTGATGAGATGTGATAATTGCAATATGATGTTTAGAGCATAATAATGGATTGAGAATAATTAAATGGTGAAAAACACATCGTATAAACATGCTTGCTATTTATGGAAAACTTTATGACTTGATATGATGAATGTTGAATATGATAGTGTAGAACATGATATAATGATATGATTGAAGTTAGAATGATCATAGTAACATTAGGAGATTTTGGATGAAATTTGTGCAATTTTTGTTCTTACATTTTTAAATTAGTAAAGTTTAGGAATGATGAAGTTTTTAGTTATGTTAACATGTTATGGATGATTGTTGGATGTGTTACATGTATAAATGAGTTGCTTGTTGTGTTATGATTCATAATCTTGAAATGGATAGCACGTGTGTAACGATGTCATACTTTCCAAAAATAGAAAATTTTCAAAAATATATTTCCGACATGAAACTTTATGTGAATAATTATTTGAGCTATTTGAGCATGACTAAACATGTTTTTACTTATGTGAGTCACCAAAAGTCGTCGGGTCAGTCTAGTCAAGTTTGATAAAAAAAGTCAAACTTGTTAAACACGAACACTCATGGACCTACATTCGTTAGGAAACGATTAGCTTTCCAGCCGGACAGGAATAGGAATCTTGATTTCTTACTAAAGCTAGCGGCTTGACTTGGTATGAATTTTTCATAGCATGGGCATGGGGAAAAGGACTTTTCCTGCGCATTCTAAGGTAAGCCTTCATCATCCTACTTTTACTTACTTTTCTATTTGGGGGAGAAGCATGCGAACTATTTTTATTTACATGGTTTTAGTATTATTGGCATATTGCCTGTTACTATAGTGCACACATTATCACATAAGTCCTTACACTCTCGAAGTGTTAGTATTCAACTAGCAAGGTAATTTTGGGTAGTACTCCTGGGTTTGACAAACCCCGCCTGCGTTAGTCGCGCTAACCCGACCGGAGCTGGAACATGTGTTTATTTGACCTAAACGCATTACAGGACCGGTTATGGTATGTCAATACAATCAGACTCAGAAAAGAGTATTAGAATACTTAACAGTTCAAATAAGAAACCGGGTTTTACAATATGCAAAGAAGACAAGTAACAATGAGACAAAACTCAAGAACAATATATATGGTTTTTAAGAATGATGTATATTAATCTCAAGTTCTCTTACAAGAGTTACAATGCATAAGTTGAATAAGTTACAAGACCCTGAGATACTTTATACTACATCATACAACTGGCTATACTTGGAAAGCTAGTTGGAACATTGAAAGATAATAAAATAAATATAGAGTCAAAAGGCAGATTGCCTTTTGACTAATGACTATGACATGTCATAGCTCATTTCTTATTATATTACAAAAAGGATTAAGGTACATAAAGTAGAAAGTTACACACACAAGACCTCAATGTACAATATAAAAGCATAGACCTTTTCACCAACTCATGCAAGTTAGTGAGTCTTTAGAGTTGCAGCGGAAAGTGGTTCAGCTTTATGCAAAGTACATCCGAGAAAGCATGTTCTTCCCTGACTTTGGAAGAAATCAGTCTTCACTTCATTTGGGTTCGAAGGACTTTGTCTTTGAAGCTACGAAAGAGTTCATCTTTGGCTTTGGAATATTTGGTCTTTGGCTTCGGAAGATTTTATACTTAGAATTATTTCTTGTGAAGAGTATAAAACTTCCGAAGCAACTTTAGCTTCGGAATATTTTATACTTAGCACAATTCTTATGCAAAGAATAAAACTTCCGGAGCAACTTCTACTTGATACTAAGTGCATGCATGCAGGGAACCTTTGGTTGCTTTGGTTGCATCAGCCTTTATATAAAACCTTACAAACTCCCCCTAGGCTGATGCTACCAAACAGAGAAGGTTGTTCAGCAGTTGACGGTTCTCATTAGGATCAAGACCATTCCCTTCTTCATCATTTGGTCAGGATCCTTCAGAATCTCATAGTACCTTCTCATGTCTTGGAGATCATGCAGAGGTAGATCAAGCATGTCTTGCCAGAAGTAGACATCTTGACCTTATTGATCTCTGATGACATACCATATGTCTGGATTAGTAGCAAAGGTCCAAGACAAGATGGGTCTTCCAGCTGTAAGAGGTTGTGCTTGAGTAGGAGTTGGTTGAGCATCCTCTTATTACACTTCCTTAGGATGCTCTAACTCATCATGAGGTCTGGAAGTGGATGCCTTTGACTTCTTAGATACTCTCGTCATGGCCATCCTTTTCTTACTCTTTGAAGTGTTTAACTGAGAGGGTTAGTCTTAAGTACCAGGTTGTTCTGTAGTGCCTCTCTCAGTTGGGTCCTCTTCCCTCACAGGTTCAGAAGGAAAAGGAGTGGAACCCTGCTGTGAAGTAGAAGATGAAGTTGGCTATGATACAGCTAAAAGTCCAGGTTATGTTATATGTGTTGGTTCAACCTTAACCTCAACCTCATAAGGAGCTTGGCTTGGTGGAGAATGCAAGTCCACAAGCTCTCCCTTCTTAATCTTCTGCTTGATCACTCTAATGTGCTCATCCATAGTGGATAGAGACATTGAACCAAGCCCCCTTCCGGAGAATCCATACAGCTTCAAGAAGCTTCTCATCTTTCGTCTATCTGCAGACTTCTTTTGACTCTTTTGGATGATGGCTCTTGACTTTGCAGCTTCTTCCCTCATCTTTCTCTTAGCAGCCTTTTGTTCATTGATGAACTGTTGTTCAAGCTACTTAAAATATTCAAATTCAATGTATTCATATGAGAGGGAAAGAAGTGAAGATGCCTGATAGAGACCTGTGGCACTCATGTAGTTGATCATGTTTTGTCTATCAACCTCCTTGTTTACCCGAGGTTGTTCAGTTGCCACAGCCCCTCTCTTAGGGCTTTCATGAACTGGGGAGAGAGAAGGAGCATGCTTGTATAGCCTCTTTTGCTTTCTTTCTTCTTTGACTCTAAGGAGTAACTCTACATCCTCTGCCTCCTTCTTCTCCTTAATCAGTTTTAAGTCTCTCAATTCATTTAACTCTTCTAAGGGAAGAGATATGAGTTTATCGATGTTGTAGTTCCTGGTTCCCAGGTAGTTCAATCTGTCAGCCCTCAACTTATCATCTTAAGTGTTTGGCCTGGGGGCTGTCCTAGTTGCAGCTTCCATGAAGCCTGAGCAACCAGCTGAACTCTCTCTTTTCAGCTAACTGCTTATGCAGACCGTATGCATAAGCAACAAACACAGGTTCAGCAATGATTCTTACAACATTAAAACCGACAATCAAACCCGCATCCTTGGTATCCTGCCTCTGAGCATCATTGAAGTATGCTGCAAACACCATCAGTGGTAATTTAAGGATGCATACATTACTACATGCATATATATATATATATATATATATATATATATGTATATATATATATAGATAGATAGATATTGTGTGTTGATGTACTTACATGGAACTGTGACAATAACATCTGTGATCTTCTTTCCAAGAAACGCTTCGGCTGTCTCCTTCGTTTTGGTAAGAAACATCGTGCTAATCTCTTCAGGACTGAAAACCTTGGTTTCTCCATCCTTGATTTGAACCTAGATATAAGGCTTCCCATCTTTGTTCACAATTTTGTACAGGGCGAGTTTCATCACTCTTTGAACCTCTTTGTCCTTAAATCTATCAAAGAAATATAAAATCTTTATAAAACAGGATAGTTAATTCTAATATCTACACACAAAAGACTGTAAGATCATACTCTCTCCCAATAAGGCTCTTAACATCAAAGATGGTCCTTTCAGCATTTACAGCCGCCTGATTCTTTGCAGCCTCACCGATCAACGTCTCAGAATCTGTGAAAGCCACAAATGTTGGTGTGGTGCGGTTTTCTTGATCATTGGGTATGATTTCAACATGGTCTTTCATATAAACACCAACACAAGAAGTGCTGGAACCAAGATCAATCCCAACAATAACAGTTTCTAACTCGACCTCTTGCGCAAATGAATACGCAAATAGGCAGCCTGTTACATGCTAATATTAGTACATAAATCCACCCATCTTTCATCTTACTAACTAAAAACAAACTACTAGAGCTTAATGATCCATCTTTCCTTCATGTTTCTTTGAAGAAACAAACTACTAGAACCGACTCAAATTAACTGCAGATATGAACTAAACTTAATGACCAAACATTCAAATTCACACCATTAATGAAATCTTCTTTTACGCAACTAATTTAACGATCAAATACATACATACTAAAGACATTCGGACTATGTTCATATAGTGATACACGAAAACAAATATAAAACTGAAGGAAGCAAATAAACAGTTACCGATTAAGACGATTGGTAGAAATATGTCGTAGCGGCCCATGGTTCACCAATCTGGTGATTATCTGCTAAGATAAGAGAGCGTTTATTAAACAAGAAGTGTATGCATGTGCAGTTTAAACAGATGAACACGAGTTATACATAGAATTAACCTGCAAATTAAGATGCATGTATTGCAGGTTGAACCCTAAAAGATGAAAACGAAGATATACAGAGATCGATCTATCTGAAAACCCTAACAGATCGAATGCAAATAGGGGTTCTGGAAGAATAATGCAACCCTAAACTCTCAAACGTGTATATGCATGTAGAAGCGTATGATTTTAAACATACTTCACCTAGAAATAACAATTATAATTACGGGTTGAATTCTTAGGTTGTGTAATTTTATTATTTATTTATGAAATTTTAAGCATATTTGATACTTAGTTTGTGTAATTTTAATACACGTTTTATTTAAAACTAGTATTAAGCCCTTCGCGTTACGACGGAGAGTGTAAAACCATGCCAAGTAGCACTAGTTTTCACACCGTCAAAGGTGACCACCAACACCGGGAAAACTTGTATTAGAAAAGATATAAAAAGAGGAAAAATAAAACCAAACGGAAAGTAAGCGTAAAAACATTGAACCCCGCACGTGAAACGTAACACATTAAAAATAATAATTGAGTCGATGTAATACTCGCGCGTTGTTAAGGAACCATTAAATGGGAAAAAGGTAGGTGTAAAAACGTTGAACCATACGCACACGTTGTGACGTGTTAACTCGTAGAATTTAAACTGATCAACGTAAAACGAAAATTTTGTAAAAGATGAAAAGTATAGGGAACTAAAATGCAAAGTAAAAATATATAAGGGTTAAGTTGTAAAACATATAAAAGTATTAGATTAAAACTTAAAAGTAAGAAAACTATAAAAGAAAAGAAAAAACAAAATAGTACAACCCACTAATCCTTATATACAACTAATAATACACAAATAAGTTGATAATTAGTAATATATATAATGACAGTGTACATGCTTACACGAGAATATAACAAAATTTATAACTCCAAAACTAAGGATTGCTAAAAAAAGTTAGCGACCAGTCAAAATTAGCATCGAAAACTTTAAGTTTTAAAATAAAAATACTTCAATCGCAAGAAAAAGTGAGCAAAGTTTTTCAAGAAATAAACAAAATACGATGATCGTAAAATTGATTATTGGTTTTAAGAACAAATTTAATTAAAAGGAATCGTTTTGGTCGCAAAAAGTAAAGAGATTGCGCGAAGTTTCTAAAAAAGTTAACGAGCGTTTGCGAAAATAATCAACAATCCTCATAGGACTAAAACATAAGTTGTAAGTTGATACAAACGAATGAGAAAAGAGTAAATAAAAAGTAAATAATAGAAAATAAAACTATTAAGATAGTTATAATAGTTACGTAATGACAAAAATAAAAATTCTAATCAATGAAACCAAAAAAATAAATAAGTACGTATTAAAATAATTGTATTTAATAAATAAATACAAATAGAGAACCCATTGCCCTTAGGGATGGTGGGGGTGTTGTTGCCATGAGAACGCGACGGGGTCAACGCCGCGTGAGAACACCATTGCTTCGCCACACGGCATGCACTCGATGTGCCCTCTTCTCCCATCTTGCACAATTTGACCATTGCAAATGATCATATTTTGGACTGCACTTCCCTGTATCTTCTTCAATCGCCACCATGCACTTTGGGGATCTCATTGTGATATGTATACGAATGATGGGCCTAGACATGGGACTATGAAGCTTGCCGGAGTTATACCGAGAGTCTTGGCGAAGCGTGGTTTTGGACGGATCAATTCGCCGGAGCATCTTCTTGTATCTTCTCCTACAATTTATTTATTTAGTCCTCTTTATTTATATTAACAAAATACTTTTTTAATTAAAAAATATTTTGTGATGTGGTGTGAGTGCTACCTCTCCAATTTGGTGTGATGTGTTGCACTGTGGTGTGACGTGATATTATTTGATTGATGGGTATGTAATGTGATGCGATGAGAGTGACATGAGCACCTCTTTACCCTTAGGCATTGTTAGGGTGTGTTCTTTCTTCAAGAGTTCAATTTTTATTTTTTTTTATTTTATCATCAAAACATTAGAGATTTTAGTTAGTTATTATGACAATAAATTTATAGTCATTTTAGACATACTTTATCTTAACAAGTATTATAAAACAATTTAAATTATAGTTAGTTATAATATATGAGAAAGTTTAAGGTACAAAGTGAACAATTCGTGCGAAATGTACGAAATGATAACAATCATTGATCTAAACAATGACGGTTCAGATTAAAGATGAAATAATTACGCAAGAAATGTGTATAGAGGGGCAGATTTGGAAATAGCATACAATTGTTGATTTTTGCAAATTCCCCCTGTTTTTGAAATCTATATAACTTTTTTATATGAAATTATTTTTTAAACACACTATAAAATCGAGCATTTTATCCTTTTAATATGGGTATAGTATGCTATACTCTTTTTTAAAAAAATTAGTTATTTAAAAACGTCTATTTGTTGTACGTATAACTTGCGTGATTATTAATTGCGTAATTAAGAACATGTATTTACCGGACATGTTTGCCACACAAGATTATATTTATCGGATATTATAACTAAAAGTTTGTTTGGTAATTAAATATCTATAAACATGTCAAAATGATGTTGCATTAATATAATTTTATATAGGGGTAACTTTATAGAATAGTAATCAAGTTTGAAAATTGTTCTAATTAAATCATTCATAAACTTTTTTGTTCCAATCAGGTCACTAAACTTTATTTTGATGTTTCAATCATGCCTATTTAACTTGATAGTAGGTAATAAACTTAAAAATATTAAAAAAAATTAAAAATAATTAATAAAACTTCTTCCTCTTAATTAATTATTACATCAATCCTCTGAAACTTCAATTTACACCCACCATCACCATCAAAGATCAAACAATGGCTAAGGGCTTTCTGCACATCAAGCTCCAGAGAACCAGATTCATCCGCCATGGATGACCTGAACTATGATCATAACAACGTCACCAATTCTTCAACCACAACTCCAAAATTCGCTAGCAGATTCGCTTTCTTCAGTTCTCGTCGAATCCTTCAACGCCTCGGCTCCGATCTCACTCCGTTGCCAGCCCAAACCTCCGGTGTCGCACCACCACCGCCGCCGTACCGCCGCCGTCGCGAATCGGTGCCTCTCAGTCCAAAGCTTCAATGTGACACCAGTAACAACAGCCCACGGTTCTTCCTCTGGTCGTCGGATCCTTCTTCGCCACGGTCGTCGTCGCCTTTATTGTTCCTCAAATCCAGCTTACGTATTTGCACGGTATAATTTCGTAATTTGTACATTAATCTCGAATAGTTTCAAGGATTTTGTGTTAATGGCGGCGATACGAGTTCTGTTAACGATCGTGATGTTGAAGTTCGGATGTCGCCGGAGACGGAACTGATCGCTGCTCCCCGTATACACGTGACGTACGCGGTTGTTCTGAAGGTGAAAGCTCCAGCAGCGCCGGAGAAAACACAATGACGAGCTCCGATCATTTGGTGACTGTAGTAGATGTCCGCAGGTCGGCTGACGATGACGTAGGTGGGCTGCGATGGTGGTGTGACGACAGTGGTGGTGGCGGAGATGGTGGTAGGCGGCGATGGTGGTGGGCGCGATCAACTAGCGAGGGGGGCGATGGGGTTGACAGCGATGGTGGGGCGAAGGATGGCAGGGCGCGCACGTCGAAGGGGGGACGACGGTGGTGGTGCGGAGTCCGGCAGGTGGGGCGATGGTGGGGCGGAGTCCGGCGAAGGCGGGGACGACGGGAGATGGAGATGATGGGGATGTCCTGTACGTAAGGAGGAAGATGGGAGGATTTAGATGTTAGGGTTTTTTTAATATTATTTTTAGAATTTCTAAATGTGATTTATATATTTATTTAATTTGTTTTAAATATAAAATAAAAAATTACCTGCTAAGCAGGTTAATTATATAGGATTAAAACACTATTTCAAAGTTTAATGATGTAATTGAAACAGTTTAAAATATAAGTGACCTGATTGGAACACTTAGTAAACTTGGTTACTATTTCGTGAAGTTTTCCCTTTTATATAAATTTTAAAAAAAGTTAAAATGTAAAAGTTGGTTGGGTTAACTTTAGGTTTTGGAGATGGTTTTGTAACACTAAGATACGGGTTCAAATTAAAAATAAATTTTATTACTTTCATTATTATTATTTACAAAACTAGCATTTGGGGATGGGGTCAACAAACGGTTGACCGATGGTGTTAGCCGAAGCACCGGCTTTGTAATTCTTATTTACGGGTTCAGAAAACTCAATCATTGGGTTTTGCCACGTAGGGTGGTTCTGTAATTCTTATTTACAAAACACCTATAAAGCAAAAATTTTCAAAACTATCCATAAACTATCCTTATGTTAGTTTTTGTATGTGACATCTTTATTATTTTGTATACAAGGTGCATCCATGAACTTGATGTTTCATCGTACCTTGTATGAATCTTTAACCGAATATAATAGAATATGGATATAAAGTTTTGGTTTTAATTATTATTGTGTTCTCATATACATTAGCTCTATTTAAAGTATTGGCACTAATACTAGGACTAACATTTCACGTTTCCTAATTTTATTATCTAGAGTAAATATCATTTTATGGATGGATTTGTTTTTATAGATGGTTCCTATATCATATAGGTGTTAAGTTGGTTGGTTAAACTCTTCAATATTTTCTTATATTATAGGCGTTAAGTTGGTTGCTAAAACTCTTCCGTATTTTCTTACATTTCATTTTGGTTTGAGTGAATTATCGTTTTTATCCATGTGATTTGGTATAACTGTCATTTATTTCATAAAAGTTTTTTTCTTTATTTAACTCCTCAAGGTTTGAAAAAATTACAAATTTCATCTAAAAACGTGAATCCCATGAATGAAATTTTATCAACAACATGTGAACATAAATTAGAAAAATATTTTTATATTAAAATAATAAAACTAATATTTTTTGATGAAAATGACAACTATTTCAAACCTTGGGGAGACAAAAGTAAGAAAAACATTTAAAAAAAATAACAAATACCTTCAAACCACAAAAAGGAAACACCAGTTCATTCTTTTGGTTTTATTCAATTTACATTTCATTTAAGTCTTTTTTTAAGAAAGCATTTTTTCTAAAATTTAATGGCGTTCTTTTTGAAATAAGAAAGCATTTTCTTCTAAAATTTAAAGGTATATTTTTAAATATAAGAAAACATTTTGATATTATTAAATTTACAAATAAAAAACGAAAATAAAATACCAAACAACACCCAACCACTTTCTCTCTACTTTTGAAAACATATTACAAACATGTTTAGTTAATTTTAATTACTGTCATGTTGAGTGAGTTTTTCCATTATAAACAGTGTTCATTTTCAAAAATTACCAACTTAATGTTCATTTATTTAACTTTCTGCAACAGGTTCTATTTTTTTATTCTTACTATATTGATTTATGAGAAATAGATATAGGATTATTTTCTTGTTCTTTCTAAAATAAATATATCTTATATTATTTAATTTTCTTATTTGTTTATAAAAACTAAATAGCTTTTAATATTCTTATTTTCCAGTAAATTAGAACGACAAAATTAGCATAAAATTACAAAAACCTAATTTTGAGAAAGTAGGAATGAAATTGTCGCTTGTCACAAACTATTGGATTATTTGTGTAAAAATCTTACACCTTGACACCTTATATTTGTTGATTTTGTGTTTCAAGCACCACCTCCCACGATTCTTCTTCCAATTCATTCTATTATACCTTTAACTTGTTATAGAATGAAGTAACAAGCCTCATTCCATTTCTACTTTGTAACACCCCGAAAAGTCAAAACGAGTCATTAAGGATAAGTGGGCCTAACTAATGGAGATTTAATAAAGGAAGGAAAAAGGGTTATGGGCTAAGTGGGGTTCATGGACAACATTAAGGCCCATAACCTGCCCAAGACACCACCATCTTCTCCATTTGTGCCCTAGCAACAAAAATTTCGTAGAGAGAGAAAGTAGAGAGAGAAAGTGCAAGAAACTCAAGATTTGGGGCTTCTAAGGTCAAGGAATTGGAGATCTGGGCGTTTGGGCATCAAATCTCAAGGAAAGGAGCAACAAACAAGGTAAGAATCGACCCCTAAACCCTTCTGTAGATCAAACCCGGATTCTAGGGTTTTGGGTTTTGAAAAGTTGCAAAGAATCGCATAAAGGTCACATTTTTACGTATGAAAACGTGTAAAAAGCTTAGATTTGGTTTCATGGAAGTTAAACCAAGGATTTGGACGTAAAAAGTTAAGATTTTGGGTTAAAAACGGGCTGGTTCTTAGTTTTTATTCATCCAGCGAAACTGGGCCCCGATCCAGCGAAACTGTGAGTTAATCCAGCGAAACTGTGCACTCATTCAGCGAGACTAGGAGAAATTCCAGCGAAACTACAGTTTCGCACGGGCGAAACTACAGTTTCGCCGGGAATCTCGCTAAGACCCAGACTGACCCATAGACTTTGCGAAAGTAGGAAATTCCAACGAAAGTTGGGCGCTTAAGGCAGCGAATCTGTCTAGCGAAACAAGCAGAAGTGCTGCCCAGCGAAACTGCTGGCGAAACTGCAGTTTCGCTGCAGCGAAACTGTGGGCGAAACTATGAAGAAAATGACGTTTTTGTGTATTGACTTTCGTGCAGCTAGAGTGTTTGGACTATAGCTTAAGTAACTTAGGATTGAAGTTATTTGCTAAGTTCAGGTGAGTTCTAGACCCCCTTATTTAAACGTTTTTTTTTTTTTGGGGCTATTATGCATAGTAAACATAAGGTTTTCAAGATAAGAATTTCAAGGTGTTTTAACAAGGAAATATATTTTTCTAAAGTAAAATGTGACATTTAAATAGCTCAAAATAATTTTCGGGCGCGCTGACCTGGCAGCCCGGCCCCAGCCAGGGGCGTTGCCCCTTGGACCCCAGCCAGGGGCGTTGCCCCTTGGACCCCACTAGGGGCTGCTGCCCCTAGGACCCCGCTGTCAGGGGCTACCGCCCCCGAACCCCCGCTGTCCCGCGGAGGGTCGGTTACGTGTTATGATGACTAGTACTTGGTATGTGGTGTACTTAATAAGCTAAGTATTATATATATATATTAAGTGAAAGATAATACTAATGAGAAGTGGAACTTAACGAATGTTACCACCGGGCCCGTTTGATGATGAAAAGTCTTGCAAGCACTATGATAGACTTCACTTTTGTGAGTCTGATGTATGATGATGGATCCGTATTCATGAGCGGGCTATGTGCCTAGCAGTGTGGATCAACTGTCAGGGGAAGCTACCGTGAAGATGTGTACCGACGGGGATCGATCAACCGTCGGGGGTAGCGACCATGGATAACGTGTACCGACGGGGATTGACATTCGTTATCAATCAACGTGGAGATCTTGCTTTATGCAATCTCGCTTATGATGAAGTGAAAACATAATGAAAGAATGAAAGATAATGAACGTGTTTAATATGATGCAAGTAATGTTTTGAAGTATGATGTATGCGTGTTCATTATAGGGAGGATAAAAGCTTACATTTTCTTATTTATAAAACTAGAACTCACTCAGCGTAGCTGACTTTTTATGCATAATAGTGGACAGGTAAGCGCTAATGCTGAGGATGGCACCACGAAGCTACTTGGGGAGATATGGATGGCATTCCTGTTAATGAAGTCTTTATTGTAATTAATGAACTAGGAATATGTCTTGTTTACATTTAAAGGACAAATGTATGAGTACAATGGGGTTTTTAAGTTTAAACGAATGTTTAATTATTTTCCGCTGCAATATTTTGTTATTAAACTGATTTTATGCTATGAATTGCCAACTGTGAGGTTTCCCGGGAACGGGGCCTTACAAGTTGGTATCAGAGCCAAAGTTTAAGTGAAATGGGTAATTTTTCAAAATAAACCTTTACTTAAACTGAAAATGGGACGGAAAGGGAAGGAATGCCAATCTGAGTAGCTGCGTGCCATTAGGTATTTTCTTAAAGTTAACTGGTATTATGTGCGCATGTTATGTGTTTACGTGTTACTGTTAGATTTAGATGCTAATGTAGTCAGGATAGGTAATGCTTGGGGTACGAAGAGTAAAGTAAGTGGCTAATCATAACTGGCCACTGTAATTAGAGACTTACTGTACTTGACATAAACTGAGCTATTCCCTTGAATGACCGCGTTAGTATTTGAATCTTTCAGTGTGGGATAGAGGATGGCTAGTGGTAGATCTTCTAAGGTTTTGCCAGATAGGGGTTGTGGTGAACGTGGTGCCGAACCACGTATCACGAGAAGCATGGCTAGGGCGGCTGAAATGGCACTCGAAGAGCCCGAAGCCCCTCATGTGGAAGGCAACAATGATGGCACTAGTTTGAGGATCACCATGAAAGAAGCTGTTGTTGAGGGAGTCCAATAGGCCCTACAGGAGATTTTGCCGTCCATTATAACTGAGGTAATTAAGGCGGCGAAGGAGACGACTGCTATTGAAGAAAACACGAAGAATAGAGATAACAAGAACTGGCATGGAAAGCGGGTTGGACGCGACAGTGTCACCCTCAACACATAGGTTGCAAGGACGGAGGGTTGGCGTGCAGCTTCGTCTGGTGCGAGGACTAAGAAGTGTGGTAAGTGTGCCAGAGGACACCTCGGGGAATGTAGATTGGGAACCAATGTCTGTTACCGATGCGGGGAGCAAGGTCACGTGGCCAGAGAGTGTGGAGTGATACGGTGCTACAACTGCAATGGAAGGGGTCACAAAAGCAGGGATTGCAAGAAGCCAAGGGCAGAGGGCGCAGGGCCTTCGCAATAAGGCCGGATCAGGTTAGGACGGGTCCCGATATTGTGACAGGCATGTATATAATAAATAAAAATTATGTCTTCTGTGTTGTTTAATTCCAGGGCTAGAAAGAATTTTGTTATGTTGTTTTCTATGTTAAGTTGCCCAGTAGGAGTTTTGTGTCTACTGCCTTTTGTCGTTCGTTGCATGATAAGAGTAGAAAGTTAGACGAGCCTTTCTATGTAGAAATAGCCCTTGGTAAATCCACTAAGATAACTGAAGTGATTGAGGATTGCCTTATTGAGTTAGAAAGTTGTATGTTCCCTGCTAGGTTGCATGTTATGGCCTTAGGAGGTTTTGATGTGGTGTTAGGCATGGATTGGTTAGCTAGATATGAAGCCAATATAGTATGTAGCAAGAAAATAGTTCGTCTAACAGCGCCCGATGGTAGTTCCGTTACGGTTCGTGGGGATAAGGTGTGTTGTGTGCCGAAGGTCGTGTCGATGATCACAGCTGAAAAGTACATGAGACGTGGGTGTAGCGCTTACTTGGCCTATGTAAATGATGTGGACGCGCTAGAGCCACAATTATCAGACGTGCCGGTAGTGCGTGAGTTTTCTGACGCCTTTCCTGAAGACCTGACTGGTGTGCCGCTGGACCGCGAAATCGAATTCCAGATTGATTTGTTACCGGGAGCACAGCCCGTCGCTAAAGCACCATATCGATTGGATCCTTCGGAGATGGTAGAATTGAAGGTCCAGTTGCAAGATTTATTGGATAAGGGATTCATCCAACCGAGTATCTCTCCATGGGGTGCTCCAGTTTTATTCGTCAAGAAGAAAGATGGTAGCATGCGGATGTGCATTGACTATCGCGAGCTCAATAAGCTGACCGTAAAGAATCGATACCCGCTACCAAGGATCGACGACTTGTTCGATCAACTTCAGGGTTCCAGCTGGTTTTCAAGGATAGATCTGCGGTCTGGTTACCACCAACTGAAGCTGAAAGAACAAGATATCCCTAAAACAGCGTTCCGGACGCGTTATGGACATTACGAATTCCTCGTCATGTCCTTTGGTTTAATTAACGCGCCAGCTGCTTTTATGGACCTTATGAATCGGGTATGTCGGCCAATGTTGGATAAATCGGTAATAGTGTTCATCGATGACTTGATCTATTCGAAAAGTGAAGAAGAACATGCAGATCACATTCGAGAAGTATTGGAGACACTCAGAAGCGAGAAGTTATATGCTAAGTTCTCCAAATGTGTATTTTGGCTTCGAGAAGTTCAATTTCTGGGTCATGTGGTCAATCCCGAGGGGATCAGGGTGGATCCTGCGAAGGTTGAAGCGGTGATGCAGTGGGGACCTCCAAAGACGCCATCCGAGATTCGCAGTTTCTTAGGACTGGCAGGTTACTATAGGAGGTTTATCCAGGATTTCTCCAAGATAGCTTCTCCATTGACTAAGCTGACCTGGAAGGACGTGAGGTATGAATGGGGTTCTGATCAGGAGAATGCCTACCTAGAACTAAAGATGAGGGTAACGCAAGCCCCTGTCTTGACGTTACCTGAGGGAAACGAGGACCTGGTAGTCTACTCGGATGCCTCATATGCAGGATTGGGTTGCGTGTTGATGCAACGAGGGAAGGTGATAGCTTATGCTTATAAACAATTAAAAGTCCACGAGGCCAATTACCCTACCCATGATTTGGAGTTGGCCGCGGTGGTGTTTGCATTGAAGATTTGGAGGCACTACCTGTATGGGGTGAAATGCACCATCTTCACTGATCACAAGAGTCTGAAGTATTTCTTTGAACAGAAAGAACTCAATATGAGGCAGAGGAGGTGGTTGGATCTGATCAAGGACTATGACTGCGAAATTCATTATCATCCAGGCAAGGCTAATGTGGTTGCTGACGCCCTTAGCCGAAAAGGACGACCCGAACCAATTCGGGTGAGGGCTTGCCAGATAATCATGACGCCTGATGTTATGAAACATGTGAGGGCATTCCAGGATGAGGCATTAAGAGAGGACAGAGTCAACTCTGAAAGGATGAAAGGACAAGTTTCAAATTTGGGGGAAAACACCCTGGGTGTTAGAACTCGATCTGGGAGGATGTGGATCCCTCTCTATAGGGAACTGAGGGAGAAGATCATGGACGAGGCTCATAAAACACAATATTTCATTCGCCCTGGCGCCACCAAAATGTATCAGGATCTGAAGAACGATTACTGGTGGCCGGGAATGAAGCGAGATGTGGCTAAGTATGTGAGCAAGTGCTTGACTTGTCTGCAAGTGAAGGTAGAGCACCAAAAGCCATATGGAAAGATCCAGCCTTTGGACATCCCCGAATGGAAATAGGAACACATCACAATGGACTTCATCACGAAGCTACCTCGCACGGCGAGAGGAAGCGACGCGATCTGGGTGATTGTTGACCGTTTAACAAAGAGTGTCCATTTCCTACCAATTCGTGAGACGTTTACCTCTGAGAAGTTGGCAGATCTATTCATCAAGGAGATCATGGCTCGTCACGGCGTGCCAGTGTCTATTGTTTCGGATGGGGACACGCGATTTACGTCCAAGTTCTGGAAGAGGTTTCACGACTCAATGGGGACTAGACTGCATGTGAGTACGGCTTAGCACCCCCAAACGGATGGTCAGTCAGAAAGAACGATTCAAACGTTAGAAGACATGCTACGGGCATGTGTAATCGACTTTGGAGGAAGTTGGGATGAGCACTTGCCGTTGGCGGAATTCTCATATAATAATAGTTGCCATGCCAGCATGGGTATGTCACAACTGAGGAGTTAGATAAGAGTAAGGCATTCATGAAAGCTGTCAAAGATCGCCATAAGTCTTATGCTGATAAGAGGCGTAGACCTATAGAATTTGAGGTTGGTGACAAGGTTATGCTCAAGGTATCGCCTTGGAAAGGGATCATCAGGTTTCGAAAAAGGGGAAAGTTAAGCCCAAGATTTATAGGGCCATTCCGTATTATCGCAAAGGTAGGGGAAGTGGCCTACAGACTAGAATTACCTGATGAGTTGAGTGGAATTCATCCCACATTCCATGTATCTCATCTTAGGAAATGTCTAGCAGATGATGAGGCATTTGTACCATTAGAAGACATTGAAGTCGACGAACGACTGAACTACGTAGAGCAGCCGGTGGCCATCCTTGATTGGAAGGAGAAACACTTGCGGAATAAAGTGGTTCCGCTTGTACGAGTACAGTGGAGGCACAGAAAGGGATCAGAATCTACGTGGGAGGCTGAGGAGGAAATGAGGAAATTTTATCCTCAATTGTTTGACGACTGGCAGGTTTCGAGGACGAAACCTAAATAAGAGGGGGAGACTGGTAACACCCCAAAAAGTCAAAACGAGTCATTAAGGATAAGTGGGTCTAACTAATGGAGATTTAATAAAGGAAGGAAAAAGGGTTATGGGCTAATTGGGGTTCATGGGCAAGATTAAGGCCCATAACCAGCCCTTAACCTGCCCAAGACACCACCATCTTCTCCATTTGTGCCCTAGCAACAAAAATTTCATAGAGAGAGAAAGTAGAGAGAGAAAGTGCTAGAAACTCAAGATTTGGGGCTTCTAAGGTCAAGGAATTGGAGATCTGGGCGTTTGGGCATCAAATCTCAAGGAAAGGAGCAACAAACAAGGTAAGAATCGACCCCTAAACCCTTCTGTAGATCAAACCCGGATTCTAGGGTTTTGGGTTTTGAAAAGTTGCAAAGAATCGCATAAAGGTCACATTTTTACGTATGAAACGTGTAAAAAGCTTAGATTTGGTTTCATGGAAGTTAAACCAAGGATTTGGACGTAAAAAGTTAAGATTTTTGGTTAAAAACGGGCTGGTTCTTAGTTTTATTCATCCAGCGAAACTGGGCCCCGATCCAGCGAAACTGTGAGTTAATCCAGCGAAACTGTGCACTCATTCAGCGAGACTAGGAGAAATTCCAGCGAAACTACAGTTTCGCACGGGCGAAACTACAGTTTCGCCGGGAATCTCGCTAAGACCCAGACTGACCCATAGACTTTGCGAAAGTAGGAAATTCCAACGAAAGTTGGGCGCTTAAGGCAGCGAATCTGTCTAGCGAAACTGGCAGAAGTGCTGCCCAGCGAAACTGCTGGCGAAACTGCAGTTTCGCTGCAGCGAAACTGTGGGCGAAACTATGAAGAAAATGACGTTTTTGTGTATTAACTTTCGTGCAGCTAGAGTGTTTGGACTATAGCTTAAGTAACTTAGGATTGAAGTTATTTGCTAAGTTCAGGTGAGTTCTAGACCCCCTTATTTAAACGTTTTTTTATGTTTTTGGGGCTATTATGCATAGTAAACATAAGGTTTTCAAGATCAAGGTGTTTTAACAAGGAAATATATTTTTCTAAAGTAAAATGTGACATTTAAATAGCTCAAAATAATTTTCGGGCGCGCTGACCTAGCAGCCCGGCCCCAGCCACCTGGACCCCAGCCAGGGGCGTTGCCCCTTGGACCCCACTAGGGGCTGCTGCCCCTAGGACCCCGCTGTCAGGGGCTACCGCCCCCGAACCCCCGCTGTCCCCGGAGGGTCGGTTACGTGTTATGATGACTAGTACTTGGTATGTGGTGTACTTAATAAGCTAAGTATTATATATATATATATTAAGTGAAAGATAATACTAATGAGAAGTGGAACTTAACGAATGTTACCACCGGGCCCGTTTGATGATGAAAAGTCTTGCAAGCACTATGATAGACTTCACTTATGTGAGTCTGATGTATGATGATGGATCCGTATTCATGAGCGGGCTATGTGCCTAGCAGTGTGGATCAACTGTCGGGGGAAGCTACCGTGAAGATGTGTACCGACGGGGATCGATCAACCGTCGGGGGTAGCGACCATGGATAACGTGTACCGACGGGGATTGACATTCGTTATCAATCAACGTGGAGATCTTGCTTTATGCAATCTCGCTTATGATGAAGTGAAAACATAATGAAAGAATGAAAGATAATGAACGTGTTTAATATGATGCAAGTAATGTTTTGAAGTATGATGTATGCGTGTTCATTATAGGGAGGATAAAAGCTTACATTTTCTTATTTATATAAAACTAGAACTCACTCAGCGTAGCTGACTTTTTATGCATAATAGTGGACAGTAAGCGCTGATGCTGAGGATGGCACCACGAAGCTACTTGGGGAGATATGGATGGCATTCCTGTTATGAAGTCTTTATTGTAATTAATGAACAAGGAATATGTCTTGTTTACATTTAAAGGACAAATGTATGAGTACAATGGGGTTTTTAAGTTTAAATGAATGTTTAATTATTTTCCGCTGCAATGTTTTGTTATTAAACTGATTTTATGCTATGAATTGCCAACTGTGAGATTTCCCGGGAACGGGGCCTTACATACTTGATGATTAAATTGTGTAAGTGGAACAAATTGTAGCTCAGAAGTGTTGAACCTGTATACCTGGGTGTAAAACAATATTGGGCATCAAATTTAGCAGATTCTAAACATTCTGTTGATGAAACATCGAATAATAACAATGATGACTTGCAAGTCAAAACAAAAATATTCTAATTGTTAGAAAAAGGGTAAAATATGGACGAAAAACGGAACCGAATAGTTTGTTAGATCGTGAAGAAATCACTTTCCTTGATTAATAATTCGACCCTACTTGCCCGGGTATCATGAAATTTAATCTAGGATAATCTAACAAAACAATTTTGATTATGGCAAGAAAATCAAAATCAAAGAGAGATGATGAATATATGAATTTGGTTAAATATGCAAAAGTGCTTTTCTTTTGTTTGTGTAGTAGTCCACGAAAAAGCATCTCTCCTTTTGAACCAACTATACAATATATATGGATGAAAACAAAAGTAGTTTCAAAGTTGACGGTTTTGATAAAACTGTTTATTGTTCCGATTAAGTTTTCCAAAATTAAATTATTAAAACTTTTTCTAAATCAAATTTATAAACGTAAAAGCTATTCAATTATTTTAATAATTTAACTTAATACTTTATCCATTAGAATTAAACTCGTCTTATATACAAGTGTGCACTCCGCACCGACGTACTCGTATTAGAACAAAGTTTAAATTCTTATTAGCACTCGTGTAAATTCTAATTAAATAAAATGACCGGTGACACTAAAATCTTTAAAAAGTAGAATGACCAGGGCTCCTGATAATCCCTTGCTGTACCAAAGCCAACCTCATCTTGTCGAAATAACCTCGTGGAAAACCAAATGATGGCACATCAGAGTCCCTAATTGATAGGTAGACCCCAACGAAAAGAAATCTGTAGAGTTATACCGAGAGAACAATGATATAAAAAAGTCAAAGAAACAAGCTGAAAGCCAGATCAACTTAACAAAGCTTGTGCATGACATGAACAAGGGAACCTCTTTGAAAACAACCTGGTACTGCAAAGAGCTCCCGCGTTCGCAGGGTCCAGGGAGGGTCCGTCCCATTTAAGGGAAGATGTACGCGGTCTTTCCTCCACATTTTTATGGGGAGGCCGTTTCCACGGATCGAACCTGAAACCTTTGGTCTCTTTGAAAACAACCAACATTGAAAATTAATTAAGCTTAGAAAAAATATGGGAATCATTAAGAAGGATCCCAACAACAATGCTCTAAGGATGAGGAGCAAGGATCCCAGACCTTGAAACTTTCCTTGTCTTATAACTGGAAATATTCTTGTCAAATACTTGAGAGTGCACCTGACTTCATATAAAATATTCTCCAAAGATCGTCAAACCCTTGTTGACAAAGTCAAGAAACGGATCAATGGTAGGAAGAATAAATTCTTATCCTTTCTAGGCAAACTCCAGTTGATCAAATCTCTTCTCTCATTCTTAAGTGTATACTTGACTTACATGTTCGTTCTGGTGAAAGTAACTAAAGATATAGAGCGACTCATGAGAAATTTCTTGTGGACTCATCCTTAAGTGTATACTTGACTTGCATGTTCGTTCTTCTCCAATTGATCAAATCTCTTCTCTCATCCTTAAGTCATACTGTTCTAAAGGTGATGTTAAATGCTATTGAGGAACATGAACCCTAACGGTATACATATATATACATATACATATATATATATATATATATATATATATATATATATATATGTATATGTATGTATGTATTCTATCATATAATATATATATATATATATATATATATATATATATATGTATATGTATGTATGTATTCTATCATATAATTAAACATGATGAATAAATTTTGTTTGTGTGTTTACATTAAGCATATTTTATGAAGATCTTATTGTAATTGTGTGGGTGTGTTTTAATTGTTCCTTCATATCAACAATCTATAAATCTATACAAAACTTTAATATAAAGTAAAGCTTTCACTTTGAAATATTCTTTTCCCCATAGTGCATAAGGGAGGGGGCAGTCTTATGGAGTATCCTGAACTACCCTGAAATCCACCGAACTACTCAGAAACATCCAAAAAACTGTAAATGCTACCCTGAACTACCATGGAACTTTTATTTTAATATTAAAATAATTTAAAAGATAATTAACTTTTATTAAAAATAAAAATTATAATAAGTCAAAAAATAAAAAATAAAAATATGAATACAGTAGAAATAGAACTTTAATAAAAAAATCCTAAAAATATAAAAAACTAAAAATCACAAGGCCAATTATATTTCTTGGCTATTTCTCGCTTTCGGTCCAATATTATTTGCAACATTGGACCGGTGATGTGATCGCACGGTTTCATGAATATTTTTAGGTCCCGCTCCATCTGCTGCTCTCTTATCGTCTGTGTTTGTTCTTCTAACAATACGATACTTTTATAAACTTGTTCTTTTTTTACGGCAACCAACTGTTCTTTCATTGAAGTGTAAGATGCGAGCTGGTTGCTTAAACCATCATTAACGCTCGACGAGCCGATGAACGTTTTTACTTTACGGGTCGGTCTTGTAGGACCCGTGTTTTCGTTGAGGTCGGGCATATGAGTCGGTTAATGGTCATCAGGTGTGTTCGTGTAGTTTCCGGAGTCCGATAATTTTCTTTTTTGGCTGGAATGACTATCCAATGACTCACCCATGACCGGCACATGGGACAATTTTACATGATCCTTTGCAACTTCCCAAGCTCTAAGGTGATTGAAACCGGAGGGGTGTTTCTTTTGATAATCCGTTAATGCCCTTCTCATCACGTCAAGATCGGAACATCCGATACGCCGTCAATGTTCCTACAATTATAAAATAATAATTATTTTTTGTAATTAAATACATACTTAAATTTTAAAAATAAATAAAAAAATTAAATACATACCGCTTGAATATAAAAAGCGTTAAAGGTATTTATTTTTGTAAGCAACGTGGTCCATTTTGTATTGAGTTGGTGGACCGTTCAGTTGCTTCCTCCCATGAGTTGATTGTAATGAACAAGAACCGCGTTCCAAAAACTAGATCGTTTTTGTTGATTTCCGACGGTTCTGTTTTCGGAACAATGAACCCAAGCTTTACACAAAGCTTCTTCTTGTAGTTCGGTCCATTGTTGGCGTTCGGCTCGTCCTTGAAACTTTCGTTGCGGTTGTTGCTTGATCGTGCATTCGTCTTCGTCATCATCTTCATACTCTTGTTGATTGTCCGGAACAAATTCTTCTTCTTCTTGTTCTTTTTCTTCATCGTTCGGTACGTTTTGGGTTCGGTAGGCAAATTGATCAAACATCGGTGGTTCATCGATCGAAAAGTCGGGTTGACCAAAATTTGGATTTTGGTATGAAAATGGATCAAACATCGGTTGGTATCCGTATTATGGTGGTGATGGTTGTGGTATATAAGGTTACGGTGAATACCCTCGGGACGCGCCACCACCACCTCGGGAACTCGAACCACCACCTCGGGAACTCGAGCCAGTACCTCGTGATTTTTTGCTACTAGTTTTTTCGACCTTTGGGGATCCATGATAATATATTGTCATTGTGTTTGTGTTTGTGTTTGTATATGTGTGTTTGTGTATATTAATATCATGTATGTGTGTGAGTATTTATAGTGGCAAAAAAAAAATTCTTGGCCTCCAACGATAATAATTAACGGCTTTATAGCCGTTAGAATCGGGCATATCCATGGCGACTGCAAGCCGAGGTAGGGTACCCGGGGGCCTACCCGATAGGGTGGCGGCGGTGTTACCACCCGGGTAACCCCTACCCGAGATGCCCTTCGGGCGACACCCCCTCCCCCTAACATGTTAGTCAAGTCTGCAATTCAATAGAGTGTAAAAGACTTATACAAAAAAAATAGATACCTTCTTATTAATAATCATATTAACTTGATAACATAAATGATAATTGAAGTTTTACTTATGCGTGCTATGTTTTAAGGTTTTAATTTTCCCATTGTATATTTCACTATAAATAACAAATAGCAAGAAAGTTAAATTTGTATTTTTATAGGTTTCAAATTTGTATAGTGGTTTCAGTGGTTGAAGATATACATCTCCACAAATGCCCAAACTCAGTTGCGAGACTTAGGGGCTGTTTGATAAAACTGACTGGGTAAGATCTGACTGGGTCAGAAGCTGACCCAGTTAGAAGTTCTGACTGGGTATGTGTCTGACTGAAACATGGTTGTTTGATTCGGTATGCGTCTGACCACCACCTACATACACATACATCTACATACACATACATCTACATACACATCTACATACATATACATCTACATACATATACATCTACATACACATATACATACACATACATCTACATACACATACATCTACATACACATCTACATACATATACATCTACATACACATACATCTACATACATATACATCTACATACACATCTACATACACATACATCTACATACACATATACATACACATACATCTACATACACATCTACATTCATATACATCTACATACACATATACATACACATACATCTACATACACATACATCTACATACACATACATCTACATACACATACATCTACATACACATACATCTACATACACATCTACATACATATACATCTACATACACATATACATACACATACATCTACATACACATACATCTACATACACATTTATAAACACATACATCTACATACACATACATCTACATACACATACATATACATACACATACATCTACATACACATAAACCACTGTAAATAACAAAAACTTGATCGGAAAGAAAGGGGAAATTAACCTAATTTAGGAAATTGATCGGATTCGTTAGATTCAGGTACTGAATTCTCTTCATCTCTTCGTCTCTTCCGTGATGTTGACGAAGGCGCAGGGCCGCGACGGCGACTGGGGGCAGGGGAAGCCCGCGACGGAGGCGCAGGGCCGGCGGGCGGAAGGGGGGGAGGATGGAGGCGGTCGACGGCGGCTGGTGGCAGGGGAAGCCCGCGACGGAGGCTGAGGGCGGCGGCCGGGCGGGGGGGGGGGGGGGAAGGAGGCGGTCGAACAAGGAGAAAGGGGAAGAGGATTTTGGGGTCAGTGGTCAGACAAGGAGAAAATAAAGACTCGGTCAGCACATCCTACCGGGTCAGACCAGCCAGTCAGACGGATCAAACACACTGACTGGCTGACCGGGTCAGCCAGTCAGTGGTCAGAACCTTGGTCAGACCAATCAAACACCCCCTTACGCCATTTTTTTGTCTTTGAATGTTTGTTACCTAATCTCATCATCATTAGAGGATGTCAAGATAGATATATATACATATATATATGTTCATTTTTTTGTAAATTTATTCAAATCTGACAAACATGCTTCGTGATTTACCGCTAGATATATGTATAATCTACAAAAATTAACACAATATTATTTAATTTAATTACAAATTTATTATTAGAATACGTAAATTACTAAGTTACCATCAGTCTGTAAATTTTTTGCTAATCTATTTTTTTAAAGAGTTTTACTAACAAGGAACTTGATATATGTCTTCCATCTTTAGCGGAATCTTTAATAAAAAAAATTATAAAGTTTTTATAACATATAATATGATTATATTAATTTTCAAATAAATTATTCAAGCACTTACCGATCGTATTCATATTTCATGTCAATGAGTAGAATAAAAAAATTATCGTGCGAGTTCGTCAAAAGAACTTTCGTGTTTTTACTTGTGTAGCCCTTATTACTGACTATAGTTTTTGATTAACTAACTTGCCAGTAATGTAATGAAACTTTAAACAGCAAACTAAGTTATGAAACATCCCATAAGGTGAGAGAAAACGTGGTTTGTGGGTAGCCTATAAAGGAGTTATCTAGAACAGCCTTGAAACGACTTGAAAATATCTACCATAATCGTGAAGCTTTCATGGAATATTCATACACAAACTAGACAACTTTATACTTAATATAAACTATTGTATACATACATCTATTATATATAATGATCTAGAATCATTGTAAACTAGTCTAAATATGATTGTTGTGCATCATTTGCATTCACCAAGATCCTTGTAACTCTAAAACATTCTAGCTTGGTCTTCTTAAAATACAGAGCAATCGTATATGTGAATATACAATATGACATTCCTTTCGGTGGTGTATGTGATGATATACATCTCCACAAACTCAGTTGCGAGACCCATGCCATGTTTTTGGTCTTTGAGTGTTTGATACCTAATCTCATCATCATTAGAGGATGTCAAGATATATATATTCATATATATATGTTCATTTTTTTGTAAATTTATTCAAATCTGACAAACATGCTTTGTGATTTAACGCTAGATATATGTATAACCTACAAAAATTAACACAATATTATTTAATTTAATTACAAATTTATTATTAGAGTACGTAAATTACTAAGTTACCGTCAATCTGTAAATTTTTTGCTAATCTAGTTTTTTAAAGAGTTTTACTAACAATGCACTTGATATATGTCTTCCATATTTAGCGAAATCTTCAATAAAAAAATTTATAAGGTTTTTATAACATATAATATGATTAAATTAATTTTCAAATAAATTATTCAAACACTTACCAATCGTATTCATATTTCATGTCCATGAGTAGAATAAAAAAATTATCGTGCGAGTTCGTCAAAAGAACTTTCGTGTTTATACTTGTGTAGTCCTTATTATTGAAATAAAAGATTTTAACTATAGTTTTTGATTAACTATGTACATACATGTGTACCTAGTTTATGATCTTAATGTAATATGTCTTTATTATCTTACACATATGTAATAGTTGAGTACTTAATGAAATGCAAATGTTTGGTTGTGTTTATAATGTTTAATGTTTTATTAATGAGTTGTTTAACGCGTATCGAATTGATTATATAGGTTTGTTGTTGTTTGAATTAATCTTGGTAATGTAATGTTTAAGAAATATATTCAAACTTAGTAATGTGAAGTTCTCATGCGAATGGCCCATGCTAATGGACCATACGCATGAACAACTTCATGCGAATGACTCAGTCGCACGACTGAACCAGGAGACTGGATCAGTCGCATTATTGTAACATGAGATTGGCTCAGTCGCACAACTGAACACTCAGTCATGCGAATGGATCAACCGCATGGCTCAATCGCACGACTGAACCATACTTGTGGTTCAGTCACCCGAATGAGAAACACTAACCTATAAATACCACTTAAATTGTGGAAAAACTAAACACTTCCAATACGTATGTACCCTAGCTGTCCAGAGACCTCTAAGAACCTGTTCCAAGTTCATAGATCGCACTAGATCGATTACCAATCGTTCTTAACGTTTAGTTTCAATCTACAATTGATTCTACGTGCGTTCTCACTGATTGGATCGTCAATCAAATAGGATTCCGCACTATTTGATTCGGTATACACGTTTATCAGTTACTATTTCATTCAATACTTGATCTTAACAAGTGGTATCAGAGCTTTGGCTCTTGATTTACATGTGATTCAATCATTCTTGATATAAAAATTGTGTTTTTCCACTAAAAACACAATCCTTTTGTGTCAAAAGGTGTTTTAGACGTCTCCAGTTCGTAAAGTTAACTTTTCCCAGCATACGACAATTAGGGTTAGTGAAAATTCATGTTTTTGAGTCCACAATACCTTAAACCTCCGAATTTTCAACAAACAGCAGCTTCAGTCGCCCGATTGACCCAATCGCACGACTGAGTTCATACGCATCCCTCATACGCACGAATGGACTCATTCGTACCTTCATTCGTACGACTAAGCAGTCTATTCGCGTAGTTCAACCGCACTTGTTCATTCGCCCGATTGACTCATCCGTATTAGTTCATTCGCACGGTTGAGCCATCCGCATTGTTCAATCGCCCGAATAGCCCAATCGCACACCTTCATTCGCACAAGCAGACAATTTGTTTCAAAGTCTAAAGTTAATAGTAATGGAGGACCAGTATTCAGCGTTCACAGCAGGTAAAGATTCGAGGATCCAGAATATGTTGCTTCTGGAAAATGAAGTGGGGAATCATGACAAGCCTCCTAAGCTAATCACGTTAGATGATTACCCACAGTGGAAGAAAAGATTTGAGATTTATTTGAATGGTGTAGATCCCAATCTGTGGGAGTCAATAGAGACAGGGTATAGCATGCCTGTAGGTGCAGATGGAGTCAAACTTACACTAGGTGGCATGAATGATGGACAAAAGCTCAAGTACAATGCTGAGAAGAAAGTTTATGCTCTGCTTACTCAGTCAATTCCGAAGGACATTTTCCATCAATTTTCTGAGAACAAACAAGCAAAGAAGTTATGGGATGCATTGGAAAAGAGGTATGACGGGAATGCATCGTTAAAAGCTCTTAAGGCTAAAGCGTTGAAGAAGGAGTTTGACAACTTCTCGTCAATGGGAAAGGAGAGCTTGGACGATGTCATTGATCGGTTCTATCACTTAATGAGTGAGCTGCACACTCATCGAGTCACCATTTCTATGGAAGACAAAGTCTCAAACTTTGCAGATGGACTGCCCGAAAAGTGGGTTTCCTTTGTCTCCAACCTCAGACAGAATGATATGCTCGCGAAGTTAGATATCAATGACTTCATTCTGAAATTGAGGCAGGAAGAATTGATGATGAAGTACAGGGCTCAAAAGTCTACTTATGATCAGAATCCAGCCTTGTAAAACTCAATTCCTCAACCCAAAACATCTTGAGCTCCATTACAAACAGCCTTTGTGTCAAGCTCAGCTGGTTCATCTCAAGCCTCCTCTTCAGGATCTGACACGTCAGGGTCGTCTGGTACCCAATATATCGCACCTGAAGCCAATGTAACAAAACTTAAGACCGAGAATCTCGGAAATGTGACAGTTGAGGTAGCAAAGGAACACATGGATCTCTTAGCAGTTGTCGTCCATTCCTATGACGGGCTAGTTGCTGAGAAAATAGGAAACTGCCATCTGGCAAATAAGGACTATGAGCAGGTAGACGAGACAGAGCTGGAAAGGATGGATATAATATGGGCCTTAGAAAGTGCTGTCCGGAGAGCTAAGAAGTTTGTCAAGAATAACATACAAAACTTGGTTGCAACTAAGGACGCTACCTTTGGTTTTGACAAGTCCAAGGTTACATGCTTCAATTGTGGGGAAAAGGGGCACTTCAAGCGTGAGTGTGTGAAGCCTAAAAAAACAGGAAATGGGAATCCTTTCTCATCCTTCAATCGTCAGGATAAACCCACAATTAGTCCTACTCCATCAAGTAAGGATCCTAAAGCCTTGATCGCTCATGATGACGAAGGACAGGATTGGAGCTTTCGGTTTGTATCTCCGGGAGAATCTAACATTGCTAGTGTTAAAGACTTAGATGATGACTCAGCTAGTGAAGGAGATATTGTAGTGGAACTAGCGATGTCTAACACTGAAGAGACTGCAACTGTGGTCAATTACATGCCTGAAGAAGGGAAAACTACAACAACGTCAGAATCACCAGAACCAGAGACACCAGACTCTGCTTTGATGGCTGATTCATTAGAACCTCCTCAGGTAAGTACTACTGACCAACTTTTCAATAATCATGCTTGCTCTGAGTGTAATAAATTTAGGGAAAGTATTGATCTGAAATTTACTAGGTTATTAGATCACAATGATAGCTTAGTAAAGGATTTACAACTGTACACAGAAGCCAATAGAGTTTTAAAAGAAAATGAGCACGGTTACAAAGAAAAGATAGACCTTTTGAACAAACAGCTTAGGGAAACAAAAGTAGTAGCCTTTAACCAAGCTAATGACATTAGGTACTATCTAAACTCCCTAGAAGACACTAAGAAATAGAAGGCAGTTTTAGAAGTAGAAGTAAATTCACTAAAATAAAAACTGCACAGTTGGACAAGTGCCTCTCACATTGTCCAACACTTAGTGAGAGAACGTAACAATGGGGAGGGTTTGGGATATAAAGTAGTTCCACCACCACTTGAGACCTTGATGAATGCAAAAAGTAAACCAATAAATAATAACCTAATCAAGGATCATGTGGTGTCCACTCCTCTAGTAAGTGACCCAGATTCCACAAGTAAACCTATTGCATCTGGCATTAAACTAAAGGAGGCCACTTCAAAATCACAAGGTAAAATGCCCTGTGAAAATCTGGACAAACAATTTGAAAAGGTTAAAATTAAGTCTGGATCAATCAAGTCTAATTTTGAACCTAAAAGACCAAACAAGTTAACCACCCTCAAGCTTCATGTCTAAGTCCAGAAAAACAAAAGGTAAATAATGTTCCAAACGTTCAAACAATTAATTTTGTTAAATCAGATAAAACATCTAAGCAAGAAATGTTAAAACTCAAACAAAACAATGTCACACGGGTGTCCCATACCTCTCCACAGAAACATTTAAATCGTCAAGTTGAAAGCAGATCATGTTACAACTGTGGAAAGTATAGACATATTGCGTCTTATTGTCCTTATTATCATCAGACACCTAAGAAGAAGGTAGAACTTTATGACACTAAAGTGAGCTCTCCCAAGAGAAGATCCATGACTCCACCAAAAAGAGTCAGTGAACCTAAAGTTCAACCTATCAACCAGTCGTCTGTTTATCACAAACAGGCCTTACATAAGACTGGCTTATGGAAAGAGAAATATGCCCATGAATCTGTTAATGAGAACAAGAAGACGATAGATTGCCCCTCATCCTCAAAAGGTCAATGGGTGGAATTTATGATGTGTGATGCCTCTGGGTCACCCAAGCTAGTAAAGGCTTGGGTCCCTAACCTAAACTAATGTTTTCAATTGAATGTGCAGGGTGTTCGTTATAGTGCCGAAACCAACACGTGGATTGTTGATAGCGGAGCATCCAGCCACATGACTGGGAACATGGCTCTTCTATCAAACGTCAAACAAATAAAAGGAGGCCATTTTTCATTTGCTGGAAACAAAAGAGGGTATATCACAGCTCAAGGGGAAGTGGGAAATCAGAAAGTAAAGTTTGACAAGGTAAACTACGTTCAACAACTTTAAAATAACTTACTTTCTATATCCTAAATTTGTGATAAAGGGTTTAAAGTAGTATTTGATAACAAGAAGTGCTATGTCCTGAAAAAGGACTATGTCATCCCGGAGGACCAAGTCTTAATGTCTGCCTCAAGATATAATGATCTCTATGTCTTGGATCTATCAAAGGCCTCCACATCGGATCATCAAGTTCAGTGATTCTTGTCAAAGGCTACTGAGAAGGACTCCATCTCCTGGCATTGGAGAATGGGACACATTAATCCATGTAAGATGAATCACCTGATCCAGAATGATCTAGTGAGAGGAGTTAACATCAAAAACTTCCAACTTCCGGATTTCTGTGTGGCGTGCAAGAAAGGTAAACAGACGAAGAAGTCTCATAAGAAAAAGAAAGTTCACTCCATCGAACTTGCTCTTGAACTTCTTCACATGGATCTGTTTGGTCCAGTCAGTACAAGAAGCATCGTAGGCGACTTGTACTTCTATGTAGTTACAGATGACTACTCAAGATTCTCTTGGGTGATGTTTCTGAAATCAAAATCAGAAACATTTGAGTCATTCAAAGAGTTAGTAACTACACTGGAGTCTCTCTACAAGCTGAAGGTAAGACAAGTCCGATCAGACAACGGAACCGAGTTCAAGAATCAATGGATGGAGGCTTTCTGTAAAGAAAAGGAAATTGTGCACCAGTTCAATTCCGCATACACTCCTCAGATGAATGGCGTTGCTGAGAGAAAGAATCGCAGCTTAATAGAGACAGCACGGACAATGCTAGCAGACTCGAAGCTGCCTATCCAATTCTGGAATAAGGCAGTTGCAAATGCGTGTTACACATTAAATAGAGTTCTGGTAGTTAAACATCATGGTAAGACGTGTTACGAGTTACTTCAACGACGTAAACCAAATCTAGAGTATCTCGAACCGTTTGGCGCACCGTGCACACTACTGAAGAAAAATCAGGAGGGTAAGTTTAGCGAGAAGGCTGAAGAATGAATTTTTCTTGGATACAACATACCGAATAAGAGAGTGTACAACAACTCCACGGGTCAAGTAGAAGTGTGGTGTGATGTTGATGTTCAGAGATACACCACCCCACCTGCTAGAAAAGGACCCGCCTTCTTTTTCGATTATGATGGTTTCTTCAAGTCCTTCAACATTCCTCTCTCCACCTCTGACGATGACTTGGCAACCAAAATGATGTTTGAGGTCTTAAATACACCATCACAAGACGCCACAACATCTGGTTCACAAGGTGAATCGTCTAACCAGTAAGGGGGAGCACTCGAGGTAAGTGACTCCTCCTCTGATGATGAAGCTGTGGAAACTGACCAGAATGATGAGGAGGAACAGGTTCCCATTCCTGCAAGTCCATAAGCATCTGACATTGATGCCTCTGCGTCTTCGGAACCTCACACTCCTACTGCCTCAGATACAGAACCAAATATCCATAATATTGGTTCTGAGGTAGTTGTACCCCCACTCCTGGATCACGCTTAAATCTCTATCATCCTCTGGACAATGTCATTGGGGATGTCAGATCTGGAGTTCAGACAAGAAATCAGCTATATTCAGCTGATTATGCCTCGGTAATGGAAAAAGGATACCTTCACGATGGAGCATATCATTGTTTTGTGTCTCAGTTTGAGCCAAAATACGTCAGTGAAGCCCTAAATGATGAGGCATGGGTGAGTGCCATGCAAGAAGAACTTCTGCAGTTCAAGAAGTTAGGAGTATGGACTCTCGTGGATAGACCTAAAGGAGTTAAGGTTATTGGAACCAAATGGGTCTTGAAATGCAAGAAAGATGACCAAGGAGTCATCATCAGGAACAAGGCTCGTCTTGTAGTTCAATGATTTTGACAAGTCGAGGGAATAGATTATAATGAAGTATTTGCACCTATGGCGAGAATGGAAGCCATCCGTATCTTCCTAGCATATGCCTCTTACATGAAGATTAAAGTCTATCAACTGGATGTGAAGAATGCATTTCTTCATGGTGAAATCCGAGAGACAGTGTACGTCAGTAAACCCGAGGGATTTGAGGATCCATATCATCGGGACAGAGTTTACAAACTCAACAAGGCTCTATACGGGCTTCATCAAGCTCCTAGAGCCTGGTATGAGAAACTCTCGACTCACCTTGTGAAACACGGATTTTGCAGAGGTGTAATTGACTGCACATTGTTCATCAAAGAAAAGGATGGTGATCTACTGCTTGTTCAGATTTATGTTGAGGACATAATCTTCGGTTCCAAGAACGAGGATTTATGTAAGGAGTTTGAAGAAGTAATGAAGGCTGAGTTTGAAATGAGTGCCATGGGAGAGATGAAGTTCTTTCTCGGGTTACAGGTGGATCAGACGCCAAAGGTAATATTTCTACATCAGACCAAGTATGTAGGAGATATTCTCAGTCGGTTTGACATGGAGAATGCTTCCGCAGCTGGGACTCCACTTGCTACAAACCATGATGTAGCGCCGGACGAGAATGGTGATCTGGTCGATGCCACCATGTACTGAGGAATGATTGGATCTCTCATGTATCTCACTGTATCAAGACCTGATATCATGTATGCAACATGTCTATGTTCAAGATATCAGGCGAAGCCAAAGGTTAACCATCTGATAGGGGTCAAAAGGATATTCCGTTATCTGAAGGATACACCAACACTTGGGTTGTGGTATCCTCATGACGATGACTTTAAGCTTACAACGTATAGTGACTCGGATTACGGTGGCTGCAAAATGAACTACAAGTCTACATCAGCATGATATCAATTCTTTGGGAGGAGATTAGTGACCTGGCAGTGTAAGAAGCAGACCTCGGTTGCTTTGTCTACCTATGAAGCCGAATACGTTGCTGCAGCAAGCTGCTGTTCACAAATCATATGGATACAACAGCAAATGTGCGACTACGGTTTGCATTTCTCTTCTACTCCTATTTTTGTTGATAACTCTGCTGCAATTGCAGTAACAAAAAATCAGGTCCAACATCCTAAGACCAAACACATCGGCATAAAATATCATTTTATACATGACTGTTTTGAAAAGAACCTAATCGATGTGGTTAAAATAAATATTGATTTTCAACGCGCTGACCTCTATACAAAGGCTTTTGATAAACCACGTTTTCTAAATCTGTTAGAGGTCAACGACGTCAAAAAGAAAAGTGAAGTAATTCCAGACGATGAAATTGCTTAGTCCGACACCCGTTTTGTTTTCTTTTATTTTCTTTTATTTTAATTTCCTGTCTTAAAAATCCAAAAACACAAAAAGATTTTCGGTTTTAGAATTTTAGGCGGAGATTAGTTTAGCTTTTAGTATTTAGTTATTTAAGAAAACGGGAGTAGGAGATTCTAGAAATGAGATTGTATCTGTGATACTGATTCAATGACAATGGAAAATGATAGTACATAGGAACAAAGAGTTTGGTACTTTAAAATAAGTTAATTGATTATTGAGGTAAACTTCAAAGTATAAGTCGGCGAAGTCTAAGCAACATAAAAGGAAAAATGATAGTAAAATTAGCTGCTACTAAGGGAACACGGAGCGAGTAGACCTAGAGGTTGCTAGATCATTAGATGATATGTCGGTAGATTCAACACAATAGATTAGTAGATCTCGTTGGTGATTTCAATTTTAAACTAAGTTGTTCAACAAGTTGTGGGTTATCATCTTATCTCTGGTTAACACAATCAACCAAGTTCCAATAAAGGATGACGAGCAAAATTAACGCCTCAAAAGTGTACGGTTGACCATAAAATGAGCAAAGCACATAAACAATGCAAAAAGCAATCTAGCTGATAACATATGGTGTTAGTACGATTTGTGCAAAAAGAAAATAATTACTCAAACAAGAGGATAGGTTGTGTGCCTCTCTGCTGTGCGGTCGCACTGACCTGAGGATAAGCATAACCTAAATATTCTAGAATTCATTGTTGTTTGCGCCTCTCTGCTATGCGATGGCACTGACCTGAGGCTTTGCATCTCTTTGAAAGCTCTCAGAATAGTTTCCTCTTGTCACAATACCCGTAGACCGCTTAAAAATCTCCTGAGGAATGTTGATTACCAAATAAGTGTGGGATCCATAAATGATTGTTGAAATAATTAAACCCTAAATAATTACCAACGTGTGTCAAAAATCTATGTATGGATTTAAGAGGACAAGTATACTGACAATCATCGTGAGCAGCAATTCTTGAAAGTCCAAATCAATGTGGGATCTTATAGAGCTAGTATGATTTCCTAAACTTGCTGATGACTCTCGATGAAAAACAGAATCCAAATCAAAAGCTTTGATAAATTGTCCCAAATAATTTGACAAACCTGTATGATTCCATAGTGAATCGCTCCAGTTATGATCAAAGTGACGTAATGCTACCTAGGACTTCATCCTCCCATAAAAATACAAAAATAAGTTTTCATTTTTGTTTCTTAATTCTAGTTGTTTTAATTTATTTGAATATTAGTTAGTTAGTTTTAAATGTCGGACTATGCAATGGAAATCAATCTGTGAATAAATCACTAAAATGAGTCACGTCTGAGGTGACAAACTGTTTTAAAAGGATCACGTCTGAGGTGATCTGGTGGATAAAAGGATCACGTCTGAGGTGATCAAAGGATTTTCAAAGTTAAAAGGATCAGGTCTGAGATGATCGAATGCTCAAAATGTTTAATCAAAAGTTAAATGGGAAAATGTCAAATGGTCATAAAGTCAAAATCATGAGTATGACCCATACGCACGACTGGACCATGAGTATGGACCAATCGTACGAATAGACCATACTTATGCCCTTGATAGTCGAATGGAGCATGAGTATGAACCATTCACCCGAATGGCTTACAAGATTGAGCCAGTTGTCTGAATGGAGCTGTGCGAATGAGTCAGTCGCCCGACTGAAACGCAGTCGGCCGACTGAATGTGATCGACTGAACCAATCGCACGACTGAGGTCCAATCGCCTGAATGAACAGAGTGAATGGGTCCAGTCGCCTGTTTGAAATCTGATTCAGTATAAATAGAGCCATAGTCGATCGCATAAACTCATCACCCCCAATTGCCCTAAACTCGCATAGCCTACTGTTACTCTGCCAAAATTTCATCAGACCGAACATGACACCTTATTTTGATATTCTGATGATCTCGGTTGTCTATACAGGTATAATGCGGTGCAACCTATCCAAAATTCCACCGATTGACTTCAAAATCAAGAAATTTGGCCCTAAATAGACCCGAGACTGAAATAGGACAAATAACCTAACTAAACTAAGGGGCTGTTTGATTGTGCTGACTGAGTAAGATCTGACTGAGTCAGAAGCTGACCCAGTAAGAAGTTCTGACTGAGTCTGCATCTGACTGAAACTTGGCTGTTTGATTATGTATCTGACTGACTCTGCTGAATGAAAAAAATAATCACTATGTACACTTCTGTTAAATTTCTCTATTAAATTTCTCTGCTAATTGAGTGTGAAACGCTAATCAAACACGCATTTAGAAGATAAATATATGACTGGTCAAAATAAGAAAAGGGAGTCAAAATTGAATTCCAAATCTCAATCTCAAACTATCCCGATGCTTTCTCTCGAACACTCTCGAACACTCTCGGACTCTCTTCTCTCTCTCTCGATCTCTCTCGGTTCTGTGCCTCTCTCTCGGCTCCCTGCTTCTCTCTCGAACTCTTGATTCTCTCTCGGTGCTCACAATCGATCGCTCAAAGCTCTCGATCTCACAAACAACAGAAGCTGTTGTTAATGTGCTATTTTGGGGGTTTTGGTGGTTGAAATCGACGGCGACAGTGAAGGTGTCGATGATGATGATTTGATGGAGATGATTGCTGGTGTCGATTGGAAGATGATCGAAGGTGAGGTTGCGGTCGGGGGTCGCACAAATCATGATTTCTGGTGTCGATTGGAAGATGATCGAAGATGTTTGCTGGTGTCGATGATGATGGAGATGATTGCTGGTGTCGATTGGCTTCACACAAGAATCATGGAGATGATGATAGAGATGATTGGGTCAGCGTCTTTGTTTTTTAGGTCTGGGTCAGAGCCCTTGACTCGGTCAGATGGCTTCACGCGAGAATCAAACGGGCTGACCGGGCTGACCGAGTCAGCCGGGTCAGGGTCAGCCCGGTCAGAAGCATATCAAACACAGCCTAAGTAAAATGTTGAAATCAAACTTATTAGGTTATTAGTCTATTGATTGCGAGTCTAAAGGACCAAAACACGAAGTCTAGTCTTAAGAATTGGTCCAAATTCAAATTTCAGTCGATCGAACAGTGGGTCATGCGACTGGACACCCAGATGAAATACAATCGCACGACTGAGCTAGACGATTGAGCCAATCAGCCGTATAACTGATACGAATGAGCTCAGTCAGCCGACTGAACCAATCACAGGCTCAATCATCCGATTGAACTCAGTCGCATGATTCAATCACTCGAATGTATTCAGTCGCATGATAGGTCAAACGACTGAACTCAGTGGCATGGTTCACTCGCATGATTGAACCAGACTGAGTTCAACCATGTTAAGTTGAACTAAATTTTGTTGTGTGGTGATCTAACGTTTATGTGTCTTATATTACAGACCAATGGCTGATAGGTGGTCCATCAACCCCAAGCACAACATATGTGCTCACCTGGACGCCATAACTCGGAACGACGCCAAGTTTGCTGGGATCATATCCTTCCTACAGAGATCCCGGATCCACCGAGCTATATCCACTCCGTGCACTCCCTATAGGTCTATTCAGCAAGCCTTCTGGGAGGGTGCAGCGGTTGACCGCTCACACAAGCCATACAGCATCAGGAGTTCCATTTTTGGTTTGGACATAGAGATTACAGCTGAGGATATCCGAAGGGTACTTGGTTTGGGTGACGATGCAGACCACCCCAGACTTCACCCACTAACGGTTAGAGGGTGCTTCTTAAGGATGAAGTACGCTGGGGATATCAACGCAGGTGTGCTCAATAAGAGCAACCTGTGTCCCCAGTACAAGTACTTAGCATATGTCATCCTTAAGTGCTTGGCTTCGTGAAGGGGTGGGTTTGATGATGTTTCAGACCAGATTCAAAATGCCTATGTGGCCCTGGTACTGAACCACCCTTTTAGCTTCTCGAGCATGATATTCTCTTACTTGATAGAGAATCTGGAGGCTAAGGGGAAAGAGGGTTTCTGCATGTACCCTAGGTTTCTCCAGATGATCTTTGATAAGAAGCCGCCGACACTGCACAAGGAGAGCCATGACGCTGTGTCATTGGAGATCATGGATGATACGACATTGGGTCATATGAGGGTCTACCGGGGAAAGCAGGTCAAACCCCCAGTGAAGAGACTCTTCGGGCATCTGGCCCAAGCTGATTATGTGGCACCGGGGAGGTGAAAGTGGCGCCACGATGAGAGTGATTCAGATGTTGAGCAGATAGCTCTACCCTCCGATGACTCCGACGGTGATGATCAAGGGGATGATGATGATGCTGGTGATGATGCTGATGATGATGTTGATGATGATGATGATACATCTGCTGCGGGTGCCACATCTGCGAGTGAAAGGAGGACAAAGAAAGCTCAAGATCAAGGTGCCTCCACATCCGCCCCGACAGCAGAGGAGCACATGATACAAGACAAGAGTAATGTCTAGTTGTTTATGTTATTTAAAATTATGTGTAACTGAATATTGTATCAAATTAATGTATATAATGTTTATATTTTGTTTAATGTGTTTCTATTTTGATTATTAACTAATGATTGATGTGTTACATGTTTAAATCAAGCAGATCCAAATTTCCAGAGGGACGAATACGACGCTGCTCCCCTTCAGCAGGTCAAGACTCAACTAACCATGATTCTTGATCTGCAAGGGATTGTCAGGAGATCAGTGAGTTACACCCCTGAAGAAGGGGAAATAATTCATGATCTTACTGACGAGCAACTGGCAGAAATGTTCAAGCTCAATCCCGATAAGATTGTGAAGCACGCTCCAACCTTTGAAGTAAACAGTGACGACGAGCTGAACGACATTGTTGGGATAGAGATCGAGGACGTCACTGCAGCGCACTATCCAGAGTATGCTGACATAGAGGGAAATGTGGTCCCCAATCTGGGTGATTCCCTGGTCAGTGATACGTTTGAGATGTTAGATAAGATGGAGCAAGAGTCCGAGAAGGTTGAAGGGTAAGCCCAAGCATTAGACATCGATGTTGATATCAGAAAGGCTAAATGGTGTTGGACCAAAAGAACCAATGAGCCAAGATCAGGAAAACCTCTAAGTCCCACATGACATCACAACAACTGCTGAAGGCTTCATCAGCAGTTTGACAAAGACTGAAGACTCAACAGATGAAGATCAAAGATCTGAAGAACAACAGCTGAAGATCCCAAGTACTGAACACAAGTACTGAAGTCTGAAGTACTGAAGAATACAAGTACTGAAGACTTCAAGTACTGATGACTCAAGTGCTGAAGATCAACAGCTGAAGAACTGAAGAACTGAAGATCAACAATTGATGCACAAAGTTTGAAGACAAAGACTGAAGACATCAGCTGATGACAACTACTGAAGTCATCAGCTGATGAAACATCTGAAGCCCAAAGTCTGAAGACCAAGTGCTGAAGCTTCAGAGTTTGTCACAACAGCTGAAGAAGTCTTCTTGAGATGTTGTGATGGTTTTTCTCTTTCAGTAGTTTGTATTTTTCCTTTTCAGTAGTTTGTACAACAGCTGAAGAGTTTGTTCTTTAGTTGTTATAGTTCAGTAGTTGTAAACGACTGAAGAGTCTGTTCTTCAGTCGTTGTAACTTTCAGTAGTTTCTTGTTTCTTCAGTACTTGTAATAAGTAGAACACTTAGCTATTTTGTAAGAAGATGTCAGCTGTTTGACATCTTCAGTAGTTTAGGTGTTCTATCAGTAGTTTGTTAATAACGGTTTGATGTCACTATCAAGTGACATCAGCCTACGTCATTCTTCCTATAAAAGGAAGATGACCTAATTGTAACTGTGCCGAAACGTGTGAGTAATAGAAAATACCTTTTTGGCAGAATTGTTCTCTCTCTCTATATGTGTACTGTTACATGCAAAATCATATGTGTTCTTGCTGTAATTGCTAATTCTCGTGCTAAATCCGCTGTGAATACAACCTAATTGATCAAACAAGAGGCTGAGATCCTGTCAAATGGTATCAGAGCAGGTTAATCATTGATTGATTTCACTATTGATCATTGAAACTGCTCTTTTGATCTCTACGTTTGATTGAATTAGCAATTTGCAAGAATTAGTTATAGAGATTGAGACTCTGCTGTTTCTGGCCATTAAACTTGAGGTTCTCGTGGTTTTGAGCTACATTTGTTTTGTTTAACTTGATTTTGACTGAAATCTGAGATAGCGACACCAACGAACAATCCTCATAATACTGGTTCCTCTACCAAGCCTCCGATGCTTGTGAGGAATGAGTATAACATCTGGCAAAGGCGTATGCTCCATTATCTATCGATCAACAGCGCTGGTTGTTGGAAATTGATGGTGCATGGACCATACAAGCCGATGGTGAGCGTCCCTGAGTCTAATGAGAGGGTTGCGAAGAAACCCGATCAATACTCGGACGAAGATCTCAAGCTGTTCGAGCTTGATGCAAAAGCCCATGGAATTCTGGCCATGGCACTACCGAATGAAATCTATGCTGGTCTGATGCATCATGAGACTGCTCAAGATCTCTGGGTTGCTCTGAAGGAACAATTCGGAGGAACCGATGAGGTTTTAGCAAACACAAGGGAAATCCTCGCCCAATAATATGAGACATTCTCTCATAGGAAGGGTGAGACTCTGACTCAACAGTATGAGCGGTTCTCATGTTTGATCTCTGAGTTGAAGATGGTCAAACAAGAGTACTCTAATAGCCAGATGAATAACAGATTCCTCAGATCACTGCCTGAGAGATGGGGCACTTATACCATTGTCCTACGCTCCAGTGCAAATCTGGATACTCAATCTCTCACCCAACTTCATGGGAAACTGCTCATATTTGAGAGAGAGATAGAGCAAAAGAGGAAGTTGTCCACCTCTGGCAAGCTCACTGATGACTTTATCACTGGCAATGCTGCCTTGATAGGTTAGGAGTTGGAATATGCTGCATCAGAGAGTGCCTATGATGAGCATATTGATTTCTCTACCAACTCTGAACATGCTTTTGTTGGTGTTGATAGTGGTTAAGGGGGTAGCAGTGATAACCTGTGTTTCCTGATGGAGGACTTGAAGGGCATTCCAGATGATGATCCGGAAGAGATGGATATTTTGAGTCAGATGCCTATGATAAATATTCGATCTCAAAAGTTCTATAAGAGAACTGACAGGAAATTTCCTGGTCTCTCAGGCAAAACCAAGGTTGGTTTTGACAAGAGCAAGCTGAGGTGTCACAAGTGCCACAGGCTTGGACACTTTGCTAGAGAGTGTAGATCATCTGGATCTAACACCTCTGCACCCTTTGTTAGAGAGTGTAGATCATCTGGATCTAACACCTCTGCACCCTTTGTTAGAGAGTGTAGAGAGTGCCACAGGCTTGGACACTTTGCTAGAGAGTGTAGATCATCTGGATCTAACACCTCTGCACCCTTTATGACTTTTACTAGTAATAGCTCACAGAACAAAAGGCAGCATTCCAGTTCTCAGGGTTATCCATCATCAGCACAGCCATCACCTGCTTACTTTGTGCCTAAGGGTCATATGCCATACCTATACCCCTGCTACTATGTGCCTCAGCCCAGTCAAGCTCAAGGACCTTCTGCTCAGCCATCACATGCTCTCCCTGAGCCTCAACCTTCCTAATCTCATCATCAAACCCAACCTCAACAACACAGCTTCTTCACCCCAGGAGTTGTTGACTGGAGTAGTCTACCAGATGATCTATCTGGTCAGGAACAACTATTCCAAGGTGCTGGTCAACATGGTGGTGATCATTCATTTGGGAATCTTGCTCTAATGGCCTTTGAGTCTGCTGATGGGTCATCATCCAATGCTTCATCACAGGTATCCTCTGAGGCTAAAGCCAAGTTTTGTTCTGATTCATGCATAGCAGCATTTGCTTCTATTAGAGAAGCAAATGTGGCTTTAATTGATAAAAACCTTGAGCTAGAGCAAACCGTTTCCAAAAAGAAAGCTGAATTTGAGGCAGCACTTAATGATAAAAATGATGAGATTTATAATCTTAAATGCCAAATAAAAGATGATAAGGCTAGGGAAGATGTACTTCTAGAGAAGTACAGAGACCTCAAGGAAACTCTTGCATTCACCCAAGTAGAGTGTGATCGATGGGTGCAATCCTGCAAGGGTTTTGAAATGCTTCTTAGTAAGCAATCAGCTTCCAATGTGAAGTTTGGCATTGGTTATAATCACACTGCTCCTCCTACATATTTCACTTCAAGAGAAGAAGTTGAATCTGATGGAGAGAGCAATAACCAATCCTTCTCATCATGTGACTTACTATCTGATACAGCATCATCAGAGGTAGAGGTCAGTATTTCCTCCCAAAACCAATCAGCTGATGCTACAACAGCTGATGGTTCAAATACTGACTGTACATGATCAACAAGTTGATCAACTCAGGTGTTGTCTCTAGAAGTACTGAAAGTACTGGAGAGCAAGTGATAACACCTGAAGGTCAAACCCCAACTACTGCCAGTACTGAAGAGAAGAAAACTGCCAGTAAAAAGGGTTTGAAGACTACTGAAGAGAATGTCAGGAAGAAAACTGCAAGTACTGACAGCAAACAGCCGAAGAACAAGTCTTCAGCAGCTTCATCCTCTTCAATAGATGATCAACATAAGATGAAGAAGAAGCCATGTGAGATATGTGGCTTGTTCAATCATCGTACTGATGATTGCTGGTACAAAAGAGGTTCCAAACTCAAACAAAAGGAGAAAATTAAAGAGCACGTGAATACAATGAAAAATGAGTTTGAGACCAAGTTTGTACTAGCAACATCAAAGCCTGAAACCCCTATGCCCAAAAGCAAATCCAAAAAGTAGGTAGGGGTTACTCAGGCAACAGCTGAGGTTGCTCAAAAAAAGATGGTGCAACACAGGAATCCATCATCAGCAAGCCCCAATGTGTCTGAAGAGCTGAAAGCTTTATCACAAAGTCAGACACAACTTGTGATGATGGTTCAACATCTAATAGGAAGAGTCAACCAATTAGATGCTCCTGTGTTGAAACCACAGAAAAGGAAATCCAAGCCAAAGGGTTCCTCTTCTACACCATCTCCTTCACCTCAGGCTGTCACAAATAACACACCTGTTAGTGTTGCACCTGTTGTTGAGAACAGACCCAAAACCAAAAAGGTTTGGGTCTCTAAAACTAACTAACTTGTTGTTATGATTGCAGGGTTCTTCAACATGCCAAAGAAGCATCTGGTATGTAGATAGTGGAGGATCCATGCATATGATAGGAAGCAGTTCCCTTCTTAATGACTACTCTCAAGGAAAGAAGGGATTTGTCTCCTTTGGCAATGATGCAAAGGGTTACATCATCGGAAAAGGCTTTGTCTCCAATGGGGAAATAAAGTTTGATGATGTTAACCATGTGGAGAATCTCAAGTACAATCTCTTAAGTGTCAGTCAAATGTGTGATAAAGGCCATGTTGCCCTTTTCACAAGCTAGAACTGTCGGATTCTGTCATCCAAAGTTCTAAATTTAATTGACAAGGTGTTGGATGAATATACTCTCCTGAAGGCCAATAGGACAGGAAGAGTATATGCCTTAGATCTTTCCAAAAAGATAGATCTAAAAGGCCATCCTTGCCTGTTCTCCAAGGCCTCTCCTCAAGAGTCTACTCTATGGCATAGAAGGCTGGGGCATGTTAATCTCAAGAACATGAATCAGCTGATAAGCCATGGTTTAGTAAGAGGGTTGCCTTTGAAGGAGTTCAAGTGTGAGGGCAACTGCACTGCTTGTTTAAAGGGAAAGCAGCACAAAGTTTCATTCCCTCCTATAGAAGAACCAAAGTCCAATGCCTGCTTGCAACTCCTGCACATGGATCTCTTTGGTCCTGTCAGAATAATGAGCATGGCAAAGAAGAAATACTGTCTAGTAATTGTGGATGATTACTCCAGATTTGTATGGACTTTCTTCTTGCACTCTAAAGATGAAGCTGTCAAGGCTATAATGAACTTTGTGTTATTTGTGGAGAAGCAGTATTCCCTTCAGGTCAAGTGTATGAGGAGTGACAATGGAACAGATTTTAGAAATCACACACTTGATGACTTCTACCTGTCAAAGAGAATTAAAAGGTAGTTCAGCATTCCAAGAACTCCTGAACAGAATGGAGTGATTGAGAGAAAGAACAGGACTCTCATTGAAGCTGCAAGGTCAATACTGGCTGACTCAGGATTGCCACTGACCTTTTGGGCTGAAGCTGTCAATACAGCTTGCTATGTGCAGAATAGAGCATTAGTGAATCAAAGGTTGATGAAGACTCCTTATGAAGTACTTCATCATTTGGCCCCACTGATTTCCTTCTTTAGAGCTTTTGGGTGTCCATGTTTCTTTCTCAACACTAGCAATCCACTCCAGAAGTTTGCTAGTAAGGTGGATGCAGGGTATTTTGTTGGTTATTCATTAACTTGCAAGGCATACAGAGTTTTCAACTATAGGACAAAGATGGTTGAAGAAACTCTGCATGTCAAGTTCAATGAATCTCCAAAGGACAAGATTCCGCAAAACCCTGTGGAGTTGTTTGATCTGGACATACTGCAATATGTTCCTTATCAACCACCAGCTGTTGTGCCTGTCAACAGTTCTCCACCTGGTGGTACCGATGATGATGTAGCCAGTACTCACCTTTTCAGGTTTAGCGACAACCTGCCTGAGTTCACTAAACCTGATGCTCCTGTAGCTTCAGCAGCTCCATCCACAACAAATGCTGATGAGATTTCTGCTTGCTCTACTTCATTTGAGATGCCATCTCCTACATGGTTTCAAGAATCACAATCACCATCTGTTGCTGCTGAAGGTTCTACAAACACTTGCACTGATCTTATAGTTTATAATGAGCTGAAGAATCACCCAATGTCTCAAATCATTGGTGATATCAATGCTCGAGTCTCAACCAGGAGTCAATTGTCCAACTTTTGCTTCTATGCTCTCTTCATCAGTCAATAAGAGCCTAAGAACTACCATGTTGCACTCAGAGACAATGGATGGGTTGAAGCAATGCAGCTTGAGCTTCTTCAGTTCAAGAAACAGCAAGTGTGGGAGCTTTTTCCTTTACCACAAGGTAAGTGCACAATAGGCACTAAATGGGTATTTAGGAACAAAACAGATGAAAAGGGCCAAATAGTTAAGAACAAGGCCAGGCTGGTTGTCCAGGGGTTTGCACAAGAGGAAGGCATCGATTATGATGAAACCTTTGCCCCTGTAGCCAGACTGGAGGCAATTAGATTGTTCTTAGCTTATACTGCCTTTCATAGTCTTAAGGTTTATCAAATGGATGTCAAAAGTGCCTTCTTATATGGTAAAATAAAGGAGGAAGTTTATGTGTGTCAACCACCAGTCTTTGAGGACAATAAACATCCTGATTGGGTGTATAAGCTGGATAAGGATCTTTATGGGCTGAAGCAAGCTCCTAGAGCCTGGTATGAGACACTCTCAACTTTTCTTCTAGAAAATAAGTTCACTAGAGGCACCATTGATAAAACCTTATTCATCAAGATTGTGGGACAGCATAAGCTCCTTGTTCAAATTTATGTAGATGACATAATTTTTGCATCCTCTGATCCACAGTTGTGTGATGAATTCACAAAGCTCATGAAGCAAAAGTTTGAAATGAGTGCTATGGGAGAATTACAGTTCTTTCTAGGGTTGCAAATCAAACAAAGGGCTGATGGTATCTTTATTCATCAGTCCAAATACACCAAAGAGTTGTTGAATAAGTTTGATTTACAAAACTGTAAGTCCTGTTCTACTCCCATGAGAAGCATCACACAACTGGATGTAGATCAGAAAGGTAAAGCGGTTGATGAAACCCTTTACAATTGTATGATTGGGTCCTTAATGTACCTTACAGCTTCTAGACCAGACATCATATTTGCAACATGTGCCTGTGCTAGATTTCAGGCTGCACCTAAAGAATCCCATTTGATTGCAGTCAAAAGGATCTTTAGATATCTGCAGGGTACCCAATCACTAGGTCTTTGGTATTCAACTGGGCATTCTTGCAAATTAGTTGCTTTCTCTGATAGTGACTATGCAGGATGCAAAGTCACCAGAAAATCCACTTCTGGTGGTTGCCAATTCCTAGGCAATTGTTTAGTTTCTTGGCAAAGTAAGAAACAAACATCAATTGCTACATCCACAGCTGAAGCTGAGTACTTTGCTGCTGCAAGTTGTACTTCCCAGGTACTCTGGCTTCAGAACCAACTCTTGGATTATGGCATTACAGAGACTAAGACTCCATTACTAATTGATAGTGCTTCAGCTCTTTGTATTGTTAAAAATCCAGTCCAACACTCTAGGACCAAACATATAAAGATCAGACATCATTTTATTAGAGACTACTATGAAAAAGGTCTGATTGTTCCAAAGTTTGTGCCTAGTGCTGATGAGCTTGCAGACATCTTTACTAAGCCTTTAGATAGTACCACATTCCAAAATTTGGTACTAAGGCTTGGTATGCTGCAGCTAGAATAATTTGACTAATACTGATGCTCTCAGTTCACAAGTACTGATGAGCATTGGTATGCAAAGGTCAAATATAAGTACTGATGAATAATTTAGTCTTCAGCATTTTCACAACTACTGCGGACTAAAATGATTCAAAGTACTGAAGTACATTATTTGTTGAAAACAACTGATGTAGTTACAACTACTGATGTGGTTATAACTGCTGATGTACAATTTTCAAACAAATAAGTACTGAAGAACAAATTTTGTTCACAAGTACTGATGTGAAATCTTACACATAAGTACTGAAGACAAAATTTGTTCACCAGCTCTGAAGAATAATTTATTTCATCAGCACTTATGAACATCTGATCACAAGAGCTGAAGAATAAATATTCACAAGAGCTGAAGGGCCAATGAAACATCTGAAGGTCAGTCAAAGAGCTGATGAGTAAATGTGGAGGTCAGAATGAAACAACTGAATTGACGGGTATAGCTGATGAGTAACTTTACTCTTCAGCTGATACCTACATCTGCTATTTTATACCCAAACAACTGAAGGACAAAACCATGTCTTCAGTAGTTTCACAACTACTGATGACTAACACCAAGTCCTCAGTTGTTTATAACAACTGAAGCAAAACCATATCTTCAGTAGTTTATAACTACTGATGTCAGTAGTTTACAACTACTGAAGACTAACACCAAGTCTTCAGTTGTTACAACGTCTGAAGATGAAAACCATGTCTTCAGTAGTTTATAACTATTGATGACTAACAACAAGTCTTCAGTCGTTTACAACATCTGAAGGACAAAACCAAGGTCTCAGTAGTTTCAACTACTGAAGACTAACACCAAGTCCTCAGATGTTACAACTTCTGAAGGTTAAAACCATGTCATCAGTAGTTTCAACAACTGATGACTAACACCAAACCCTTCAGTAGTTTTCTTTTAGCCTATAAATACCCAACCAAACCTTCAGAGCTTTTCATTCTCATTTGACCTAACTTTCAAAAACCTCTGAAGCTTCCCATACACCATTAATGGCGACCATGCAACTCAAGCCCCGACACAACTGTGTCGCATACCTTACTAAATCGCCCTTCTGGTCAAAATTTCACAATGCCATTGATCTGATGACCGACTCACCATACCAAACGGCCTTCCTATTAAATCCAATCATTCAAGCCGATTCCCTATCAGAGTTCTGGATGAACGTTACCATTCAATCTGGAGAGAACGATGGCGAGGTCTCTCTCCGGTCGTCCGTGAACAACAAACCCGTGGTCATCACTCCAGCTATCATCCGACAAACCCTAAAGCTGGAGGATGCCACCTTCCCAACTGCCTACCCCAAAGGCACCCTTGATCTCTCTTTCACTGCTCATGATTATCAAGGTGACCTCTCTGCCTCCACCTTGCTGAAGAAACATTTTCCTGATCCACAACGACTTATCTTCCACATGGTGAATGTTTGTCTGGCCCCGAAGACATCCTCATGGGACCAGATGTCCATAAGGTGGCAACAGGTATTGTACTCTATCTTTGAGAAACAGCCATTAAATTTTACTGAAATAATATTTTTAGAACTCAAAGACATGGCCTCAAAACCATTTGCAAACGTTGGATTTTATATCCATGGTTCCTTATGGCCATGATAGAGAGCCAGCTTAATACTGAGGGACTAGTTGGCACTGGAGTCCCTGCCATGACTGTATTAGCTGAGGTATACTCCAGGCATAACACCGACCAGACACTCAAAAAGGCTGCCAAGCTGCACAAACCCACGCAGCTGGAACCCACAGCCTCCACCTCCAAGTCTAAAGTCTCCACCAAGCCCAAACCCACAAAGAAACCCACAAAGGCTACTCAGGGAGATGAGTCCCCTGAGGATGCCCCTGCAATACAAACGCAGGAAGTGACTGCTGGCCAGATTCTCCCAGCAGTCACCACGACTCCACCTACTACAACCGCACACATTTCCTCTTTACATGAGCCTGATGCAACCATTTCAGGGGCTGCCACACATCTGGAACCTTTCTCAATTGAGGAGGTTGCCATTGACGAGCACATTCCTCCCTATGTGCAATCTGCTTCTAGCCCATCTCCCACTGAAACCGCCCCTCAAAGCCCTACTCTTATAATTGCCAAAGTGTTGACCCATCTGAACACTCCACCCTCTCCCCAGAAACCAATCACAACTGGGGTATCTCCAACTGAAGAGCGGGTGGAAACAAGTGTTAGTGGGAGCCCACAACACCGAGAATCGCATGTCTCATCTCCCAGTATGGCTAGGGAGATAAGACAATCTGGTGAGGCTACCACTTCTCCTGCATCAACATATGAGCAGGAAGAAGCTGGTACCATCAATAAGACCTCAGCAGAGGCAATTGCCGATGATGGATCCAATCCGGAGGCTAGAAGTCCCCAGAACCAAGACAAAGGGGCACATGCAACTACTGAGCCACACTCAGTGCATGTACATCCTGACACAGTCAGGAGGTCAGGTGATTTAGTGCAAACTGATGATGACCTGAGCTTCTTCTACGACGTAGTTGCTCAAAATACACTTCTTGAGGATGAGGTAAGCAGACTCAAAGAGCTGCTTGCCAAAATGTCTCAAGAAGCAAGTCCATCTGCCACCATAAACCCACAGATGGCACCTTCTCCTGAAGGACTCACATATACTCAGCCACTCCCACAAACTCAGCCACCTGCCTCTGCTTCTGGAACTAGTTCTCAGGAACAGAACCCTCCTGAGCAATTAGTTGCTATCTTCCAAAAATCTCTGCCTCTCATCACACCAATAATCACAGACATTGTGATGAAAACCCTTGATGAGAGGCTTCCCTCACAAATACAACCCTTGGTGGAGGTTGCTATAGCTAAAGCGCTTTCTGATGGTCAAACCCTAACCAATGCACCCAAAAAGGGGGAGACATCAGTGAAAGCAAAGAGGGAGAGGGTAGAGGAGGAGAAAGAAGTGGTGGAAGAGGTGGAAAACGAGAGGGATGTGGTTGAGGAGACTGAGAGGGTGAAGAGGAAGGAGAAGGAGAGGGAGGAGAGAGCTGAACAGATCAAAGTGGCTGAAATCCAAAAAGATTTCAGTGTCACTTACAAAAAGAAGAAAGGAGAGAAGGTGGTGAAGGAGACTGATCTAGCAGTCCTGGTCAAGGAGGCTGATGCTGAGCATAGCCGATCAATGGACTCTATCATTGATCAGCTGTTCAGGGAAGGCTTTGACACGGACACTGCCATGCTAGATCAGGAAATTAGAAAGTTGGAGATAAAGGAGATAGAATACCGATGGACCAGTTATAGCCAAGAGGAGAGAAAGAGACTCGATGCTATGACTAGGTTTATTTCGAAGTACCTGGGGAGACCAGTCCTAGATGTGAGGGCTTGGACCAGGGACAGAATCTTGGCTATAGCCACCAAGATCTATTCGGCTGGTGAATTTACCAAGGGACTAGTCGCAGAAGCCCTGTCAGAAGCCGGTGCTGGGAACAGGACTTTGCTAGTCAAACAGACTAAACCTTCCCTTATTTCTAGATTACTAGCAAAGCCTGCCCAATCTTCCACACCAACACCTACCCAACCACAACCCACAAAACCAACCCCATCACCATCAAAACCCATTGCCGATGATACACCCTTGCAGAAGAAGAGAAGGGTGTTGAGGCTACAAGAAGAAGAAGAGGAGGATGAGGAAGATAGGCTGCCTCTTTCTGCAGTCATATCTTTACCGCGAGCCATACCTAAACCCATCACTCCCACCTCACAGATGGAAGCTGTGAGGGTTAAGATAGAAGAAGAAGAACAGCAGAAGCTTCATGATGCTGAAATGCTAAAATCCATAGATCAAGCCTATGCTGCTTCTTCATCTATCATAAGTATGAAGAAGGAAGCTCTGAGACTCTTCACCCTTGCCAACACATTTCAATATAAAAATGACAAGGTGATGACTTGGTTTGATCCCAGGGTGGCTCACCGGATTAAAAAGATAGATATACCAGTGAGATACAAAGGCCAGGTAAAACGGATTGTAGATGAAATGATCACCGTGGTCCTTGTAATTTCACCCTGGGAGATAGTAGAAGAGTTCAAGACAGCCCATCAGACTAACCAGCCACCCCAAAAGATGTTGGAGAACAGGGTGATCAAGAAAGGGTTAGTCTATAAGAGGCTTGAGAACTTTAGGAAGGATGAGCTTACAATTTGTTACTAAAAGGCAAACATCCTGATGAATTCGCCTATAGACAAATTACAACAGTTGAGCTCAAGAATGGCAAACAGGCCAAGTTTGTCTCGGAGCTGTATGGCCGTGAAGGATTATTTGAAGGTGAGGCTGAGGACCTATCCATGGAAGAACAAATTACATTCCTCAGAGCCTACACCCGAGAATCCTACAGGCTCATACATGGGGAGTAGGTCTCATGGATGGGACAACAGCCCTGTGTCCAGTTCCCCAAGATAGGGCTCCCATCCATACTATGCCAATCAAATCTCAGAGACCTCTTCCCAGGCCAGTGCTTATTTGGGTCAACTTCTGATCTGATCCAGAAGGAAATAGACCAACATTTCTGCCAACAATAAGTGGGACAATAAATTGATTAGAGGTTTTGGCTGCATTGGTTCAGGGGGAGTTTGTTGGACCAAAAGAACTAATGAGCCAAGATCAGGAAAACCTCTAAGTCCCACATGACATCACAACAACTGCTGAAGGCTTCATCAGCAGTTTGACAAAGACTGAAGACTCAACAGCTGAAGATCAAAGATCTGAAGAACAACAGCTGAAGATCCCAAGTACTGAACACAAGTACTGAAGTCTGAAGTACTGAAGAATACAAGTACTAAAGACTTCAAGTACTGATGACTCAAGTGTTGAAGATCAACAGCTGAAGAACTGAAGATCAACAACTGATGCACAAAGTCTGAAGACAAAGACTGAAGACATCAGCTGATGACAACTACTGAAGTCATCAGCTGATAAAACATCTAAAGCCCAAAGTCTGAAGACCAAGTGCTGAAGCTTTAGAGTTTGTCACAACAGCTGAAGAAGTCTTCTTCAGATGTTGTGATGGTTTTTCTCTTTCAGTAGTTTGTATTTTTTTTCTTTTCAGTAGTTTGTACAACAGCTGAAGAGTTTGTTCTTCAGTTGTTATAGTTCAGTAGTTGTAAACGACTGTAGAGTCTGTTCTTCAGTCGTTGTAACTTTCAGTAGTTTCTTGTTTCTTCAGTACTTGTAATAAGTAGAACACTTAGCTATTTTGTAAGAAGATGTCAGCTGTTTGACATCTTCAGTAGTTTAGGTGTTCTATCAGTAGTTTGTTAATAACGGTTTGATGTCACTATCAAGTGACATCAGCCTACATCATTCTTCCTATAAAAGGAAGATGACCTAATTGTAACTGTGCCAAAACGTGTGAGTAATAGAAAATACCTTTTTGGCAGAATTGTTCTCTCTCTATATATGTGTACTGTTACATGCAAAATCATATGTGTTCTTGCTGTAATTGCTAATTCTCGTGCTAAATCCGCTGCGAATACAACCTAATTGGTCAAACTAGAGGCTGAGATCCTGTCAAATGGGCTGCATGTTTTGAGGGGATCCAAGCCCAATGCACGGCTCCTAAACCGAATGTCTACACCAAGCTCTACAAAGTGAAGAAACATCACAAGGTATCAGGCAAGATTATCGCATGGGCTCATTTTGATGATCTTAATGTATACGCGGTAAAGAGAGAGAAGGTTATTGAGTACTTTAGATTCCCGGATGATCTAAAGTCTCTACCTGGTTTTGAGCTCAACCAGCTGGCTAAACTGAAGCTGTTATACGCTGACCCGCATAAGATGTCAGGCTAGTTTAAGGCTGCATTAAGGAGAGAGTACCATACCAGGTGGGTCAAATTCAAACCTCAACAACCTACGAGGTATATCAGACGGTCTGAAGTTGATCCCATAACTGGAAAGCCAAAGATAGTGCTGAAGTGGAGTCCTCCGCGCACGATGTCGAGAATCCCCCTAAGGGAAATGCCATAGGACTTCACTCCACACTTTAAGTGGTGGCACTATGATTGGAGAACAGGGGAGGCGATCATAGTTCTGAACAAAGAGGGAAAAATGGATACTATCAGGGTATTTGACCCAATGTGGCTTACCAACTTATCAGCTGAAGATGTCTACACTCTATACAAAGGGCCACTGTTCTATGACGCGCAAGATATTGTACAAGCCCTCCAATTCCTAAATGTGATCAGACTCTGCTTTCCATTTAAAATACATGCAGGAGTCACAAGAGAGGAGAAGTACAAGAAATACGAGGAGGTTATGAAGAATGTAAGACAATAGATGAAACTAGGTCCAAGGGGGAGTTTGTTGATACATGTGTACCTAGTTTCTGATCTTAATGTAATATGTCTTTATTGTCTTACACATATGTAATAGTTGGGTACTTAATGAAATGCAAATGTTTGGTTGTGTTTATAATGTTTAATATTTCATTAATGAGTTATTTATCGCGTATCGAATTGATTATATAGGTTTGTGGTTGTTTGAATTAATCTTCGTAATGTAATGTTTAAGAAATATATTCAAACTTAGTAATGTGAAGTTCTCATGCGAATGGCCCATGCTAGTGGACCATACGGATGAACAACTTCATGCGAATGACTCAGTCGCATGACTAAACTAGGAGACTGGATCAGTCGCATTATTGTAACATGAGATTGGCTCAGTCGTACAACTGAACACTCGGTCGTGCGAATGGATCAACCGCATGGCTCAATCACACGACTGAACCATACTTGTGGTTCAGTCACCCGAATGAGAAACACTAACCTATAAATACCACTTAAATTGTGGAAAAACTAAGCACTTCTAATACATATGTACCCTAGCCATCCAGAGACCTCTAAGAACCTGTTCCCAAGTTCATAGATTGCACTAGATTGATTACCAATCGTTCTTAATGTTTAGTTTCAATCTACAATTGATTCTACGTGCATTCTCACTGATTGAATCGCCAATCAAATAGGATTCTGCACTATTTGATTCGGTATACACGTTTATCAGTTAGTAATTCGTTCAATACTTGATCCTAACAAACTAACTTGCCAGTAATGTAATGAAACTTTAAACGGCAAACTAAGTTATGAAACATCCCATAAGGTGAGAGAAAACGTGGTTTGTGGGTTGCCCATAAAGGAGTTGTCTAGAACAACCTTGAAACGACATGAAAATATCTACCATAATCGTGAAGCTTTCATGGAATATTCATACACAAAGTAGACAACTTTATACTCAACGTAAACTATTGTATACATACATCTATTATATAGAATGATCTAGAACCATTGTAACTAGTCTAAATATGATTGTTATGCATCATTTGCACTCACCAAGATCCTTGTAACTCTAAAACATTCTAACTTGGTCTTCTTAAAATACAAAGCAATCGTATATGTGAACATACAATATGACATTCCTTTTGTTAGTACTCTGTTGTTAAACTCATCCAAACAAACTAAAAAGGTTCACTTAGAATGAATCTAAATGTCGCATGAGAGGTAAAGAAAAGAGCCAACATAATAAAGAAGAAAGCGTGACAGATATCCGTGTTTGGTAAAAACAATTACTATACAGACCGATAATATAACAATTAGCCTAAAAAATGCATTTAATGTTAACTAGTTAAATACAACTCACTTGCATTGCATAACTGTGATATCCCGGTAAGCTTGCAACTAATATCACCCACGCATTATCATATTTGCGTAATACTACGATAAAAAGGGCCGACATGTAACACCCGTATTTTTTTTAGCAAGAAATAAAAGAAAAAGGAAGAAAAGAAAAGAAAATAAAAAGCAACTAAAAAGGAGGGACCAAAAGTGCCAAATGGGCAAAGTTGTTATTTATTTTGTACAAAAGGGAGGCATGGCCGCCCATAACCCCTGCACACTTCTTTGCATTCGGTTTTTTAGAGAGAGAAACAGCAGGGACTTCGATTCTTAGAGAGAGAAAGAAGAAAAAATCGGATTCAAGGTAAGAATTGATGTTTTTAAGTTGTGTTTGGGCTAAGAAACCGAGAAATGCATGTTCTTATATGTGTGTTTGTGTTCGGGTTGCACTGTGTGTGTGTTTTAGGTGTAGAAACGACTGGGAAGTTAAGAAAGGGCATCCAAAACCCGAAGACAAACTAAGGTGAGTTCTAGACCCCTTTTTACCTGTTTTAAATGCTTTAGGGCTGGAAAATGCATGTAAGTATGTTTGTATAAAACTTGGATTTTATACCCGTATGATTGAATGTATGAATGTATGTGTTTATGTTAAGTTTTTCCTAGAATCATGTGAGCATGTTTAGAACTAGGCATTATGATATTTGGGATTTGGAATATGAATTAGATACATGTCCAGGTTGCTAATACGTCCAACAGTGTGGTCGTATGACCAGGTGATTTTTTTCTAAGTGTGTTGAAGAGTCCAATAGGACTCATACGACCAACAGTGTGGTCGTATGACCAGGTGATTTTTCTAAGTGTGTTGAAGAGTCCAATAGGACTCATACGACCAACAGTGTGGTCGTATGACCAGGAGATTTTTCTAAGTGTTGAAGAGTCCAATAGGACTCATACGACCAACAGGGTGGTCGTATGACCAGATGATTACTCTTAGGATGAAAAGTCCAATAGGGCTCATACGCCCAGCAGTGCTCTTACGCCTAACAGGGCTCATACGCCCAGGGGGCTTATACGCCCAACAGGGCTCAAACGTCCAGAGCACTTAGAATTTTTACAGCAATTTCCTGCAAATCCGAAGTTCGAGGTTTTGACCAGGGTTGACTAGGGTTAATAAATGATGATGTTTCATGCATGTAATGATGATTATGATTAACCCTTATTATTACTGATGATGCTATGTATGATTACGTATGTATGATGCTATGTATGATGATGAATGTATGATGATGAATGTATGATGAGTGTGTATGTTCCTTGTAATTATGTATGCTTATCTTTCCGAAACTTTATGAATAACAAGAATGAACTAATGAAGTATTATGTAACGTAAAGTGAAAGATAATGAAAGAGGAACATGATGATGAATGCATGTATTAACGAATAAACGAAAAGAAGAATGATGATGAATACATGCATTAATGAACGAACGAATTACGTCTTGCAAGCATTGAATAACGCGATTGGTCCTTCTCTGTGATTGACCATGGTCATGGTACCTCTACCGCTTACTTCTAGTACCGTGGCATACGTTTTGTTGTTCATATGTTGACTTCGGCCCGGTAGCTAATAACGATCGGGGTGTAGCATATGGTATTGGTACAATCACCTTTCAATGTGCAAGTAGTAACGAATAATGAAGATAATAACGAATATTATCTCTGTGTACGTATGATGTATGAGTATTATGTAACGTAAGGTGAAAGATAACGAAAAGAAGAATGGTGATGAATACATGCATTAACGAACGAACGAATTACGTCTTGCAAGCATTGAATAACGCGATTGGTCCTTCTCTGTGATTGACCATGGTCATGGTACCTCTACCGCTTACCTCTAGTACCGTGGCATATGTTTTGTTGTTCATATGTTGACTTCGGCCCGGTAGCTGATAACGATCGGGGTGTGGCATATGGTATTGGTACAATTCACCTTTCAATGTGCAAGTAAGTATGAACGGGATTCTTGTCATTCGACCATAGTAATCATAGCCAAGTGCTATGAAGTGGGTAAAGCCTGACAGAATCCATACGAGAAGCTAAAGATAACAATGAATAACGAATGATGAAGATAATAATGAATATTATCTCTGTGTACGTATGATGTATGAACGCATGCACGAAAGGATACTTATAAATAAGTAAAAGTATGTTTTATTATAAAACTAGAACTCACTCAGCAACGCTGACTTTTATATGTTTTCCAGTTAGCAGGTAGTGTTGCTGAGGATGGCACGAGGCGGCTACTCAGCTCTTTTGGGATGACATTCTTTTGTTAATGTTTTTGTATTGTAATGCAAACAAATGATATTTTGAAATGGGTGTTGTATTACTTTGCAAAAGCATTTATAGTAAATTCAAAGTTTCCGCTGCATGGTTTTTATTAAGTTATATTAAATGTATGTTTTATGGGTGATGACGACCAACTGTGAGGTGCCCGGGAACGGGGCCTTACAAGTTGGTATCAGAGCCAAAGTTTAAGTGAAATGGGTAAACTTTTAAAATAAACCTAAACTGAAAATGGGACAGAAAGGAAGAGAATGCCATCTGAGTAGTTGCGTGCCATCAGGTATTTTTATTAAAGTTAATCATGATTTCGTGCGCATGATATGTGTTTATGTGTACTGTTAGACTTGGATACTAATGCAGTCAGGACAGGTAATGCTCGGGGTATGAAGAGTAGAGTAAGTGGCTAACCATAACTGGCCACTGTAATTAGGGACTTACTATACTCGACATAAACTGAGCTATTTCCTTAAATGACGGTGTTGGTATTTGAACCTTTCAGTGTGTGTCAAAAGATGGCTAGCGGTAGATCTTCTAAGGTTTTGCCAGATGGGGGTAGTGGTAAACGTGGTGTTGAACCGCGTGTCACGAGAAGCATGGCTAGGGCGGCTGAACAGGCACTCGAAGAGCCTGAGGCCCCTCACCTGGAGGGCAGCGATGATGGCACTAGTTTGAGGATCGCCATGAAAGAGGCTGTTGCGGAGGGAGTCCAACAGGCCTTACAGGCAATTCTGCCATCCATGATGACTGAGGTAATTAGAGCGGTGAAAGAGACGACTGCTATTGAAGAAAGCACGAAGAATAGCGACGACAAGAACTGGAACGGAAAGCGGGTTGGACGTGATAGCGCCACCCTCAGCAAAAAGGTTGTAAGGACGGAGGACCGGCGTGCAGCTTCGTCTGGTGCGAGGACGAGGAAGTGTGGTAAGTGTGCCAAAGAACACCTCGGGGAATGTAGATTGGGGACCAATACCTGTTTCCGATGTGGGAAGCACGGTCATGTGGCCAGAGAGTGTGGAGTGGTACGGTGCTACAACTGCAGTGGAAGAGGTCACATAAGCAGGGATTGCAAGAAGCCAAGGGCTGAGGGCGCAGGGCCTTCACGATAAGGCTGGAGCAGGCTCGGACGAGCCCCGATATAGTATCAGGTATGTGTCTAGTAACTCAAACTCTGTCATCCGTGTTGCTTGATTCCGGAGCCAGAAAGAGTTTTTTTTTTGTTGTTTTTCTATGTTAAGTTGCTCACTAGGAATAGAAGTATTGATAAACTCTTGGGTGTAGAAACTGCCATAGGTAAGTCTGTCAGGATTTCCAAAACGATAGTAGACTGCGAGGTGGAGTTAGAAGGGTGTAGATACTCGGTTAGACTAGATGTGATAGCCTAGGGTGATTTTGATTCAGTTCATGGGTTGGATGGGTTGGTGGACTTCGAGGCAAATATAGCGTGTCGTGAGAAGATGATTCGTTGATAGCACCAGACGGGAGTCCAATAACGGTAGTATGAGGATGTGCATCGACTACCGCGAGCTGAATAAGCTGACGGTAAAGAACAGATATCCCTTGCCGAGGATCGACGACTTGTTTGATCAACTCCAGGGTGCCAGTTGGTTCTCGAGGATAGATCTTCGATCCGGCTACCATCAATTGAAGGTAAAGGAGCAGGACATTCCTAAAACAGCTTTTCGTACGCGTTATGGACACTATAAGTTTCTCGTTATGTCATTTGGTCTAACTAACGCGCCAGCTGCTTTTATGGACTTGATGAACCGATTGTGTCGGCCAATGTTAGTTAAATCAGTGATTGTGTTCATCGATGATATCCTGATTTATTCGAGGAGCGAAGAAGAGCATGCCGGTCACATTCGGGAAGTATTGGAGACTTTGAGAAGGGAGAAACTGTATGCTAAGTTCTCCAAATGTGCTTTCTGGCTACGCGAGGTGCAATTTCTGGGTCACGTGGTAAATGCAGAGGGAATCATGGTGGACCCAGCAAAGGTTGAGGCTGTGATGCAATGGAAATCACCAAAGACGCCATCCGAGATTCGTAGCTTCTTGGGATTGACGGGCTATTATAGGAGATTTATTCAAGACTTTTCAAAGATAGCCTCACCTTTGACAAAATTGACTCGTAAGGACGTGAAATTCGTGTGGGGTCGAGAACAGGAGACGGCTTTTGAGGAGTTGAAGGCAAGACTAACACAAGCTCCTGTTTTGACTTTGCCCGAGGGAAATGAAGACTTAGTGGTCTATTCGGATGCATCTTATTCTGGGCTAGGTTGTGTGTTGATGCAACGTGGAAAGGTGATAGCCTACGCATCTCGACAGCTGAAGACCCACGAAGTCAACTATCCCACACACGATCTAGAATTAGCCGCGGTGGTTTTTGCGTTGAAGATTTGGCGGCACTATCTATACGTAACGAAGTGCACCATCTTCACCGACCACAAAAGCTTGAAGTACTTCTTCGAGCAGAAGGACCTAAACATGAGGCAGAGGCGGTGGTTGGAGCTGATAAAAGATTATGATTGTGAGATCCATTACCACCCGGGCAAAGCCAATGTGGTGGCTGATGCCCTTAGCCGAAAAGAACGACCTGAGCCGATTCGGGTGAAGGCTTATCAGCTGATCATGACCCCCGATGTGATGACACAGGTTAAGGAGTTTCAAGACGAGGCTTTGAAAGAAGATCGTCTTAACTCCGAAAGGATAAGAGGTCTAGTGACGGAGTTGGGTGAGAACACTCTAGGTGTTAAGACCCAATTTGGGCGAATGTGGATTCCTCGATACGGGGATCTATGTGAAAAGATCATGGATGAGGCCCATAAGAACCGATACTCCATTCACCCCGGTGCTACCAAAATGTACCACGATATGAAGAAAGACTATTGGTGGCCGGGTATGAAACGCTACGTAGTGGAGTACGTAAGTAAGTGCTTGACTTGCTTACAACTAAAGGCGGAACACCAGAAGCCCTACGGGAAGATCCAACCGTTGGATATACCCGAGTGGAAGTGGGAACACATCACCATGGATTTCATCACGAAGTTACCACGTACCCCAAAAGGGTATGATGCCATATGGGTGATAGTTGACCGCTTGACAAAGAGTGCCCACTTCCTACCGATCCGCGAAACGTACTCATCTGAAAGATTGGCGGATCTGTTCATCAAAGAAATTGTAGCTCGTCATGGTGTACCAGTGTCTATTGTGTCTGATCGTGACACCCGGTTTACCTCTAAGTTTTGGAAGAGATTTCACGATGCAATGGGGACGAGGCTACACATTAGTACAGCATATCACCCTCAGACGGACGGTCAGTCTGAGAGGACGATCCAAACACTCGAGGACATGCTTCGGGCGGGCGTGATCGATTTTGGAGGAAGTTGGGACAACCACCTGCCGTTAGCAGAATTCTCGTACAACAACAGTTATCATGCCAGCATTGGCATGCCACCTTACGAGATGCTATACGGTAGGAGATGTAGGACGCCCGTATGTTGGGGAGACATTGGGCAGAAAGAACTGGGAGGTGTTGAGGTGATTGAAGCAACGAATGAGAAATTAGAAAAGATCAAAGCCTTCATGAAGGCGGTGAAAGATAGGCAAAAGTCGTATGCTGACAAGAGGCGAAGACCGATAGAGTTCAAGGTTGGTGACCGAGTTATGTTGAAGGTCTCACCTTGGAAAGGAATCATTAGATTCAGGAAACGAGGTAAGCTAAGCCCGAGATACATAGGACCTTTCCAGATTGTCGCACGGGTAGGAGAGGTGGCCTATCGACTTGAATTGCCAGATGAGTTAAGTGGAATTCATCCTACATTCCATGTATCTCATCTGAGAAAGTGCTTAGCTGATGAAGGCATGGTTGTACCACTGGAGGATATTGAAGTAGACGAACGGCTCAATTACGTTGAGCAACCAGTGGCAATCATTGATCGTAAGGAGAAGAGGTTGAGAAATAAAGTGGTTCCTCTTGTGCGTGTACAGTGGAAGCACAAGAAGGGATCCGAGTCTACGTGGGAAACTGAAGAAGAAATAAGACAGCACTACCCACATCTGTTTGAGGAATAACAGGTTTCGGGGACGAAACCTATATAAGGGGGGCGGACTTGTAACACCCGTATTTTTTTAGCAAGAAATAAAAGAAAAAGGAAGAAAAGAAAAGAAAATAAAAAGCAACTAAAAAGGAGGGACCAAAAGTGCCAAATGGGCAAAGTTGTTATTTATTTTGTACAAAAGGGAGGCATGGCCGCCCATAACCCCTGCACACTTCTTTGCATTCGGTTTTTTAGAGAGAGAAACAGCAGGGACTTCGATTCTTAGAGAGAGAAAGAAGAAGAAATCAGATTCAAGGTAAGAATTGATGTTTTTAAGTTGTGTTTGGGCTAAGAAACCGAGAAATGCATGTTCTTATGTGTGTGTTTGTGTTCGGGTTGCACTGTGTGTGTGTGTTTTAGGTGTAGAAACGACTGGGAAGTTAAGAAAGGGCATCCAAAACCCGAAGACAAACTAAGGTGAGTTCTAGACCCCTTTTTACCTGTTTTAAACGCTTTGGGGCTGGAAAATGCATGTAAGTATGTTTGTATAAAACTTGGATTTTATACCCGTATGATTGAATGTATGAATGTATGTGTTTATGTTAAGTTTTGCCTAGAATCATGTGAGCATGTTTAGAACTAGGCATTATGATGTTTGGGATTTGGAATATGAATTAGATACATGTCCAGGTTGCTAATACGTCCAACAGTGTGGTCGTATGACCAGGTGATTTTTTTCTAAGTGTGTGTTGAAGAGTCCAATAGGACTCATACGACCAACAGTGTGGTCGTATGACCAGGTGATTTTTCTAAGTGTGTTGAAGAGTCCAATAGGACTCATACAACCAACAGTGTGGTCGTATGACCAGGAGATTTTTCTAAGTGTTGAAGAGTCCAATAGGACTCATACGACCAACAGGGTGGTCGTATGACCAGATGATTACTCTTAGGATGAAAAGTCCAATAGGGCTCATACGCCCAGCAGTGCTCTTACGCCTAACAGGGCTCATACGCCCAGGGGGCTTATATGCCCAACAGGGCTCAAACGTCCAGAGCACTTAGAATTTTTACAGCAATTTCCTGCAAATCCGAAGTTCGAGGTTTTGACCAGGGTTGACTAGGGTTAATAAATGATGATGTTTCATGCATGTAATGATGATTATGATTAACCCTTATTATTACTGATGATGCTATGTATGATTACGTATGTATGATGCTATGTATGATGATGAATATATGATGATGAATGTATGATGAGTGTGTATGTTCCTTGTAATTATGTATGCTTATCTTTCCGAAACTTTACGAATAACGAGAATGAACTAATGAAGTATTATGTAACGTAAAGTGAAAGATAATGAAAGAGGAACATGATGATGAATGCATGTATTAACGAATAAACGAAAAGAAGAATGATGATGAATACATGCATTAATGAACGAACGAATTACGTCTTGCAAGCATTGAATAACGCGATTGGTCCTTCTCTGCGATTGACCATGGTCATGGTACCTCTACCGCTTACCTCTAGTACCGTGGCATACGTTTTGTTGTTCATATGTTGACTTCGGCCCGGTAGCTAATAACGATCGGGGTGTAGCATATGGTATTGGTACAATCACCTTTCAATGTGCAAGTAGTAACGAATAATGAAGATAATAACGAATATTATCTCTGTGTACGTATGATGTATGAGTATTATGTAACGTAAGGTGAAAGATAACGAAAAGAAGAATGATGATGAATACATGCATTAATGAACGAACGAATTACGTCTTGCAAGCATTGAATAACGCGATTGGTCCTTCTCTGTGATTGACCATGGTCATGGTACCTCTACCGCTTACCTCTAGTACCGTGGCATATGTTTTGTTGTTCATATGTTGACTTCGGCCCGGTAGCTAATAACGATCGGGGTGTGGCATATGGTATTGGTACAATTCACCTTTCAATGTGCAAGTAAGTATGAACGGGATTCTTGTCATTCGACCACAGTAATCATAGCCAAGTGCTATGAAGTGGGTAAAGCCTGACAGAATCCATACGAGAAGCTAAAGATAACAATGAATAACGAATGATGAAGATAATAATGAATATTATCTCTGTGTACGTATGATGTATGAACGCATGCACGAAAGGATACTTATAAATAAGTAAAAGTATGTTTTATTATAAAACTAGAACTCACTCAGCAACGCTGACTTTTATATGTTTTCCAGTTGGCAGGTAGTGTTGCTGAGGATGGCACGAGGCGGCTACTCAGCTCTTTTGGGATGGCATTCTTTTGTTAATGTTTTTGTATTGTAATGCAAACAAATGATATTTTGAAATGGGTGTTGTATTACTTTGCAAAAGCATTTATAGTAAATTCAAAGTTTCCGCTGCATGGTTTTATTAAGTTATATTAAATGTATGTTTTATGGGTGATGACGACCAACTGTGAGGTGCCCGTGAACGGGGCCTTACACGACATGATTACCAAGAATAGGGGTGTTCAAATTCGGATATACGAAGAATTTCGGATATTCGAAAATTTCTGATAGTGGATTTCACTATCCGAATCCGAATCTATCCGATCGGATATCCGAATTCAAAAAAAATTGTATTATTTAATAAATTTTATAAAGATGTAATAATTTTTATTGAAGTTTTAATTAGATATCCGAAGTTTTTTATTAAAATGTCCGAAATATCTAAAAATATCTGAAGTATTTAATTAATATTTAATATTTTTAAATTTTTATAAAAATATTTTGGATATTTCGGATATTCGAAATATTCAAAAATTGTGAAAATCACTATCCGAATCCGAATCCGAAATTTCGGAGATCCGAATTTCGAATATTCAGATATTTCGGATTCGGTTTCAGATTCGGATATTTTTGAACACCCCTAATTAAGAGAGTTAATACGACTCTATATGTTTTTATTACGGAAACCTATGATGAAAATTAAAAATAAAAGAATAGTTAAATAAAAAATTAACATTAATAAATCAAATTATTTACTTATTGTTTTATTAACCATGAAATCTAATTTATTAATTTTACTTATTTAACTATTTCTTTACTTTTGGTAGCCTTCACAGATCTACATAATGAAAACAGACGTAGTCGTATTAGCTTTTCTTGTTATCATGCTCACTCTCTTTGTCGCACTACAACACAAAGATGATCACACATAGGTGGTAATGGTTGCGGGCTCATGACCGTGATACCATAATTATGCAACGCAGGCACATAGTTACTAACTAGTTATAATTAAATAAAGTTTTTCAGCTAATTACATATTATTATATTATCAACCTGTACAATAGTTGTTTCTTTTTTTACCAAATGCAAATATCTATCATGCCTACCAAATATCACAGAATGACTTCTTCAACTATCGTGCGACACTTACATTTATACAAAGTCAGCCTCTAATTTTGATTGGTGGTTTAACAACAAAAAACCAACAAAAGAAATGTATTGTAGATTCACAAGTAAAATTGTTTTGTAATTTATAAGTAATTAAATTCCATCAGCCTACCAATTGTCATGAACTGAGTTCTTCAACTCTTATACGACACTTAAATTCATTCTAAGTCAGTCTTTTGATCCTATCAAGGATAGCATGGTAAAATATAATATTTAAAATCTTTTACTACATAGCTACACGAGTCGCAAAATGAAAGTTCGATGAACTCCAACAATAGAATTTTATTCTACACCGGACATGGAAATACGAGTGTGATCGATAAGTGTTAGAATAATTTATTTAAAAAGTAAAAAAATCACCTTATATGTTATACCTTATAACATCTTTAATTATTAAAGATTTCAATTAAGGTGAAGGGCATATATCAAGTGAATTGTTATCGGAAACTCTTCAAGAAAACTATCAACAAAAATTATGAATCAATGGCAACTTAGTAATTTAAAAAACATTCTAATAATATATTTGTAATTAAATCTAACGAATACTACGTTAATTTTTGTAGGATATATACGTATCTACGTGTAAATCAGGAAGTATGTTTGCTAGAGTTGATAAAATTTACAAAAAATAAACATATACATCATGATATTCGCAGATAATAATGAGATTAGTTATAAAGCACTCAAATACCAAAACCATGGAGTGAAATACGTATATTTTTGACTATTTCAACCAACTTTTTTACTGTTTGTTACATATAATGAGAGACACAATACGAAATCTAGAACCTCAGAACAACAACACGTATATGTAAGTCTAATTTCAACTAGCATTTACATTATCAAGTCGAAATGTTTATTAATTGAGCTACTATTTATTGTATGGGTGAAGTATATTCTAGTAGATTGTTGACTTCATTCAACATTATACAAAACGGGAAAAATAGTCTTTCAAATACAAGTTTTACTTTCAAGGATTTGTAAAAGATGTTGGTAAGGAAAAAACAATCAAAATACTCGCACAACTACAATAAGATTTTCATAGAATATATTTGATATTCACACACAACAAAATACATTCATCATGTGTAATTGTTTGATAAAAGACATATATACCCTTAGGATTCATGTGTTAGAGTACCAACACTACAATGGCATGATATAAACAATTGAATCATGAGCAAGAATTAAAGAAAACATGCGTTTAAAAAGCCAAACTGTCACGACACATATAAGCGATCATGCAAAAATTACAGTTTATGAAATAATTAATAATTATAAGTTTTTAATAATTAGTTTAGAACATATTATTGATAATTGGATCTATGATTACTAGATTAAAATTTAATTTAATTAATTAAACTGTTGGTTAATTAATAATTGATCTTTAGATCTGAGGGTGCTGGCTTGAGTTAAGGGTTTTTAAGGTCTCGAGTCCAAACTTAACTCACTGGATTGGGTTTCATTTTTTATGGTGTTTTTGTGTGAGCGAAGGCCGGGGCATCAAAATCAACATCAAATGTAGTCACTACAAGGAAACAGGTCTTTAGGGAAACCCTTTCTCTGCCCAGAGATAAACCACTCCCCTGGCCTCCTGGTCTCGACTATTCAAAGTTCTGTCCATTTCACCGATACGCAGGCCGTACCATCGAAGAGTGACTAAAGTCACCGCTAAAGACCCCTAAAGTCGCCGCTAAAGACACAAATCATGTCCTTTTCACCCGTTTTGACCCGTTTAAGCTAAACTTAGATAATTAAATTCTATTTTAGCGATTAAAAGTCATAATTAACTTCAAACAACTATGTTGAACTTAACACATCCAAGTTTAAGTTATTTTGACTCGTTTAACCACAAATCATGTCCTTTTCACCCGTTTTGACCCGTTTAAGTTAAACTTAGATAATTAAATTCTATTTTAGCGATTAAAAGTCATAATTAACTTAAAACAACTATGTTTAACTTAACACATCCAAGTTTAAGTTATTTTAACTCGTTTAACCACAAATCATGTCCTTTTCACCTGTTTTGACCCGTTTAAGCTAAACTTAGATAATTAATTTCTTTTTTAGCGATTAAAAGTCATAATTAACCTAAAAACAACTATGATGAACTTAACACATTCAAGTTTAAGTTATTTTGACCCGTTTATCCGCAAATCATGTTCTTTTCACCCGTTTTGAGCCGTTTAAGCTAAATTTAGATAAGTAAAACAAAATGATTAGAATGGTTTGTTCAGCATAGTATAATTAAGTTTAAGTTTAAGTTTAAGTTATTTTGACCTGTTTTGACCCGTTTAAGCTAAACTTAGATAATTAAAAGTCATAATTATCCTAAAACAAGATGATGCACTTACCTGTGTAAATGACTGAGGAGTTTGTTCGTGATCATGTACAAAAGAACTCGTCCCTGAAGATGAGAATGGTTTATGCCCAATCCCCCTAATATGTCCACGCCGTTGTCCCAACACCGACTCAAAAACATCGACTTCATTCAACGTTGATGATCCACTTTCTTGATTTTGGGTTTGACTTAGCTCATCAAACCTTTCCTTTAATTGGTTCTGTATTAATTAACAGAAATATATTAACATATTTATACATACATAAAGAACTCGACATTCTTAATTTGAAATACTTACATATTGTTGTTGTGCTACCTCGCTATCAAAGGTCCCATCTTTACCAGTATGTGTATCATGAAACGTCTCCAGTCTGCTTTTATTCTGTTTTTAAAAAGTATAATATATATTAAAAAATACTAATATATAATACACAAATATATAAATTTAAATCATTACATTCTTATAACAATAACTACTATATGAAGCAGTCCCCCATGGTTTGTATATATTTGTTGTTGACGATTTGCTTTGTTTGAACTTGACACATTTCTATATGCGTCACTCATAAAATAGTCAACGGTTTGACTCCAATTTTCATGATTCATGCCTGGTGGAGGATTCACCCTTGCTTGTTCTACATTTTCGTATCCTCAAACTCGATCAAAATGTCTTTTTGCCACATTTTTTTGATCTCTAAATCGTTTGAGAAAGACCGAACGGATTCCACCCTCTATCTGTGCGCGCTCACGATCTCGCAATATCTCATCAAAGTCAAAGCGTCGCTACGTTTAAGTTAAATAAAATAAAAGTTAGTTATGTAAAATTGAATAACAAACATATAACTTATAAAATTTTACCGCCATATGCTCTTCCAAAGCATTCTTCTGAGCATCGGAAAGATTTTCATACGAACGAACATTAAAAGGAAAATTAGCTTCCATGTATATCCCCACCTCGCGAACAAACATATCATTAAGTTCGCCAACGGGGGTATACGTGGCAGCTCTATCAAATGGAAGAGATAAAGGTCCTCCCTTTTTAGATAGCTCTTGCTGTAATTTCTTATTTTTCGCCTTGCCTCTTGTTTTACGAGAAGGCGTGCCTGTAATTGGATTAAAAAATCATTAATTGCATCATATATTAATAATAATTGAATAAACATATTAATAAATTAATTATAATAACCATTACCATCTAACGCGTGACTGCCAGGACCGTCAAATGGAGGTAGTGGTGGATCCCCCGCGCCATCACCTCCATGGCTCATAACATCAACCATAAGGTATGCGAAAACAATCTACAATGAAATCATGTCTTGAAATATAAGATTTAGAACATAATGTTAAAATAAGAAGAAAGTGTTGTAGTCAACATGAAAATAGTAGTTGGATGTGTGCCTTTTGTTTTAACTGTAACACTACGTTGATAGCTATAATAGTATGTCAACCAGTTGTATGAGTGTTTGACAAACTATGAATGTGACTACGAATTGCAATATTGTAATAAGCAGATAATCAGTTTCTAGAAGTAACATGTTAAACACGAGAATTATGAAACATAAAATGAACATAATGCAGTCAATGACAACAAGTCTGTTCCAATGGTGGATAAAAGCAAGAAGGACTAGTTTATTGGTTATGAGCATCAATCTCCATATGATAAGCATTGAAAGTTTTATGTAACTTCTCAAGTAGCATAGTTCTTAGGTTTTTAGTTCTTTTTATTGCTATAGTGTAAACTATTTAAAACTTATATCACCTCATGAATTTTCTTATTACTTCATTGTTGTCAATATTTACATCAGTTTCTTCTAAAACATCAACAAGCACAACACATCTATGATATGTTGCAGTCATATATTCACCCTTCATAAAGTTAAAATTCTCAAATATGTTCTCCTTATATCTGGCTTTGATATACTTCTTAACACCATGATTGATGTAGTTTGGAATGGCCACGGAAAGTATCCAAGGAGCTATGAATTCAGTTAATTTCCATCTTTTTTGGTCTTGATAAATGATAAATCTTTATTTTGATCTTCCAGGTGTCGTAGTCATTTGAAGTGAACATGAGACTCTTGGTTTGAGTCCCATTTTCAAGATCATGGTTTATAGTAATAGTAGCTTTAGTGTTTTTTTAGTGTTACTAGTGTTGAGAATAGCTTCACCAAAAACAATGACTTAATAATAGTTAAATTAAACAAGTCTACGGCCAAAGCTCTAATAATACTTGTTGGATCCTTTGGAATTAACTAAAACAAGATAATTTGTGAAACTAATAAACAGATGTGGAATCTCTATTGACTACTGATATCACACAACATAAGCACAAAATAGTAGAATAATTGAACAGTAACATAATGGTTTTTCAATTTCAAATTATATTCACTTAGTATATTGAAATTTACAAATACAAAGCAAACTACAAGTGTTAAGCATGTAACTTTTTCACTATTACAATGAGGGGTTATATACTATAAACAACAGCTAGCTGCTCGTAGGCAACCAATATGAATAAACCTAGAAACAATCTACATTGTTTATTCTAGGGTTAAAGATAAATGGCAAACTACTACCATTGATCTACATAATATGGCATAGAAGAATAATATGATCTATGTGGATACTAAAGAGTAAGAATAGAATAAATATCTTATACAATATTGAGAAGCCGAGGATCTCCATCAAATTGAAAGGTTGAGGTTGCTTAACTACTTCTTAAAACCGGCACAGATGTAGTACATAAGAAGGTGATGCCTTTCAAAATATAGACTGTTGGTCGATAGATGCAGCCTATTAGAAGATACAATTTCTCAGAAGCTTGGCTATTTCTTTTGAAGTTTTCAGGTAGTAAAGACCGCGTACATCTTCCCTTAAATGGGACGGACCCTCCCTGGACCCTGTGAAAACGCGGGAGCTCTTTGCAGCACCAGGTACGCCCTTTTTTTTAGCTACCTTAGTAAAGAGATAAAGAATGTTATGAGTAGCTTTATCCTCAAAATATCCCAATACATAAATTAGATCATAGGAATCTATGGAGATTGAAGAACCCGATAAGGCGATGAGTTAAGTATGGAGATGGAGATTTCAAGTTATGAAAACTGACTAGTAATGGTAGAATACTAATTAGTTAGTTTACCTTAGATTTATTCCCAACCATTACTCTTTTAGTTGCCTTTTACGGACCAACGTTAGATAAGATCAAAGAACAATCTTTAGTTAAAGTTAGTTCACATATGTGTCTTGGGTCGAAGGATATTCATCATTCCACATTCAAAAGTTCCTATAACTTAGATACAAAAAACCAAATACAGAAACATATGTTTATATAGCTTTTAACCATTTAGTCAAAATAAACATCCAATGTATTCATACTAAATCAAAAATTCATACCTAACAATGTCACCCAATAACACAACTAAATCAAAAATTCATACCAAAATAAGGGTGGTCGGTTGCAGTGGTGGTGGTGGGTTGTAGCAGTGGTGGTGGTGGGTTGCAGCAATGGTGGTGGTCTTCAGTTGCAGCAGTAGTGGTGGTGGGTTGCAGCAGTGGTGGTGGTGGTGGGTTGCAGCAGTGGTGGGTTGCAGCAGCGGTGGTGGGCGGTTGCGGTGGTTGCCGGTGGTGAGAAGTGGTGTTTGGTGGTGGGCGGTTGCAATGGTGTTCGGTGGTGGGGGGTTGCGGTGGTAACCGGCGAGAGGAGGAGGGAAAGGGGGAAAGGGAGTTGCAATGGTGCTCGGGTGGTGGGGGTTGCGGTGGACCGCCGAGAGGAGGAGGAAAAGGGGGAAAGGTGGTGACCGGTGGGTGGTGCTCGGGTGGTGGCCGGCGGCGATCGAGAAGTCGGGAGAGATTTCAGGGGATGGAGGGAAAGGGGGAATGTGGAGGGAAGTCGTCTAGACGGTCTGTATATTTTAACCAATAGCGGCGACAGGTCGCCGCTAATAGTGTCGCCGCTATTGGTTAAGTACGATCAATCCCTGTCCGTTAGATCTGTTGCACGATCAACGGTTAGATCTTTTGGAAAAAAATGGAAACGGATTAACGAGCAATAGCGGCGACATGTCGCCGCTAATACTGTCGCCGCTATTGCTGTCGCCGCTAATAACGGTGTCGCCGCTAATAGCGGCGCCACTATTACTGACATTTCTTGTAGTGAGTTCCAAACATCGTTCAAAATTATTAAATTTGGTTTATTAATTGTCACATCCCGGCGGAAGCGTGAACGATGCTGGTGGAATGTGACTAGCTTTTATCAGAGTGCATTGTTTATAGTAAATAAACACAGTTATAATAAAAACATAACACAGACATGCTTTTATTTATACTAGAGGAATTACATCATTTAAGTAATATACAAAATTTGATGTAATCGTTTACACTAAATTACAGCATGTCTAAAACCTATGAAAATGCGCGTCTACGTACACGCTCCCGTCAACAATGTTGACGGTCAGCGTAAAGCAGACCCTCCCAACTACTTCACCCCATCCATCATGAACTTCAAAGATGAAATCAAATGAGTTACTCATTTTCTGAAAAAGTACACTTAAACCAGTCAACAAAAATGTTGGTGAGAACATAGGTTTATAGCCAAACAAATATTTTGTTGATGTATCAATTACAACCAAATCTGCTCACAACATAATCATACTGTCACGAAATAATTCATAAAATCAGATAATATTACATCCTAACCCCTATTCGGTTAGATGTAGGAAAATAGTAGCAACCCTCATCCGGTTGGTACAAATATTCTCCTAAGTAGCGCTACTAACATTATCGGACGGTTCCTCATTCGAACTAATGCTTGTATCGCAAATGACAGTAAGTAAAAAAATATTCTTTAAAATAATACATCAACCCAAACAGTATACTTTTTCCCCCAAAACTTTGTTGAATACCAAATGGTTGAAAAATGGGGCTATGAACTCACCGTGTCTTCCCACTTGAACCTAACAAAATAGTTCACAGTGTCAGACAATATTTTCTTTAAAATTTTTAGAAACTCAGATGTAAGTATCCTTTAGAAGTTCTATCAATAATGTTATCACAAAAATTCCCAACAAATTATAATTTGCTCAAAATTTGTACAAATTCTACATAAATTATCAAAAATACCTACTGTTATCTAAAACTCATCAAAAATTCATAGAATCTCATCACAAAAGTCAGTAACATCTCATAATTTTTATAGCATCCAAATCCAAATAGATTATTTTCTATAAATTTTATAATATTTCCATAATTGGTTAAAAATATCTTCTGTCTTTTATAAATTCCCAAAATTTCACAGACGGTTTCTTATATAAAACTAAACATCATATAATTATCTCAAAGTCCAAATCGTAACAGATAAGTTTCTGTAATTTTCATAATAATTGAAATATTTAGAAAAAATACTTATACTACTCCAAAAATTATGAAATTATATATTCTGTATTCTCTGATTTAATATTGCATCTATGATTTTATCAGAATTTATTATTTACGTTAAATATTTATTATAATTTATTTACTGCAGAACATATAAAAATTCGTATCTTAATCATAATAAGGAATAAAATTCTGAAATAATTCCAGAGGCTTTTATACCTCCAATGAATCCTCCTATGAATTTATCAGAATTTTTTCAAATTTATTTCTATTTTTGATATTTTCTTCTATTTTTCATTTATAAAATAATTTATATAAATTATTTATTTATCAAAACTTTGTCAAAGTTTCCAGATCAATATTTCAGTATATAAGTGAGAATGTTTTAATGTTTATTCCTACAATTACAGTTGTTTAATATTTTTCTAGATTTTCTTGAATATTTACAAGATTTAATTTTTGTAAATTCAAAGTATATCTTTTTATCATAAGTTTCTGAGTTTTTATAACCCATCACTTATGATTAAATGAACTAAAGACTTTCAAAATTGGTTTTGGTGTTTGAATACCAAAACTAATTTATATATGTGTTTTGTAACATCTATGTAACAAAATCCTTTTATCACCTTTTGATGATGATCTTGATTGTATCTTAGCTTCTTGAACCCGAGAACAAGGTTGTGAAGGTCGTGGATGATGATGGTTGTTGATGGTGGTGCGTGGTTGTGTTTGTTTGTTGTTGTTTTCGGTTGTTGTAGGTTGTTGTTGTTTATGTTGTAGCCGAGAGATAGAGAGGTTGTGGGATAGGAATAGTGGTGATGCTACGGTTTATAACCGAGGAAAAGGGAGGCAGAAGGTAGCCGTGGTGATCGAATGAAGGTGGTGGTGTGTGTTTGCGGGTGAGGGATAGTTGTGGTTGTTAGTTGTTTCCGAGAAGAAGAAAGAAAGATGGTAATGGTGTTTTAGGAGAATTGTGAACTTTGCATGTTCAAGGGACTCGAGATTTTAACAAGACATGAGGCGGCTTTAGGGTGGTGATTCACCAAGGAACTAGGGTGGAGGTGGCGGCTTCTAAGGAGCTTCAACCGAGAGTGGCAATTTAGATAGGATAGGTGGCAACTTTGGGAGTGTGAATGGAATGTTTAGGAGGATATGGTAGGCTTACTAGAGCTTGACTTTTGGAGTGCGAAGGCTAGGTGTAGGGTGCTGTGAATGCATGAAAAAACGAGGGCATAGGGGAGGGTGGTCTGGGAGTTTTGTAGTTTTGGTGGTGGTGGTTTTGAAGAGATATTCGAGAGATATAGCAAGGTGGCAAGCTAGGAGTTGCATGGAACCGAGGGTGGTGGTTTGATTTATTAGTTTCGGGTGGTGGTTTTGGAGATGTTTAATCGAGGTATAGGGTCGAAGGTTATGGTGGTGGTTTGGTGTTTTTAGTGTTAAGTTTTAGTTTTTAAGTTTTTGATTTAGTTTTAGTTAAGTTTGATTGTGTATATACATATATATACTCGAAAATATATGTATAACTGAGTTTTATATACGTATATACCAATCATATATATTGGTATTCTAAGAATTTTCCACGTACATGTATGTATATGAACATGCATACGTCAAAACTTATATATATATATATATATACGTATGTAGGAATTTCGGGCACATAAACATACGTACATACGTAAACTACCAATATATAGACATGCATGCAACATGCATACGTATATCTCTAAACATATATATACCTAAACACATATCATATTGCGAATACAAGTTATATATTTATATAAGGTATATATATATATATATACATACCATACATAAAATATATGTACATAAACTTGCAGGTTTCATTTATATAATTGTATATATATGTAAATAATCTGATTATATACACGTGAACAATTAATTTATATGCATGCATGCAAACATGCATATGTATTTCCAATATATATACATACTAAAAAAAATATTATTGCGGTTCGTAACGTAATATAATAAAAAAATTTTCGACGTAATATATATAATAATAAAATATTTTTAGGGTTGTCACATTAATTGACTATGTATAAACTTACAATCATAAGATAATTAGGATCAAGTTTAATAATTAAACTTAAAAATAACTCAATTGGTGAGCTATAAATAAGGGTTAAAGGTAAAGTTAAAGACATCAAATTACACGAAAGTTGCAATCTTGTGCAAAACCCTAAAACTCACACGCCACGTGTAACTGCCAACCACCTTGGGCAGCCACTAGGCCCACTACAACTGTCAATCGCCATCACCCACATGTTGCACCGTCGTTGCCATCATTGTGAGCAACCACCACTACATTGATGCCTTTCACCAATGTTGATGCGTAGGCGAAATCCAAGAAAAGAGGCTTCTATTGACCCGCGATTAAATTAAAACTAGTTTCAAGGTATAAGGTTTGGTCCATCAATTTTTTATCACTTTTGCTTCCAGACACATAGTAGATGATCCAGGGTTAGGCCTAGACTAGTAATCCTATGTAAATTCCAACACATGTCATCACTCCACCGACATGTTGCTTGTTAATTGACTACCTAACCATACTAAGGGTAGCTGACTAGCGTAACTAACATAATTTATATTCCATTACGGTAAACATTTAAACAAAACAATAAACCAAAGGGGTCGGAATTGGTACCTTAATGATAAACTAACGAATATAAGCTTAAAGCAAAAAAAGAATAAACTATAGTGTCCAAAAATGAAGTACGCATATGAAACTTTATGGAACGGTGGAACCAGAGTTGCTATGAATACTTTAGCTACAGATAATTTACAAATAACAAGTGGTTGTGACTATATAGTGGAAATATATATATTGAATGACTCGAGACAAGTCCAAATTTCATCCAAAGTGTACCTTAAAACATAAAACCTTTCAAGTCAACTTATGAAAATATTTGAACTTTTGGACAAGAAATGTTCTAGGACTAATAGAACCGACAAGTTTTGAGTTATGATCAATTACCCCAGCCCACACTATTTTCCCACCTACGGTTAAAAGAAAACCAATAAAACTTGAGTACATAGAGGAGAATAGAAAGGTAGGCGGGTACCCGTTCGGGTACGGCGCCGCCACACTTGCGGGTACCCTGGCGGCAGGGCTGGCTCAACGTTTTTTGGGGCCCCAACCGAACTAAAAAAATGGGGCTCTTTTCTAAAAATAAAAATTATTAAAACCCTCCTCCTTTATCCGGGCTTGGGACCGGCAATAATAAACTAATACGTTTATAGTTGGCGGAGTTAAAAATTTTTTTTAATTATATATTGTGTACGTATATATGTTTATATTAAAATTATTTTTCTAGCCTTATATGATGCAAATTCGTTAATGAAATTTTCATAATCAAATCCTTCTAGAAATTCTTTTTCAATAGCCAAAGTGGATAAGCCGTTTAATCTTTCTTGTGACATTGTAGATCTTAAGTAATTTTTTATAAGTTTTAATTTAGAAAAACTTCGTTCTGCGGATGCTACAGTTACAGGAACAGTAAACAAAATTCTATAGGCAATATATGCATTTGGAAAAGAATTAAAACTTTTAATATAATTTAGTATATCAATTAGTGTGTCTGATTGTAAAGAAATAATTTCTCTTAACACTTTTAGTTCTTGAAATAAATCTAAACCATTAACATCTACAGCATCATCATATTTTAATATATTTTCAAGGTTAATACACTTTTCTTTTAAACTTTCTTCATTCATAGATTTTAACTTTTTAATAGTAAATAAGAAACCAAAAATACTTTCAAACTCTTTAAGTTGCTCAAATCTACTTTTAAGTGAGGAGATAGCTTGGTCTACTATGTATAAAAAGTAATCGGTTCTAAAACTTTCCACGGGTGTTTTCAATGTTTCATTATTAACATTTTCATCAAATTTTTTATTTCTACGAATAATACGTTTTTCATGAAAAGTAGGTTCTACATTCATCTCTAGTCAATTTCTTTAGCTTCATTCATAGCCTTTTCAAATCCCTCATCTCTATACTTTTTAAAAAACATATAAGTCCATCTAATTGAGTTATAGCTTCATCAATATTCATGTCTTTTGCTTGTAAGTTTTTACTAACTATATTAATAGCATACGAAATATCATACCAAATAACTATGCCTAATAAAAATTCAAAATTACCTAATTCAGTTCTACCTAAGGATTTAGCCTCACTTTTATATTTAAGATCATCATCATCATCATCATCATCATCATCATCATCATCATCATCATCATCATCATATTCATCATATAATTCTAATAATGCTTCTCTTAATTGTGGAGCTTGAAATCTAATGGCTTTGATACTTTCTATGCGACTTTCCCAACGTGTTTGTGATAATGACTTAACAGTTAAATATGGAACATTATCTTTTAAAATTTTTCACCTTTTAGGGGATGATGAAAACAAACAATAAACACGTTGTACTGTTCCAAAAAATTCCCTAGCTTTGCCATATCACAAATTACTAAATTTAAGCTATGAGCACCACATGGTGTGTAAAATGCTCTAGGATTAATATCTAATAATCGTTTTTGTACTCCTTGATGTTTTCCTTTCATATTTGATCCATTATCATAATCTTGTCCCCTAATATTATCTACATCGAGACCTAGTTTATTAATTTCTTCGATGATAGCATCAAATATACCTTTACCTGTTGTATCATCAACTATTAAAAATTCTATAAAGTATTCTTTAACAACTATTGGGGTTAAAGAAGTATCTAAACATCGTAAGATAATAGACATTTGTTCTTTGTGACTTGTGTCGGGTGTACAATCAAGTATAACTGAAAAATATTTAGCCTCTTTAACTTTGTTAATAATTATAGTTTTGATTTTGTTTGCTAATAAGCTAATTAGTTCATTTTGCATATTGTGTCCAAGATAATGATTATAAATTTCTTTACTTTTTATACGTCGGATATGTTCTTGCATTATTGGATCAAATTCTGCAATCATCTCAATAGTACTTAAAAAATTACCATTGTTTTCTTGAAAAAGTTTTTCATTTTATCCACGAAATGATACCCCATTTTTACCAAAATTCTTTATAATAGCAATAATTCTTACTAGCACATTTCTCCAATGTTCTTTATCTTTATTTATTTGATCTTGTATATGTTTATCAATAGTCTTATTTTTCGCCAATCTTATCTCTAAATCCATTCATGTTCTCATATTCGTAATGTGTGCATTGCTTGTTTCATGTTCTTTTAGATTTCTACTCATATTATTCCAATTGTTAGTACCTTCATTTGCTAATTTACTCGTACATTGATTCACATTAAATAACTTACAACAAAAGCAAAACACTCTATCTAACTCTATAGAATAAATCAACCATTTTCTTTCGTATTTTTCTCCATTTGGTAAAGTTTGCATATAAAGAGAAGTACTAAAGTTTCTTGAATTTTTATCTTTTGGAAAATTATAATTATAAATTTTAACCGGGCCTTTTTCTATAATTAGATCTCTTAAATTATTACTAATATTATTCCATTGACATGGATCAACAAAATTTGGAGGTTCATTAAATTGATTTTGATTTTCATTACTATTTGTAGGATCATCAATATTTGTAGGCTCATTCACATCATTTTGTTCATCTAAATTCATATGCTCATCAAAGTTTGTTGGTTCATCTAGGTTTATCTGTTCATCTTGATTTAATGTAGCATTTGAATTCGAGGTTGTAACAAACTTAAGTAGTGATCCTTTTATTGATTCGTTTAAAGCTTTTGTTTTGCCTTCTTTGCCTTTTTTGATGCACCGGAAGGGTATTTTCAAAATCTATTTGACATTTTAAAGTAGATAATATACCTAATCAGGGAAAGAAAGGTAATCAAAGTATACCAAATCAACTAAATAACTTATAACCTAATCAGAGAAACAAAACTAATAACTTATAACTTATAAACGTAATTAATTTATACCAAATCAATTTATCAACTTAATAACTAATCAAAGGCCAAAGGGAAACAGGGAAACAAGAATATACCAAATCAATTTATCAACTTAATAACTTATTAACCTAATTACCTAATCAGGGAAATAAAACTAAAACAAATTATCAAAGCAGTTAAAATGAACAGAGGCAACTTCGACAAAGAACAGATGCAACTTGAAATAGATCTAGACTTGAAATGGATCTAAACAAAGGAAACTTCGACAAAGCAGTTAAAACAAAACTAAAACTAATAACTATGCTAGGATCTAGACTCGAAATGGATGCTTACTTCGATTGAACAGAGGCAACTTCGACAAAGAGGACCTTCGATTGGACAGAGGCAATCGATTGGAACTTCGACAAAGAGGAGCCAATCGATTGGAACTTCGATTGGACAGAGGCAATCGATTGGAACTTTGATTGAACCTTCGACTTGGACTAACCAGTTAGAGGAACTCAGGAACTTCGATTGGAACTTCGGTTGGAATCGATGAATCGGCAATCCGCAATCGATTGGAACTTCGACAAAGAGGACCTACTCCCTGACCGCCTGGCGCCTCATATCGTCGCCCACAGCCCACCGTCCGTTGGTTCCTCGAAGGCTCTTGGTGAACGAACCGTCGGACTCTTGGTCGGTCGGTATACCGTATGCAAGGTTTGGGAAAGGTGAATGAAGGGGACGGACGGTCGGTCGATGGGCCTCGAAGGCTTATACAGATTTTTTTTAAAAAATGGGCCCCTATTTTTTTGGGGCCCTAAGCCCAGCGCGGCTTTGCTTTCACAGATGGGCCGGCCCTGCCTGGCGGGTAGTCTCATTCGGGTATTGTTTGCCGAGTAGTAGCCAAGCACCAACGGCTATATAGCCGTTAATTTTGCGCGCGGTTCCATAAAAAATTTATTTTTACCCTATAAATACTCACACACATACACACTATTATCTACACAAAACACACATATATTTACACAAACACAAACACGAAAAATTATCATGGATCCCGAAAGGTCAAAAACTGTTACTAACAAAAAATCCCGAGGTGGTGGTTCGAGTACGAGAGTTTATACACCGCAACCTTACCATCACCACCACATTACGGATACCCACCATAAGGGTATTCACCGCAACCTCAACCGATGTTTGATCCATTTGCATACCAAAATCTAAATTTTGGTCTATCTGACTTTATTGAATCGCACGATGACAAGCATACCAAAACGTACCGGATGATGAGAGACCAACGGATGGGACGGGACTTAAAAACGTTTATTGAATCGCACGATCACATCACTGGTTCAATGTTGCAAATAGTATTGGACCGGAAAAGAAAATAGCCAAGAAATATAATTGGCTTTGTGATTTTTGGTTTTTATTTTTTAAGGAATTTTTTATTGTATTTGTTTTTTTCTTTTTTATTATTTGAATTATTGTAATTTTTATTTTTTTTAATAAAAGTTAATTTTCTTTTAAATTATTTTAATACGAAAATAAAAGTTTCAGGGTAGTCCGGGGTTGCATTTCCAGCTTTTTGGGGGTGTCGGGATATTTCAAAGTACTAGTGATGTGACAGTGTGTGATTAGTGAATTCCAGGGTAGTCCAGTGTATCTTAGGGTAGTGCCCACTCCTCCCTAACCTTGTAAAATATAAGGTTTCTTAAAGCATCACGTTAAAAGCTAACACGACTTCCCTTCCTAACAACCATGCATATGTTATACTAGCTTTAGTAAACTCATGTATTACACGAGTTGAATAAAAAAATATTAAGTAGATTGCAAATTTATTAATTATAAAATGATTATAAAATAATATATTATTAAAACTTCCCTTATTATAAGTAGAATGATATTTTCTTTCAAAAAAAATGTTTTAAAAATATCATTTTCAAAGTGTCCCTTATTATAATTCTCAATTTCAATTAAAATTTATTTATAAAAATTTATATTTTAAAAACAGCAATTTTATAATATTTTTTATTTTTTAAAAAAGCTAGATGTTTAAATAATATTATTAGTAATTAATATGATTATTTAATAGGAGACAAAAACAAAAAAAAATTGATGAAATGGAATGTGATGATGTCATCTGTCGCTCCTAGTTATCATTTGATTAGAGTAAGAAGATATTTTACTTTTGTATTTATTATATAACATAGTGACTGAGCAGTATACATAAAATATAGTCTTAACATAGCATTAAGTGTACCATTGAAGTGAAAGGAAGGAAATCGGATATTATCTAATGCTAACATTCACAAAATTGCTAGAAGTATACTTTAATATAGCAACCGCAGTGTATCAATTCACACACATCTTTCTCACCTGATTTCTTTTCTTATACAAACAGAAATTATAAATTAAAATTATATGACAACCAAGATAAGTTAAGTTACCATAAAATTGCACTCAAGCTCATAATAAAGAGATCTGAGCTAGTTAAACTAGCAGTCTTCAATATGAGTTTGAAGTTGAGCATGCATTTGGTTCATACGCAACTTGAATTTGCCATTGAATCTATGAATTGATTTGTTTTCTAAACTCTAATTGTTTTAAATTTTTTTCTATACATGTCTTAATTAGCTAATCATACAATACGAAAAACCTTAAATTTCAAATCCTCAAACCATCTGTATATAATAAAATAATCAAACGTATTTACACGGGCAATATAAATCATCTTGAACTCAGCTCAAATGTTTACACAGGCCATATAAATCATATTAAATCAGCTTGAACAAACTTACAAGTGAGTTTTTATCAAAATAGTTACAACTGTGTTACACAACCTGGTGGGCCTATGCTTTAAAAGTTTTATTAGACTTCTAACCTTAATGTGAGCCCGATAGTATTAAACACAACTTGGTTTAGATAAAGTTAGTTGCAATTAGCATTACCGCATAATGTTATCTTACCTAGGAGCTTTGAGTCTGAGAGTATCATGTTATCATGTGTCTAGACTAGTTTAGTAAAGATATTTCTTTTCGATTGGTTAAAAGTTAGTCTAGATTTATAATTTTAAAAAGTTAAGTGATTTTACTCATATTTGAAAAACTTAATATCTATCTATTCTAATAAACAGATAACTAAAGATGTCACATGTCAACACCACATTCATTCTTAATAAAATTTTTCCGTTTCTCTCTCCTATTAAATAACTCCATTAATTACTTATATATTATTTAATTCTTTTTTAATTAAAATTTATTTTTAAAAAAATTAAGAAATATATATATTTTAATGTTTATTTCTAGAGAATCAAATTTTTATGAATTTTTTCAAAAACATCATATTTTTAAAACACAAGATATTTTAAAAATGACATTTTTAACATGTTTTGTTTTGAAACAAAATGTTTAATTTATTTTATGGAAAAAAAGTTTAAAAATAAAATTTAAAAGATTGATATAATTGTTTTATTATTTATAGTGTTTACTCATACATAATTTAAATCATATATTATTTTCTATATAAAAAATTATTTTATTTAATATTTTATTTATTCAACCCGTGTAATACACTAGTTCACTAAATCTAGTTTTCTGAATATTTAATGAAAGATCTATCTATCCTAATAAACAAACATCTAATGTGCCACATGACATTTTTTAGATGCATCTTTTGTACACATGGCAGCCTATGGCGCAAGCAAATTTATCTCCCCATTTTACAAAACTCGCAGACCTTAGTATCCACGGGACTTAAAACCCGTTTAGCTATATGGATGCTATATAAAGCTTATAACCCGTATACAAACCCTAATTTTGACAACCAACACTCCTTGTCTCTCAATCGAGATCATCTTCATCGATTTCTAATCCAAAATCAGGCAATTTGTAAGAAAAGTTCAAGGATCATTTCAAGAATGGATACCTCATCTGCTGTTCATCCTTCAATTTAGGTTATCTAACCCTTTTCTTCCATGAATATCTACTATTTGATTAACTGTTGTTCATCTTACGAAATCAAATCATCTTCTTTTTATTGAATCCAAAAGAATATTTCAAGGATAGTTTCAAGAATGAATACCCCTGGTGTCATTTAGAATATGGTATTTTATTAGATTCCTGTAATGTAGTATATATATGTTTATGTTACAGCGATTTCGTTTGATAAATGTCACAGGCCGGGAAAGAATGCAGAGTAAATACAAGTCGAATGAGGAGTAGCGTATCAAAGCTAGAATTTTGTACAATCGGTAATGCTTAAGCGGTCTATGGCAACCGATGATTTAAAGTGTGGGTTTTCTGTTAGGGATTTTTTCTGCCTTGAAGCTTTTGTTGATTCTTTGTTCATTTGATTCTTTATTTGTTTGAAATTAAGCATGCCTTCATACGAACATCTCTCTTGGTTTTGCTCATCATGAAAATCCTCAAACTAAGAAAAGGAATGAATGACTCTATACTTCAGTTCTAGTATCTGCTCGTAATGATTCTAGAAAGTCTCCTTAAGCCACTCCATATGCTCATCATCTATCAGGCGTCCAATGGGTATACCATCTACAGGCACCTGCCTGCGTGGCTGTAAGAAATCAATCGGTATAGGAATGAAGTGTCCTGTAACCCGAGTTCGGGTCATAATGTCTAGTGGAGGTGTCGTCGTCCTGGGTGGAAGGGATGGTGGATGGTCTGACTCATCATCAGATGTGGTGCATATGAAAGGAGATGGTGTAGACATGCTGTAACATATAATACACTTTTTTTATAAATTTAAAGCATAATTTGAAAATAATGATAGAAAGCATCATTCATTCATTAATATAATAGAAAATTTGAATGATTTTACATGATTGGGAGGGGGGTAGAGGATAACATAGATGGCATGAGCGTAACGCTTAATGCCTAGTACATCATACTAACTAATAACTAGTAGTGCTGAAGATAGTTATGGATGATGACACCCATGATCACTACGATCACTTAGGCTAAGATCCCCACTATTCGAGTGGTACGATGCTCTATCTGATTACGAGCTAACTCGCCCTCCAATCGCATCATACGATCATCTGTTTCCTATCAAACCTCGTGAAGTTCCTCCTTGGTATCTTCCTACTTCTCATAGAGATCATTCACATAGATCCGAGTACGTCCGTTGTATTCAGATAAATGCTGAATTTGTCGATGTAGAAGCTGGTTTGATGGCGGTGGAGGGGGTAAGGTAAGGACCAGAATCCTCCTTAATCTGACGTGAGCTAGAGGGTAGCTGAGCGCCACAAGTGCAGGAATCTGAGTCTGCTCGGGTGCTGGTATAGTGAGTGTAACCTTTTAGGGTACGTTAGTCTTGTTGCTAGCAGTATGAATGATCTTCACCCCTTATCGAACAGGAGTAAGAGATTAAGTAGGCTCTCGAGTGGGAGGGCTAGTAACCTCCTGACCTACATCCACCTCAAGACTAGAGATCTCTCTAAATGACGGGAATCGACTATCGTGTCTAGTGCTGCTATCATGGTTTGGCTGCTCTGATGGTTTCGAGTCACTACTATCAGAGAGCCACCCACAAGATGGACCAGAATGTGTGCATTGGGAAGGCAAGACTGTAACAATCTAAAAATAAAAGTAAGCAAGAAAGTGACTACAATTATTACTAAGTGTTTTCAAGTGTAGTGGTTGAGCTTATAGTTATAGTCTAGAGGGTCTAAGGGCTCTTAGTTCTCTATAACCACAGCTCTGATACCAATCTGTCACACCCCTCGTTGGCGGTGGAATCGCAAGTAGGTGACGTCATAGGATATTTTGAACACGTGGTACTTAAGGAAACTTAAATTCGTTCATGCATTCAAAATAAACTTAGGCAATAAAGTGTTAGGGTACAAGATTTTAAAGATTTAAGATTATGAACCTAGCATCCTAAGCTTACATAAAATAATGTTCTGTTGTGCCCTAGTCATGCCATACTTAAGTGAAGTCTAAAACGTTAATCTTGGTTGTTTCCTGTAAACCATGTTAAAAAAATGGGTCAACAATAATGTTAGTGACCTCGTAGATTTTGAGTCTCGATAAGTAGTTGTAAAGTAAGTAGTCAAGTATGAATCAAAACTCATCATGTAAAGTTGCCATAACACAAGTAAGGATAAATGTATTTATGAGTCAACAACTAAGCCTTTGACTACGTGCCTCGTTTGATACTTATTTCAAGTATGGAAGTAATAGTCAAGTTATAGTCTGTGTGGTAATAATCATTCAATATCCTTGAATGTGGATTTACGCATTCCAATCAATCGAGAGAATGAGAATTGTCAGTCCCGATAGTACTATCTATATTAAACCTGTGGCTCCATTCCTGTAAAACCTTGAAATTCTCCCAGAAAACAATAACACACGATCTCAATCTTGTGAACGTGGAATATAAACAAGATTGGAGTATAGGAAGATTGAATTGAATCACAAACGATGATATTTGATTGATAAACAAAAACCTATTACAGGTCTTGTGCGATTTCGCACAGTACTGAATGATAATGAACGAAAAACTTAATTACAAAACGAAATACATCTATTTATACTAAACAGAGAGTTCTCGCGCGACAGGTATTTCGCGCGAGAACTCGCTGTTTAGTATAAATAGATGTATTTCGTTTTGTAATTAAGTTTTTCGTTCATTATCATTCAGTACTGTGCGAAATCGCACAAGACCTGTAATAGGTTTCTGTTTATCAATCAAATATCATCGTTTATGATTCAATTCAATCTTCTTCTACTCCAATCTTGTTTATATTCCGCGTTCACAAGATTGAGATCGTGTGTTATTGTTTTCTGGGAGAATTTCAAGGTTTTACAATTGGTATCAGAGCTTTAGGCTCTAGAACCACGATTTGGAAGAGATTTGGATTGTGTTTTACACGAATTTGAAGAAATTCATCATTGATCACTTTAGATTCTGAGATGGAGATGTTATTCTGCTCGATTTTGGAGGATTTGGACTGATTTGGACCGATTTGAACTGAATTAGTGGACTTTAAGTGAATTTTAATCAAAATTAAGCTTAAAATTGATTTAAATTCATTAAAATTGGATTAAAATGGGTTCAATCAGACATATTCATTGATTTGGAGGTGGTTATCGCTTGAACTAACTGTTGGAGACTCAATTCTGCACGAAATTGACAGTTTTCGCTCAATCTGTAAGTTTTCGCGTGCGAAAACAGGGTGTTTTCGCTCAGACAGTTAGATCACCTTTTTATGCGATTTCGCGTGAAAAGGTAATTTGGAAATTCACACGCACTGCTATCTCGCGCGAAAGATTGTTACGCGCGAAATCACTTTTCGCACGATTTCATTTTTCGCACGAAAACCTGAGTTTTTGACTTTCTGATCACTATGGCTTCAACAACACCGAATTTGAAGCATCTTACTGCTTCACTTCATCTAGACACGGAAATTGGTACTGGTAACAAGCCACCGAGGCTTCTCTGTGAAGATGATTATTCTGATTGGGCTTTCCGATTTGAGAGATATGTTTTTTACACGGAACCGAAGATGTGGAGATCAATCCAGTATGGTCCTTACATTCCGTTGTATAAAAATGATAAAGGAGAGATGGTTCAGAAACCTGAACATTTGTGGGATGAAGATGACATCAAGAGGTTGGAACTTGATGATAAAGCTTATGCTGCTATCACTATGGCACTTACTACTGAGATTTCACAAAAGTTTCAAGAGTTCAGGGGTGCTAAAGTACTATGGGATGCTTTGGAGTCTCAGATTATGGGCAACAAAGACATGAGAGAGAGCAAAAAGGATATGTTGAATCAAGAATTCAACATGTTCAATCATATTGTTGGTGAAGAGCTGGAAGTTCAGATGGCCAGTTTTGTTAGACTGATAACAAAGATGAAGAGTGCGGGTATTACTCTGGAACCCATCACTGTGAACAAGAAGTTGCTCAATTCACTTCCATACAGTTGGAATAACAACTGTACTTTGATAAAGAGAACCAAAGACTTGTATACTCTTCAGTTGACTGATCTCATCTCAACTATCAAGTCTTATGCTATGGACAATAAGCAGCGAGCTGCTAATCATCTCAGTTCTCTAGGTGCTGAAGGAACTGCTCTCTATGCAAAGATGGCTAGTAATCCAAATTACTATGTCAGTTATACACAAATGTGTCAGCAACAACAATCGGGAAGTACAGCATCTTCTTATATGCAACCAGCTGTAACCCATCAAGTTCATGTTCCAGCTGCTCAACACTATTCCCCTATCATCCACCAACAAGTCTCTCAATCTCAAGATTCTCATAGTGGTCAACATGCTTATGTTGCTACCACTAATCCATCCAAGCAGACTGTTCAGATCGCTGAGGAGCATCTTGCTCTTTTCACCACGTTCATGACTAGTTATGAAGCTTTCATGGCCGGAAGACTTACTGCTCCAAATGTTCTGGTTGATGATCTTCAACAAGTTAATCCGTATGATGTTGAAGAGAATGACATCAAGTATCAGATGGCCATGGTAGTTTACAGGGCGAAGAATTTTGCTAGAAGAACTGGGAGGAAAATGTTTGGAGTTAACAATTCTAGCAAAATCGGTTTCGACAAATCTAACCTGAGGTGTTACAACTGTGACAAACCAGGTCATTTTGCCAGAGAGTGTACTGAACCAAAAACTGGTCAAAATGAGGGCCCAAAGAAGATGGTGACTGTGGAGATAGAGCCGAAGAAAGACAAAGCTAGTACTTCTGGTGGTACTAAAGCATTAGTTTCTCAAACTAATGCTGAATATGATTGGTCTGATCAAATGGAGGCCCTTGATCTACATTTGTCTACTGCATTTATTGCAAAGATTGTTCCAGAACCAGAAGAAGAAGAAAATTTGTTTGAAGAAAATCTGTTTGCTGAATTCGTGTCTGATGATTTGTTGGAGGGTTTGTTTGCTACAGTGGAAGAAGAGAAGGAGAAAGTTGAAGTAGAGAAAGTGAAAGTTGAACAAGAGGATGAGAGAGTTGAAGAAGATAAGGAGACAGGTGAGAAGAAAGATCAGGTTGAGAAGATTGCTGAAGAAGAGAATGTGATTGAAGAGTACACTGTCGAGCCTCCAGTCAAAAGCCCATGTGTTGATCCAAAGACTGTTGATGTTGCTCCAGTGGAAGAACCAGCTGCTGAATTGAAAGCATTCATGGTCAAGAAGGAAGAAGAGGCTGAAAGGGAAATTTCAGAACCCAAGGTATATGATGATTTGTGTAAAAATTCTTGTGTTGAGAAAGTTCAAAAATACAGAGTTCACAATGAGAGCCTGATAATGAAAGTTGAAAAACTTCAGTATCAAGCTTGCAAACACAAGTCAAATGAAAAGATTTTTAAAGAAAAACTTGAAGGTTTAAACAAAACAATATATAATTTAAAATTAAATCTTCATGATAAAGAATGTACCAATAATGACTTGACAAATAGAAATAATGAACTCGCTTTAGAAATTAATAGACTTAGCAGTGAATTAGCCACAGCTAAGTTGACTGTTGAGAAATTTGAACTTTCATCAACAATGGTTGAAGGAATAATCAAGTCACAAATGACTCAGAAGATCAAAGGAGGAAAATGTGGTGTTGGATTTTCTAACATTGCTCCTCCAATTAATCATGATTATTCATGTTTACCTTCATCTGATAACATTTGTGATTCTGATATGGTCTATGGGATTGGTTTCTCTCCATCTCAAGACCTAAAACCTTCAGTCAAAGTAAATTTATCCGTTGATCCTATCATAGAACCCAAATCTAAACAATCAACTGAAAATTTTTGTGCAGATAAATTGAAGGTGGATGGGTTGGTTGAAGAATGGGAGAGTGATAGTGAAGGAGAAAATGAGAGAGAAAATTTGAAAAATAAGAATGTAAAAGTTTTACAATCTGTTTGTAAACAAACTTTGTATGGAAATGAAAAGTTGGTTAATTTGAATGAGATTAAATCTACTAGTAAATATAATTTGAATGCAAATCAAAGGGTAAATCAGAAAGAAAGAATTGAAAAGGATTTTAAAAGTAGATTTGTTTCAAAAGGTTTAATTGAAAATGAAGAACATATTTTTAAAGAAACGAATTCTCGATTCTTTAAAAATAAACTTCATTATAATGCTAACCTTGTGAATCAAGATGTTTGTAGCCCAGATTTGCAAGTAAATGACTCTTCTGCATTCAATCTGACAATTCAAAAGCCTGGTCCTTCTCCAGCACCAATCCGAATATCCAAGCCTGGTCCTTCTCCAGCACCAATCCGTATATCTAAGCCTGGTCCTCCTCCAGCACATTCAAAGTCTGGTCCTACTCCAGCAGACTCAAAGACTGTTCCTATTCCAACACCACCAATTCCAAAAGTCAAAACTGCCAAATCTCCAATCCAAAGTGGTCATAATTCATCGATTTCCTCGAATCTGCAAAAGATGAACTTGCAATTGTCTAACGAGGCAAAGATTCGAGAGACTGTGGAGAAAGTTAAACCTAGTCACTCTGACTTTGGTTTTTATGACAATTTTCATAATTGTCACCCACAATTTGTTTTCCACACACAACAAAAGAGATGCTATCAGTGTGGAAATACAAATCATTTGGCAAACAATTGTCCTTTTCGACAAAAATCATTAAGTAAACAAAGATTTCATAATTCTATTTCTCATAATAAAAAACTATTTTTCACTCGTGGAAAATTTTCAAATAATATGAAATCAAAGGTTGTTAATGATTTTAATGTCAAACGGGATAAGAATTTGACTAATGATGTAAAAGAAAATGTCAAGATTAAAAGCATAAATGAAAAGAATGATGTGCAAACCAAATATAATAATATCAAATCATTTTTTTTTGCTGCAACACAAAATATCCTCAAGTCATGTTTGACTTGGGTACCTAAATCTAAGTAATTTTGTTACTAATGCAGGGACAACCGCAAAAGACTACTGAAAGTCTATGGCATGTAGATAGCGGTTGTTCAAGACATATGACTGGGAATTTATCATTATTACAAGATGTTTAGTCCTATAACGGAGGAAGGGTGATTTTTACGGGAGACAAAGGAGGACGTATAACAAAACGTGGTACAGTTACAAACGGCGTCCTTAGTTTTGAGAATGTTAATTTTGTTGAGGAATTAAAACATAACCTGTTAAGTATGTCTCAAATCTGTGACAAACAATATTCTACACACTTCACTAACAAAGAATGCTTAATTTTAAAACCAGGTTTTGTTGTTCCTGATGAATAGATTTTGATGAGGACTCCGAGAGACAATGATACATATCTTCTTGATATGCATTGTTCTAATTCTTTGGTAACAGCTTCTTGCTTACTATCCAAAGCCTCGGAGAATGATTCCATGTTATGGCATTGTCGATTAGGACATGTCAATCTTAAAAATATGAATAAACATGTGCGTGGAAATCATGTTATTGGTTTACCTGAAAAGGAATTTCAAATAAATGAACATTGTTTGTCATGTTCAAAGGGTAAACAACATAAACTTCCTCACAAACCAGTTGCACATAACTCAGTCGAATCAATCTTACAACTCTTACACATGGATCTTTTTGGTCCAGTGAGTGTTTTAAGCTTGGGTCGAAGATCTTATTGTCTGGTTGTTACTGATGACTTTTCTAGATTTACTTGAGTGTTTTTCTTAGCATCTAAGGATGAAACTCCACACCTTTTGATCAAGTTCATTACTTTGGTGGATAATCAGACAGAGAAAAAGGTAAAATGCATCAGAAGTGACAATGGGACAGAGTTTTGCAATCAAACTCTGAATGAGTTTTGTGAATCCAAGGGAATTGCCAGACAATTCAGTGCTGCTGGCACTCCACAACAGAATGGGGTTGCAGAAAGAAGGAATAGAACATTGATTGAAGCTGCTAGAACGATGATATCTGCTGCCAAATTACCTTTGTTCTTTTGGGCTGAAGCAGTAAATACTGCATGTTATGTTCAAAATCGTGCTTTAATCAACAAAAGATTAAATAAGACTCCATATGAAATATTTTATAAACACAAACCCAAAGTTAAATATTTTAAAGCATTTGGTTATTGTTGCACTTTGTTGCATACAACTGAATCTAGTTCAAAATTTTCTGAAAAGGCTGATGAATGTTACTTTGTGGGATATGCTGCCAATAAAGTTGCATATCGTGTTTATAATAAAAGAACTAGACAAATAGTCGAGTCATTTAACATTGATTGGCACGAGCTTAACATAACTGATGCAGGTTCAGCTCCTTCATGGGTTTATGATTATGAATCTTTGTTCATAAATTTTAATATTTCTAAACCTTCATCTACAGATTCTACTTCTCAAGCAATCTCCTTGGACAACAAAATCATTGAGGACCTTTCATCTTTGATATCTGATGATTCTGCTGTTGCTTCATCATCCAAAGATATTCCTACAGCTTCTGTACCTGTATCTGCATGTTCTGAGTCATTAGATGTTTCTTCAGAACAAATTCCTACTCAGGAGCTGGAAAAATCATTTAGTTCTCCATTATCTTCATCTTCTTCAGAGACTATACATACACCAATAGAAATCATTCAAGTTCCATTTGAAGAATCTCCAAATATGTCTACTGCTTCTGAAACTCCTGTTTCAGATGACACACTTGAAGAAACTATTGTGTATCAATCTCAACACTCTAAAGAAGCTCTTGATAATGTTGAACATATTACAAATTTGGAAGATGGAATGGTTGCAGATGAGATTCCTCAATTGAGAATACATAAAACTCATCCAAGTGAATCAATCATTGGTCCGTTGCACGAAGGTGTAATTACCAGAAGTCGATCAGGGGCAATCAATACATGTCTATATGCTTGCTTTCTATCACAAATAGTGCCCAAGAATGTGGAAATGGCACTCAAAGAAAATAGCTGGATAGAAGCAATGCAAGATGAGTTGATGCAATTCAAGAAGCTCAATGTTTGGCATCTTGTTGAACTTCCAAAGGATAAGCTTCCGATTGGAACAAAGTGGATTTTTAGAAACAAGATAGATGAAAAAGGTGTTATAGTTCGGAATAAAGCACGTCTTGTTGTGCAGGGATTTTATCAAGTTGAAGGATTGGATTATGAAGAAGTGTATGCTCCAGTTGCAAGACTAGAAGCAATACGCATATTCTTAGCCTTTGCTTCATACATGAACTTCAAGGTGTACCAGATGGATGTTAAAACTGCATTTTTATACGGAGAAATGAAGGAAGAAACCTATGTTTGTCAGCCTCCTGGATTTGAAGACCCAGATCATCCTGATTATGTATACAAGTTGGATAAGGCACTATATGGATTACATCAAGCACCTCGTGCTTGGTACGCAACTCTGACTGAACATTTGCTCGCAAATGGTAATTCAAGAGGAGCAATTGATCAAACCTTATTCCTACAAAAATCAGGCGATGATATTATTTTGGTTCAAATCCATGTCGATGATATCATTTTTGGTTCTACTAATGAAAGTATGTGCACGGAGTTTGAAGCAGTGATGAAGAAGAAATTTGAAATGAGTTCCCTTGGAGAAATTTCCTTTTTCTTGGGTATTCAAGTTACTCAATCTGATACTGGTATTCTCATTCATCAAGAAAAGTATGTTCAGACTATTCTTGAGAAATACAAGTTTCAAGATTCCAAAGTAGCTCCAACTCCAATGGCTTCTCGTCCTACTCTTACTCCGGATCCATTAGGAGAATCAGTTGATCAACATCTTTACAGATCGATGATTGGTTCCTCATGTATCTCACTGCAAGCAGGCCAGATGTCATGTTCCCTGTTTGTCAGTGTGCCCGCTATCAAAGTGATCCAAAGGAATCACACATGAAAGCTGTCAAGTGGATTTTCAAGTATCTCAAGGGTCAACCTAAACTTGGTCTTTGGTATCCTCGAAATTCCGATTTCAATTTATTTGCTTATACTGACAGTGATTATGGTGGTTGTAACTTAGACAGGAAATCGACCACAGGAGGATGTCAATTCTTGGGTAACCGACTCATTTCTTGGCAGTGTAAGAAGCAGAACACTGTATCCACATCCACTGCCGAAGCTGAATATGTGGCTGCTTCGAGTTGTTGTTCCCAGCTTGTCTGGATTCAGCAACAACTTCTCGATTATGGTCTCAACATTTATGACACACCAATTTGGTGTGATAACACGACAGTACTAAACATCGTGAAAAATCCCATTCAACACTCTAAAACTAAACACATTGACATCCGCATCTATTTTATCCGCGACTGTTTTGATCGTAAACTTATTCATCTAAAACAAGTGCCGTCAACTGAAAATATCGCTGATTTATTTACCAAGGCGTTTGATCATTCTCGATTTGATTTCCTTGTGCAATCATTGGGAATGATTAACTTTGGATAAATTGGTTTAATGAATCTTCACAAAAGAATTTTTTAGTTTTTAATAAAGAATAAAATTGTAATTGTTTCTTTTTCTTGAAAGAACAATCACAATTTTAGTGGGAGAAAATTAGAAAAACAAGTTCTGAAAAATATTTTTGGTCTTAGGGGGAGTTAAGATCAAAGGATTGCCAAAATCAAAAGAAGAAATTTTCATACTTAAAATGAGAAATGATATTACAAAGTTAAAAACGAGTATAAGTACTTTCAAAGGCATAAATACGAATACACTTGGATTATGTTTGATATGTCGATAGGCTTTGCTTTCAGAAATGAAAAGATCATAATTGAGTGATTACACTTGAATTAAAGAAATATGATTTAGTGGGGAACATATCAGGATTATGTACCAAAAATGTTCTAACACAGACTGAGAGATATAATCTTGTCATACTCAAGCCTGTATGTGATTGATTCAGTGATTATCATAACTATATATATATATATAAAAGATAAAAATACAAAAAGAAACAAAGGAGAAAAACACAAAAAGAAAATAATTGAGCAAAAAGATGCCAACAAAGGCCATATAGGATATAAGATGCCAAGAAGCACAACAAATCAAAAGATATGTCTAAAAGACATACATACTATATGGTATATATTTTCTATTTTGAGAATAGTTTTCAACTTTGGAAGGCAAAATCGAAAGATGGGGCATGTAAGTCCGGATGGCTTGTAAGTCCTAAACATCTTGAGAGGGCAGACGTAAGTCCGGATGGCTGTCAATAAGTCCTTAAACTTGTTAATATTCCGAGTTAAGAATTATTTCTCAGGCTAGTTATGCTCAAATAGTTATATTTAGGAATACTATAAATGATATCACTAATCATCCATGCATGGTTTAAGTCAAATTGGGGTGACTTGAAAATCTCGATAGTGTCTTGAAGGATAATAATTACTTTACAGAAGTTCTGATTGTGGGATCCACTGAATTATATTAAATCAACACAAAAACATAATATATATCACTCATTATGTTTCTGAGTAAAACATGAAGTATAAGTTTAAAGAGGACAACAGATATTGACAATCAACTTAACCAGTTATTTTAAATAAAGCCGGACAGAGTCTTAACTTGACAAAGAACTATATGATCTCATTATGAAAATTCTTATACAAAACAAGCAAATCCGATCTTGATTCTTCATTGTTTTCATTCTTTTGTTATTTTGTATGTATGTGTTTGTATTTATTTCATTTTTATAGTGTTTTCTTTTAGGACAAATAAATAACAAAGATATACTTTGAAAATTGAAGATTCATTAAATTAATTGGTCACTTGGTAAATAATATTTTATGTTGACATAATTCATTGAAAATAAAAGGATTGAAAAGTTTGAAACATAAGAAATACTTTGAAAAACTTTTTGAAAACATGTGTCTATCGCGCGACATGGGGTGTCACGCGAAAAAAGGGGGTTTTTGCGAAGTGAGTTTTCGCGTGACTTGTCAGGGGTATAAAAGTCACAGTGAACAAGACGAAATCACTTTTCGCTCACACTCACACCCGAAAACCCTTTTCGCACATCATCCGAAATTTCTTTTCGCATACACCAAAATCTGTCATCATCTCACTCCTGTTGTGATTGTGTTTCTTAGTTCGTTATCATTACTCTCAGATTGTTCTTTAAAGGTATAACACATTTGATCTGGTTACTGTAGATTTGAAATGATAAGGGGAACTTAACATCTTGATCTAAAAATCTTACATAATGGACTTAATAGTTGAAATTGAACGATGAAATACACCTAATAGACTTAGGCGACAGCAATGAACTGCATTTCATGGATCAAAATCGATATTTGAACGGTTAATTTGAAATTCACTGTTGTGCGAATCGCGTAGAAATGAACAGACGCGAAAAAGGGTTTGTCGCGTGAAACTGATTCGCACGTGAGTCTTGGTTTCGCGTGACATACACATGTTGTTTAAACCCAGTTTTCGCAAAATGTTGTCGCGTGAATATTGTTTTCACCCGAAATCATTTTGTCGCACAAGTTGCACATTTCGCACAAACTGACACTGCACATTTCGCACAAACTGACATTCGCATGAATTGATTTTTCGCATGACAAAATGCTGTCAAATTTTTCTAAGTGTTGATGATTTTGCTTCTAAAAAGGACTTGTACACAATAACATTTTGCTGATAAACCTTAAGTGTAATAAACATTGAGATGATAAATTGTTTCTAAGTGTTGAAATTTTTTATGAAAGTGTTTCAATATTCAAAGCGTTCAAGGTGTTCAAAGAATAAACTAAATGTTAATATGTTCTAAGTGTTCAAAGTGTTCTAATCTTGATCTTATTTGACAATGCAGATGGCACAAATGATTTTCAATAAAAATCATAATTGTGTTGCTTATCTAGACGAGGTTCCGGAAGGAAAGGAATTATTTTCTTCTATGATCGAGGGACTGAAGAATTCTCGGATTGTTTATGCCATATCTGCTGATCCAGCAATTTATTCAGAGCTTATTGATTCTTTCTGGAGCACTGCTGCTCTAGAAAAGGACCAAGCTGGTAATCAGGTTATCACTGCCACAGTCAAGGAGAAAAGAGTGACTGTCTCACAGGCTATACTAAACAGAGTGTTACTGTTTGATGATCAAGATAATGCTCCAACCAGACTTGAGGATGATGTTGTGATTGATTGTTTGACTCGTATGGGATACGAGTATAGATATCCAAGTCTGGAAAAGAAGTGGTTACCACCATACTGGAAATACTTATTTCACGTGGTAATCCACTGTCTAAGTAATCTGAAGGCTGGGATGGACAGTCTTAGTGCTGTGTTTGGTTCTTTATTGGTCTCTCTGGTGGATGATATTCCATTCAGTATTTCTGGCGTTATATTTCAAGAGATGCTGAAAAACGCTACAACCAATCCAGGGAGAAAGTTTATCATGTACCCGAGATTTGTGCAACTTATCATCAATGATGCTTTTCCTGAGCTTGCCACTCAGAGATCTCCAAAATATGTTGTACAGACGATTAAGAAGGAGATTTTTACACACCTCACTGGAGCCAGAGGAAACAAATGCTCTAGTGAAAATTTTGCTAAGATCGGAAAATTCTCTGAGATTGAAGAAAATGTTGATGAGATTGGTGAAGGTGCTCATACTGATGAGGCATAAACTGGTGATTCTACTTCTATTGCTAGAGATAATTTGGATGAAGAGATTGAGAAGCTGTTTGAAGATGAGCCTATGCGTGAAGGAGGAATGGAAGGAGTTGTTCACTCTGCTTCCAGTTCTGAGACTGCTAGTGATCAAATAGGGAATGTTCCCTATGTGATCCAAACTGATCCAACCCCTTCTACTCCAACATCTTCTCGACCAAATGAGGAAGACAGGGATACTGATTATGTCCCTGAAGAGTCGCCAAGTACATCCTCTCGAAGAAAACGTATGGCACGGAGGAGAGATTTCCCTGCAAGAAAGAGAGGTCGGGGAATTATACCCAGGAGACCACGTTCACATGTGGTTATTACTGAGACTGAGCATGATCAGACAGCTGATGTGACTTCTTCTGCTCCTGAAACAGAAACAGTTCCTGTTTCTGGAGCAGCTAATATTTCTGGCTCAGGTTTTTCTACACCGCCTCATCAAGAAAATTTAGAGTTTGATGTCGATACACTCTTGAATACTCCTCCAGAGTTTCAAAGAAGAGAGGAATCATCAAGCACTCCAAGTTCCATCATATTAGAAGAAAGAATAAAGAACCTGGAGAAAGAAAATTTTGAGAATATGAAGTTGATTGCTAAGTTAAAGAAAGGTAATAAAGAGAAGACAAATCTGATCTACATGATTCATCTCGACTCAGCTATCAAAGATACAAGATTGGCCTCTCTTGAGCAACAAATGAAGAGCATGTTTGACTACACTTCTGGGTTGGAGAGACAACTGAACGAGCTCAGAGAATTTATATCTCAGACCTATTTTCATCAGCCATAGGTTATCAGGTCTACTACTGTGATTGGTGAATCTAGTAGACGCTCTCCAAGCCCACCTCCTACTGAGACTGTTCCTGAGAAGGAAACGGTCAACGAAACTCAAGCATCTATTGTACAGCCAAGTGTTAGCACTACTGAAGATGTTCCTATTTCATCTGAAGTACCTATCACCGAAGCTTACACGTCTACAGCTTTCGTTGAGCCAGAACACATGGTTTCTATGCCTATTGTTCATGAAAGGGAGGATGAAGAGTTAGTTGATTATGCTGATTCTGATGATAATGAGGATGATGATGATGAGGATGACGATGAAAATGATGATGATAATGGTGGAGATGATGGTGGAAATGATGGTGATGATGATGATGGTGGAGATGATGGAGGTAATGATGGTAATAATGATGATGGAGGTGATAATGATGGAGGTAATGCTACAGGTTCTTCTTCGAGTCCAACTGGAGATACTAACACTGATAATGTAAGGCCCCGTTCCCGGGCACCTCACAGTTGGTCGTCATTACCCATAAAACATACATTTAATATAACTTAATAAAAACCATGCAGCGGAAACTTTAAATTTTACTATAAATGCTTTTGTAAAGTAATACAACACCTGTTACAACATATCATGTGTTTGCATTACAATACAAAAACATTAACAAAAGAATGCCATCCCAAAAGAGCTGAGTAGCCGCCTCGTGCCATCCTCAGCAACACTACCTGCCAACTGGAAAATACATAAAAGTCAGCGTTGCTGAGTGAGTTCTAGTTTTGTAATAAAACATACTTTTACTTATTTAAAAGTATCCTTTCGTGCATGCGTTCGTACATCATACGTACACAGAGATAATATTCGTTATTATCTTCATCATTCGTTATTCATCGTTATCTTTAACTTCTCGTATGGATTCTGTCAGGCTTTACCCACTTCATAGCACTTGGCTATGATTACTGTGGTCGAATGACAAGAATCCCGTTCATACTTACTTGCACGCATTGAAAGGTGAATTGTACCAATACCATATGCTACACCCCGATCGTTATTAGCTACCGGGCCGTAGTCAACATATGACGGAAAATCGTATGCCACGGTACTAGAGGTAAGCGGTAGAGGTACCATGACCATGGTCAATCACAAAGAAGGACCAATCGCGTTATTCAATGCTTGCAAGACATAATTCGTTCGTTCATTAATGCATGTATTCATCATCATTCTTCTTTTCGTTCATTCGTTAATACATGCATTCGTCATCATGTTCCTCTTTCATTATCTTTCACTTTACGATACATAATACTTCATTAGTTCATTCTCGTTATTCGTAAAGTTTCAGAAAGATAAGCATACACAATTACAAGGAACATACACACACATCATACATACTCATCATACATTCATCATCATACATTCATCATCATACTTTCATCATCATACATTCATCATCATACTTTCATCGTCATACATAGCATCATACCATACTTAACAATATTTTACTAATAATATTGTTAATCAATAATAATACACTGATAATAATATCAGTAATAATAAGGGTTAATCATAATCATCATTACATGCATGAAACATCATCATTTATTAACCCTAGTCAACCCTGGTCAAAACCTCGAACTTCGGTATTGCAGGAAATTTCTGAAAAATTCTAAGTATTCTGGGCGTTTTAGCCCTGTTGGGCGTATAAGCCCTCTGGCCGTATGAGCCCTGTTAGCCGTATGAGCACTGCTGGACTTTTCATCTTATACTTAGAATTTATTATCTGGTCATACGACCACACTGTTGGTCGTATGAGCACTATTGGTCGTACCATCCCATACTTAGAATTACATTCTGATCATACGACCACACTGTTGGTCGTATGAGCCCTATTGGACTCTTCAACACACTTAGAAAATTTCATCACATAGTCATACGACCACTGTTGGTCGTATGAGTCCTATTGGGCCAACACTTAGAAATATGACTTGGTCATACGACCACACTGTTGGTCGTATGAGCCCTGTTAGACTCATCAGCACTTAGAAAAATATATCTCCTGGTCATACGACCACACTGTTGGTCGTATGACCCCTACTGGGCTTCAACACTTAGAAAAATATCCTGGTCATACGACCACACTGTTGGTCGTATGAGCACTGGTGGACTTATCAACCTGTAATTATTTATTCTAAGTCCAGATTTCAGTAGTATTAGTAACCTGTTCAAGTATCTAAGTCCCAAACATCAAAATGCCTAGTTCTAAGCATATACACATGATTCTAGGCATAAATCTATCTTAAACATGAACATACATACATTCATATCATACGGGTATTATACCCAAATTTATAAGACATACTTACATGCATTTCCAGCCCCCAAAACATTTTTAAAAACAGGTAAAAAGGGGGTCTAGAACTCACCTTAGCTGCTCTTCAAGTTCAAACTCTTCTGCTCAAGCTTTTCCAAAGGATTCGAAAGCCTAGATGTGTCTAAAACACACAAACCCGAACACACATACACATAAGAACATGCATTTCTCAGTTTCTTAGCTCAAACACAACTTAGAAACATCAATTCTTACCTTGAATCTGATTTCTTCTTCTTTCTCTCTCTAAGAATCGAAGTTCCTGCTGTTTCTCTCTCTAAAAACCGATGCAAAGAAATGTGCAGGAGGTAATGGGCGACCATGCCTTCCTTTTGTACAAAATAAATAATAACTTTGCCCATTTGGCACTTTTGGTCCCTCCTTTTTAGTTAACTTTTATTTCCTTCTCCTTTCTTTCTATTTCATTCTTTTAATTTCTTTAATAAGAAATTACGGGTGTTACAAGTCCACCCCCCTTATATAGGTTTCGTCCCCGAAACCTGTTATTCCTCAAACAGATGTGGGTAGTGTTGTCTCATTTCTTCTTCAGTCTCCCACGTAGACTCGGATCCCTTCCTGTGCTTCCACTGTACACGCACAAGAGGAATCACTTTATTCCTTAACTTCTTTTCCTTACGATCAATGATTGCCACTGGTTGCTCCACGTAGTTGAGCCTCTCATCCACCTCAATATCCTCCAGTGGTACAACCATGTCATCATCAGCTAAGCACTTCCTCAGATGGGATACATGGAATGTGGGATGAATTCCACTTAACTCATCCGGCAGTTCAAGTCGATAGGCCACCTCTCCTACTCGTGCGATAATTCGGAAAGGTCCTATGTACCTCGGGCTTAGCTTACCTCTTTTCCTGAATCTAATGATTCCTTTCCAAGGTGAGACTTTCAACATAACTCGGTCACTAACCTTGAACTCTATCGGTCTCCGCCTCTTGTCAGCATACGACTTTTGCCTATCTTTCGCCGCCTTCATGAAGGCTTTGATCTTTTCTAACTTCTCAGTCGTAGCTTCGACCACCTCAACACCTCCTAACTCTTTCTGCCCAATGTCTCCCCAACATACGGGCGTCCTACATCTCCTACCGTATAGCATCTCGTATGGTGGCATGCCAATACTGGCATGATAGCTATTGTTGTACGAGAATTCTGCTAACGGTAGGTGGTCATCCCAACTTCCTCCAAAATCGATCACGCACGCCCGAAGCATGTCCTCGAGTGTTTGGATCGTCCTCTCAGACTGACCGTCCGTCTGAGGGTGATATGCAGTACTAATGTGTAGCCTCGTCCCCATTGCATCGTGAAACCTCTTCCAAAACTTGGAGGTAAACCGGGTGTCGCGATCAGACACAATAGACACCGGCACACCATGACGAGCTACAATTTCTTTGATGAACAGATCCGCCAATCTTTCAGATGAGTACGTCTCGCGGATCGGTAGGAAGTGGGCACTCTTTGTCAAGCGGTCAACTATCACCCATATAGCATCATACCCTTTAGGGGTACGTGGTAACTTTGTGATAAAGTCCATGGTGATATGCTCCCACTTCCACTCGGGTATATCCAACGGTTGGATCTTCCCGTAGGGTTTCTGGTGTTCCGCCTTCACTTGTAAACAAGTCAGGCACTTACTCACGTACTCCACTACGTCGCGTTTCATACCCGGCCACCAGTAATCCTTCTTCATATCGTGGTACATTTTGGTAGCACTGGGGTGAATGGAGTATCGGGTCTTATGGGCCTCGTCCATAATCCTTTCACGTAGATCCCCGTATCGAGGAATCCACATCCGCCCAAATCGGATCTTAACACCTAGAGTGTTCTCACCCAACTCCGTCACTAGACCTCTCATCCTTTCGGAGTTAAGACGATCTTCTTTCAAAGCCTCGTCTTGAAACTCCTTAACCTGTGTCATCACGTCGGAGGTCATGATCAACTGATAAGCCTTCACCCGGATCGGCTCAGGCCTTTCTTTTCGGCTAAGGGCATCAGCCACCACATTGGCGTTGCCCGGGTGGTAATGGATCTCACAATCATAATCTTTTATCAGTTCCAACCACCGCCTCTGCCTCATGTTTAGATCCTTCTGCTCGAAGAAGTACTTCAAGCTTTTGTGGTCAGTGAAGATTGTGCACTTCGTCCGTATAGATAGTGCCGCCAAATCTTCAACGCAAAAACCACCGCGGCTAATTCTAGATCGTGTGTGGGATAGTTGACTTCGTGAGTCTTCAGCTGTCGAGATGCGTAGGCTATCACCTTTCCACGTTGCATCAACACACAACCTAGCCCAGAATAAGATGCATCCGAATAGACCACTAAGTCTTCACTTCCCTCAGGCAAAGTCAAGACAGGAGCTTGTGTTAGTCTTGCCTTCAACTCCTCAAAAGTCGTCTCCTGTTCTCGACCCCACACGAATTTCACGTCCTTACGAGTCAATTTTGTCAAAGGTGAGGCTATCTTTGAAAAGTCTTGAATAAATCTCCTATAATAGCCCGCCAATCCCAAGAAGCTACGAATCTCGGATGGCGTCTTTGGTGATTTCCATTGCATTACAGCCTCAACCTTTGCTGGGTCCACCATGATTCCCTCTGCATTTACCACGTGACCCAGAAATTGTACCTCGCGTAGCCAGAACGCACATTTGGAGAACTTAGCATACAGTTCCTCCCTTCTCAAAGTCTCCAACACTTCCCGAATGTGACCGGCATGCTCTTCCTCGCTCCTCGAATAAATCAGAATATCATCGATGAACACAATCACTGATTTATCTAACATTGGCCGACACACTCGGTTCCTCAAATCCATAAAAGCAGCCGGCGCATTGGTCAACCCAAAGACATGACAAGAAACTCGTAGTGACCATAGCGCGTACGAAAAGCTGTTTTAGGAATGTCCTGCTCCTTTACCTTCAATTGATGGTAGCCAGATCGAAGATCTATCCTCGAGAACCAACTGGCACCCTGGAGCTGGTCGAACAAGTCATCGATTCTCGGTAGCGGATACCGATTCTTTATTGTCAACTTGTTCAATTCACGGTAGTCGATACACATTCTCATGCTACCGTCCTTCTTCTTCACGAATAAAACCGGAGCACCCCAAGGAGAGATACTCGGTCTAATAAAACCCTTGTCAAGCAACTCCTGCAGTTGCTCCATCAACTCTTTCATCTCTGTCGGAGCCAAGCGATACGGTGCTTTTGCGACAGGTTGGGCACCCGGTATCAGGTCGATCTGGAATTCGATCTCTCGGTCAGGTGGCAATCCCGATAAGTCTTTGGGAAACACGTCCGGAAAGTCACGCACAACTGGTACATCAGATAGTTGTGGTGTCAGCGTCTCTACATTCTTTACATAACATAAGTAGGCGCTACATCCGCGCCTCATACACTTTCCCGCCACCGCCATCGAGATCACCTTCGGAATCGTCATAACCCGATCGCCATATATTGTCACCGGACTTCCGTCAGTCGCCGTCAGCCTAATCATCTTCTTTCGGCACACGATATTCGCTTCGTAGGTTGCTAACCAATCCATCCCTAACACTACATCAAATCCTCCTAGGGGCATCACATGTAATTTGGCAGCAAACCTATGACCTTCTAATTCTATGGTACAGTCCTCTATCACACTGAAAGATTTAAACACCAACAGGGTCATTCAAGGAAATAGCTCAGTTTATGTCAAGTATAGTAAGTCCCTAATTACAGTGGCCAGTTGTGATTAGCCACTTACTCTACTCTTCATACCCCAAGCATTACCTGTCCTGACTACATTAGTATCTAAGTCTAACAGTACACATAAACACATATCATGCGCACGAAATCATGATTAACTTTAATAAAAATACCTGATGGCACGCAACTACTCAGATGGCATTCTCTTCCTTTCTGTCCCATTTTCAGTTTAAGTCTTAGGTTTATTTTAAAAATTTACCCATTTCACTTAAACTTTGGCTCTGATACCAACTTGTAAGGCCCCGTTCCCGGGCACCTCACAGTTGGTCGTCATTACCCATAAAACATACATTTAATATAACTTAATAAAAACCATGCAGCGGAAACTTTAAATTTTACTATAAATGCTTTTATAAAGTAATACAACACCTGTTACAAAATATCATTTGTTTGCATTACAATACAAAAACATTAACAAAAGAATGCCATCCCAAAAGAGCTGAGTAGCCGCCTCGTGCCATCCTCAGCAACACTACCTGCCAACTGGAAAATACATAAAAGTCAGCGTTGCTGAGTGAGTTCTAGTTTTGTAATAAAACATACTTTTACTTATTTAAAAGTATCCTTTCGTGCATGCGTTCATACATCATACGTACACAGAGATAATATTCGTTATTATCTTCATCATTCGTTATTCATCGTTATCTTTAACTTCTCGTATGGATTCTGTCAGGCTTTACCCACTTCATAGCACTTGGCTATGATTACTGTGGTCGAATGACAAGAATCCCGTTCATACTTACTTGCATGCATTGAAAGGTGAATTGTACCAATACCATATGCTACACCCCGATCGTTATTAGCTACCGGGCCGTAGTCAACATATGACGGAAAATCGTATGCCACGGTACTAGAGGTAAGCGGTAGAGGTACCATGACCATGGTCAATCACAAAGAAGGACCAATCGCGTTATTCAATGCTTGCAAGACATAATTCGTTCGTTCATTAATGCATGTATTCATCATCATTCTTCTTTTCGTTCATTCGTTAATACATGCATTCGTCATCATGTTCCTCTTTCATTATCTTTCACTTTACGATACATAATACTTCATTAGTTCATTCTCGTTATTCGTAAAGTTTCAGAAAGATAAGCATACACAATTACAAGGAACATACACACACATCATACATACTCATCATACATTCATCATCATACATTCATCATCATACTTTCATCATCATACATTCATCATCATACTTTCATCGTCATACATAGCATCATACCATACTTAACAATATTTTACTAATAATATTGTTAATCAATAATAATACACTGATAATAATATCAGTAATAATAAGGGTTAATCATAATCATCATTACATGCATGAAACATCATCATTTATTAACCCTAGTCAACCCTGGTCAAAACCTCGAACTTCGGTATTGCAGGAAATTTCTGAAAATTCTAAGTATTCTGGGCGTTTTAGCCCTGTTGGGCGTATAAGCCCTCTGGCCGTATGAGCCCTGTTAGCCGTATGAGCACTGCTGGACTTTTCATCTTATACTTAGAATTTATTATCTGGTCATACGACCACACTGTTGGTCGTATGAGCACTATTGGTCGTACCATCCCATACTTAGAATTACATTCTGATCATACGACCACACTGTTGGTCGTATGAGCCCTATTGGACTCTTCAACACACTTAGAAAATTTCATCACATAGTCATACGACCACTGTTGGTCGTATGAGTCCTATTGGGCCAACACTTAGAAATATGACTTGGTCATACGACCACACTGTTGGTCGTATGAGCCCTGTTAGACTCATCAGCACTTAGAAAAATATATCTCCTGGTCATACGACCACACTGTTGGTCGTATGACCCCTACTGGGCTTCAACACTTAGAAAAATATCCTGGTCATACGACCACACTGTTGGTCGTATGAGCACTGGTGGACTTATCAACCTGTAATTATTTATTCTAAGTCCAGATTTCAGTAGTATTAGTAACCTGTTCAAGTATCTAAGTCCCAAACATCAAAATGCCTAGTTCTAAGCATATACACATGATTCTAGGCATAAATCTATCATAAACATGAACATACATACATTCATATCATACGGGTATTATACCCAAATTTATAAGACATACTTACATGCATTTCCAGCCCCCAAAACATTTTTAAAAACAGGTAAAAAGGGGGTCTAGAACTCACCTTAGCTGCTCTTCAAGTTCAAACTCTTCTGCTCGAGCTTTTCCAAAGGATTCGAAAGCCTAGATGTGTCTAAAACACACAAACCCGAACACACATACACATAAGAACATGCATTTCTCAGTTTCTTAGCACAAACACAACTTAGAAACATCAATTCTTACCTTGAATCTGATTTCTTCTTCTTTCTCTCTCTAAGAATCGAAGTTCCTGCTGTTTCTCTCTCTAAAAACCGATGCAAAGAAATGTGCAGGAGGTAATGGGCGACCATGCCTTCCTTTTGTACAAAATAAATAATAACTTTGCCCATTTGGCACTTTTGGTCCCTCCTTTTTAGTTAACTTTTATTTCCTTCTCCTTTCTTTCTATTTCATTCTTTTAATTTCTTTAATAAGAAATTACGGGTGTTACAGATAATGTCGATCGACCAAGTGTTAGTGATCCAGAAGGATATGATCCACTGGACCCTGCCACGGAAAGTGTGTATGAAAAGGAACTGTATTCTTTTCAACAAACTTCATCTGGAGCTGTTGAAGAAGCACTTGATATGTTTGATGATCTGGAAGAGCAGAATGAATATACAGACATTTTTGGGAACAACCTTCAAGAGCTATTCAAAGACATCAATCTTGAAGAAGGAGAAATCCCCAATGAGACTGTGAGTGGTGAAACTCCTGCTGTTGCTACAAAGAAAGATTCTACTGGTCAGATTGCTTTATTTACTAGAGGAGGATTGATGTTCAAAGCACCACCACCACCTACTGAAGCTCATTTTTTATTCATTTCTAAGCCTAAGCAGAAGTATGGTGAAATGTCTCATGTCATTAGCTGGGGATATAATGGCGAGAAAAGACTGTATGTAATTAAAAGAAAGAATGGAGAAATTGATTATCTGAAAAGCACACAAGACTTCCATACTCTACGTGCTGCTGATTTATACTCCATGGGCAAAGCTCCATTCTTCAATGAAAGTAATTACAGTGAAGCTGAACTGATAAGATCACTAATACGCAGGGAGATGCGCATAAACTTCAAGGATTTTAAGACTGCAAAATCAAAGTTGATTGATGACTCAACAAGAATTGATGAAAATACTAAAGCTCCTATGAAGATACGAGTCTATCAACATCCCAAATTTATCAGAAAAGTCCCTGTGCATGCTCCAGTTCCTCCCAACACTTTGAAGCAACTTATATCTTGGAGATGTGAGAAGGATTCCGGTCACGTTGTGATCAGATGTATAGACAGGTCTTATCGAATCATTGATCCAGCAGACTTGATGAAGTTTGGCAAAGACGACTTACTCAAGCTGTTACACTGCCCTATTTCAGCTGATGAGTCCGTTTATTTTCTATCTTGCCAGTACGTGTGGATGATTGACCGGATCCTGAGAAACAAATGGTATGCCTATGCTGGCTCTTACAAGAAGGCGAATGTTGACTTTGATTGATTATGTTTCACCGAGCCTAGGGGGAGATTGTAGAAGACAAATCAAGGCTCGGCAAAACAAACTGCCTGTGCGAAAGACTGAATCCACGCGAATTAAAGAAGTCACGCGAGAAGCAGATCCCACGCGAGTCGCAGACCATGCGAGACAAGCTTCCACGCGAGATAAGATGCCACGCGAAAGCCATAGCCGCGCGAAATACCTGTCGCGCGAGAACTCGCTGTTTAGTATAAATAGATGTATTTCGTTTTGTAATTAAGTTTTTCGTTCATTATCATTCAGTACTGTGCGAAATCGCACAAGACCTGTAATAGGTTTCTGTTTATCAATCAAATATCATCGTTTGTGATTCAATTCAATCTTCTTCTACTCCAATCTTGTTTATATTCCGCGTTCACAAGATTGAGATCGTGTGTTATTGTTTTCTGGGAGAATTTCAAGGTTTTACAATTCCGAAGTTAAGTAGTTGTGTAAGATAGCGAGGTCAACCCAATAAATAAGTATTTATCACTAAAATGTGTATAAGCATAAGACATAATAGTAATAATTCATTAAAGTCGTTAAGTAACATGTCTCTCCCCCGAAATAAGTAAAAGTAAAAAGGGGCTACGAAAACTCACCGATCGATGGTTCTAACACGAACAGGTGAAACAAGATGGATTGTGCTTAAACCGAAGCAGTTCCTGCATATATATGCATTAGGAAAATAAAGCTTACGTTCCCATTAATAAGTTGCTAAATGATGTGACGAGTTGACTGTTACATAAAATAAGTTTTAGTTTTAAATTATTGATTGAAAGTAAACTTATCCATTATATAGTTTTGTAAGTTTTACGAACCGTTAGTAATATTCGATTATGAACTTAATATTTACAAATAAGTGTATCAACATATCTACATGTTATGAAATAAGTATATTTTGTCATGATTATAAGTTCATATGTGATTATGCAACTTTTTGTGATTTATAGTTTGTTTGCTTGATTTCTGCGTTTTTACAAGTCATTTTGCGCAAAGGTTTTAATTAACCAAATGTACTAAATAAAGTATGGAATTTTTACAATACATATATATGAGTTTTAACTTACTATAAAAATAAATTTAACATTTTATTGACATCATTAAGTATTCCAAAAGTAATTGTATTCTTTTAAAAGTACAGGCAGCTATATTCTGGAGTTTTAAAACTATTTCAGTTAGTTGGAGGTCGAAAACTTAACCATTTTATGTTAGACCACTTGGATTTTAAATCTAACTCTGAACAATAACTTTTAGAAAAAGAATCAAGTTAATTGGGTAAACATTGAGAGAGTTATGACCTCCCAATTTCGACCTAAGTAATCTGCCAAAATGATCGGTTTTGACACGTCGTTTTAAAATCGAATTTTGAGAGTACAAAACTTATTGAAAAATTTTAAACTCTTTAAACTTAATTTTAGGCTCAAGAATAGTACATTTTGATTTTGTTTTGACCAAGTTATGACCTTTCAAAGTTAGGGTAAGTTTCTGACAGAATCCGTTTTATACATCGAGAAAATTTTAAACCTTATATTTTTATATGAACAAGTAATGCACTTATTTTCTTGAATAGTAGATGACTTAACCACATATATATACTTATAATTTCATTATATTAAACATATTAAAGTATTTATTGAGTGTAAAAGAATGATTACCTCAACGTTTGTTAGAAACGAAGCTTGAACTTAAGGTTACACGTGTTGTGCTCTTGCTATGATTTCTTGGTAGCTTGGAGGGCTGTCATTTTTTTTAAGATATTGCAGGGAGCAAGGGGCTGAAATAAATGATTATAAAAAGGAGAAAATGAGTAAGATGGTGAATTTGTTTTTGTTGCAACTCAAGGGTATTTATAGGGCCTTTCTTTTGGGCATGATGTCAAGTGGTATGGTGGTGGATGATAATGTATGGTGTGGCAATGTGGGATGATAATGTATGGTGTGATAATGTCAAGAGGAAATCCTACTGATTTTCACCAACTTTGTAAGTAATCACCAAGTAAGTCATCACGGGTGTAGATATGGTTGCATGGTAATGTTTATAAGATTTCTTGATGGGGGGCAATTCAGTAGAAGAATCATTAGGGGATGAGATAATAGGACCTAAGTCTTCTTCCTCATCACCAGCTTGTTGTTCTTGGTTGTTGAATTTCCTCTGCACACTGACAGCTTCAGTTGAAGTGTCAATGGGCTGGGTTGCCATGGTTGAGGTCTTAATGATAGAATCACTTAAAAAAGTGAGAGCCTCTTCCATATGGACCTCCTGAATAGGTTCAGAAAGATCCACCTCAGTGGGGGGTGGATGATGTAGGCTAAATATAGGAGACACAGGAGTACTCATCTCTCTTTGAGCAAGAAAAGAGAAGAGAGACTCATGATATTCACTGAATGCTATACCTTCTTCATCATAGAATTCTAGCTGGGTATTGGTTGGTTTAAGTCTAAAGGCTGGGGATGGTAACTTTCCCCTAAAGGTTGTTTACTAGAGTGTTGAGACTTTGAGTGAAGGCTTAAGGCTTCTTAGGTTATGCGCTTATCAGTCTCAGCATGAGGAAGCTGATGACTGACTATTGGTGAGATGGGAGTGGTTTGCTCCTTAGGAGAAGTGGGAGCTCCAGTGTCCACTTCTACCTGTATGGGTGGTGATATGAGGGCCTGCACAGGTTGAATAATATGTGTAAGGGTTCGTTTGGACTTTGTTTGGTAGGTGAGGATTATTTGTGGCTGTGTGGGTGGTCTTGAAGTAGAAGGTGTGGGTTCAACACTAGCTGGTGCTGCTAGGTTGTCACCTTAAGCAATAAGCTCTAATATTTTTAGGACCAGGGTTGTTTCTACCCCTAAGAAGCACACAGTAGGCTTTCTTATAGTCTTAAAGATGTCAAGATTCATCTATCTCAATTTTAGAATATTAAATGTTCATCTCAACTGTGAGCCCAGTTCACAGTTGAGAATGTGCTGGACATATCTAGGAAACATATAATATTCTAAGGAGTCCAAGTTTGTAAGGAAATTAGTGTATACGAATTGAGAATACCTGAACTTGACCCCAATGAACCATTCTATTAACTATGAAGGAGAGGTGCTCTGGAATTTAGTCCTATCCTCCATGTTTTTTAGACAAACTATGGATAATAACATGGAGGAGGTACTCCAATTGAGAGGAAACCTTCCATTTCTTAAAGGTTCTAACTAAGAAGTCCCCTTCATAGCCCATCTGCTCAAAAGAGTGGTTTACAACATATTTTGGAAAGGACAATTCACCTTCTTTATCATCCAGCTGTCGATGTGAGTTGATGGAGGATAGAGTAATGAATAGAGTCCTCCCCTACACTATGGCAGACAGTGCATTCTCCCCATCCATGGTGACCTCTTGACATGTCCTTTAAAAGTCCAAAAGTTGATTATCATAGAGTGGAGAATCAATGGTGAGGGAGATGAAGTAATTGGATAGAGAAGAAAACAACAAACCTCTGAGAAACTTGAATCTTTCTCAGAGTTCAATAGAGCAAACTGATTGTGTTGTCTATGAAGATGTATGAAAAAATTTGGTTGGTTTCTACGGTCAATGTTATCCATTTGAGGTAACTTTGTGGTGAAGGAAGATAAGAACAAAGGCAGTGAGAGTGAATTTAGGTTTAGAGAATTTTACAGATGAAGAAGATAGTGAAAGAGGGGGAACCGTTGGGTATATTTATATGAAATGGATGTGAGACAAAGTTAATATGAAAGAATAAACACTAAAATCCAAATGTCGGTCCCGGCTCTGAAAAAGTGTCCAAAAAGGTAGTTTTCTTAGAAGTCTAAACTCTTCCGAATGTAATTTATTCTTGGAAGTTTTGTGAAAAACGTCCGAAGCCAATTTTGACTTCAGAAGATATTTCTAAGCTTAATAAGAAATTTCTTCAGAAGAAAAATTACTTGACGTATTTTCTCTTCCGAAGATTATTTGGTTTCGGAAAAAGATATTAAAACTTGAAAGTTTTATTCTTAAAGAGAATAAATCTTCCGAGACACAATTGCTTTCGGAAAAAAATTGTTCTTTAAATGCATATAAGTACATAGAAGCATATTTTGGCTTCGGAAGAAATAAAAACATTTCTTTCGAAGGTAAATTTCTTATAAGTAGTTATCTGATTTGAAGACTTAAAATTCTTCCAAAAGTAATATTAATGTCTTCCGAAAGAAAATACACTTAAGATTTTTCAAAATGCTAAGAGATATCATTTGAAAAAGTTTTTCTCTCAAGATAAACTGGGCTTATGTAGGTGATAGTTTAGACAACTTAGGACACACAATTTCTTTTAAAATTAATATTAATTAAGTTTTAATAAAATCTATTCAAGGTTAATAATATCAATAGCTTATATAAGATATTTAAATCTCTACTCATCAAAAACGTTTATGAACAGATTAACATATTGTTTATTTGTGTTAACCTTAACTAGTTTTGTTAATCGTTTTTCATGATTATCTCTAATTAGATGATAACTGTTGTTGATGTGCTTTTCCTTAAGTGTTGCATAGGATTTTCTGTGATAGAGATAGCACTGTTGTTGTCTATGTGGATGGGAGTCTATTTAAAGTTGTATCCATAGTCTAGCATATGATTCTGAATCCAAAGCACTTGTGCACAATAGCTTACAGCAGCAATGTATTCAGCTTTAGCAGTTGATACAGATACACATGATTGTTTCTTATATTGCCATGAGACTATCCTTCCATCAAGGAATTGACATCCCCTAGATGTGGACTTTACAATCATGTTGTAGCCACCATAGTCACTATCTGTATAGGCATACAGATTAAAGTCAGAATTCTTTGGATACCAAAGGCCTAGCTTAGGGGCACCTTTAAGATATATAATAATTCTTTTAATAGAAACCAGGTGTGACATCTTGGGATTGACTTGATATCTTGCATATATGCATGTAGCAAACATAATATCAGGTCTGTTGGCTGTAACATATATAAGAGACCTAATTATATCCATGTAAAGATGTTCAACTAGACACTCTCCCTTAAGATCAGGTTCAAGGGAGTGGTTTCTGGCTATGGGTGCCTTTGCAATTTATATCCAGTCATGTAGAATCTTGTAAGTATGTCTTGTACATACTATGTCTGACTTATAAAGATGCATTGACCACTTGCTTCACTTGAATTCCTAAAAAGAAATTGAGTTCCCCTATGGAACTTATTTCAAATCTATTCTTCATCAGCTTCTCAAAGTCTTTGTAGAGCTTTGGATTAGTTGAGCCGAAGATAATGTCATCTATATATACTTGAAACAACATCAAGTCATTCCCTGTTTCTTTGATGAAGATAGTTCCATCTATAGTACCCCTCTTGTAGCCATGCTGATAGAGATATCAAGATAGTGTCTCATACCACTTCCTTGGAGCTTGGTACAGCCCATAAAGAGCTTTATCAATCTTGTAGACATAACTAGGATGATCTGGGTCTACAAAGCCAGGTGATTGTTTGACATACACCTCTTCATCAATCACCCTATATAATAATGCACACTAGACATCAAGTTGATAGACCTTGAAGTCATTCAATGCAGTAAATGCCAGGAATATCCTAACAGCTTCAAGTCTTGCTACAGGAGCAAAAACATCAGTGTAATCAATTCCTTCTTTTGTGTGTATCCTTGAACAACTAGTCTTGCCTTGTTCTTGATAACAAGTCCTCTATCATCTTTCTTATTCCTAAACACCCACTTGGTTCCTATGATAGTCTTCCCTTAAGGAAGAGGACATAGGTTTCAAACCGTTTGTCTCTTAAATTAAAGTAGCTCCTCTTGCATTGCTTCAACCCAACTTACATCCTTTAAAGCCTCAACAACTTTCTTTGGCTCTATTTGGGACAAGAAACAAGAGTGTAGACAAACATTTTTGTCATGTGTTTGTCCTCTTATTCTCACCCCCTTTTTAACATCTCTAATGATGTTTGTGGTGGGGTGTGACTTATGGATCATGAGTTGAGGGATCACAACAAGTTGATTAGAGAGATCTAAATTTAAGAAATTTAGATCTGGCAATGACGTATCCTACCACATCAGCACACTTATCAAGAGAAGCTTGATCGAATGAGTGTGTGACATCATTGATGTTGTCTTTAATGGAATGGTTATCGATATCAAGAAATTCTTGATCACTGTCACCACCACCATTTCCTCCCATATTTTAAGTTCCTTCATTTGTGTTTTGCGCCACTGAGCTAGAATTTTCAAACACCTCAGATGTATTAGCTTGATTTGTCAATGTTATACTAATAGGAACTTCATTTGCAGGGTTAACTACCACTGGAGCTGAAGTTGTGGTCTTAATTGGTCTTCTCAGCTCAAATCTTAGGTTAGGATCTTCTGTTGATGTTTTACCTGTTAATCCCGAAACATCTTCACAAGATTTGTTAGAACCGTTGGTAACTAAATCAAGATCAAATAGTCAATCAGGACCAGATTCTTTCATACATGGTGTATGCTCATTGAAGATCATATTGGCTAATTCTTGAACTACTCTAGTTCTAAGATTGTATACTCTATAAGTCTTAGCTTGGGAAGAGTATCCAATAAAGTGTCCATCATCTGATTTCTTAGCAAACTAGGCTACTTGATCTTTGGTATTCAAGATGGTGCAGGGACATCCAAATGACCCGAGAAAACTAATGAAATGTCTTCTTTAATTTCATAATTCATAAAGATTCTTACCATAAGTCTTAACTATTAAAACTTTGTTATGCACATAGCAGACAGTGTTGACTGCCTCTACCGAGAAGGGGATGGCCAGCTTAGAGTCAGACAACATGGTTCTTGCAGCTTCAATAAGTGTCCTGTTTCTCCTCTCAGCAACTCCGTTTTGCTGAGGAGTCCTGGGAGCACTATATTGTCTTGTAATAACTTTTTCATCACAAAATGTGTCAAGGATTTGGTTCTTGAATTCAGTTCCTTGATCATATCTTATGATCTTGACCTTGTGATCACTTTGATTCTTAATTTTCAGAATGAAGTTCTTCAAGATCTCAGAAGTTTCATCCTTAGTTCTAAGGAATAAAACCCAAGTAAATCTTATGAAATGATCCATGATCACCAAACAATATAACATCCTTCCTAAACTCATTACATTGGTTAGGCCAAAGAGATCCATATGTAATAAGTGTAGGGGAGTAGTGATAGAGTTCTTTTCCTTTGACATGTGAGACACCATGTGTTGTTTCCCTTTCAGATATGCAACACAGTGATCATCACTTGTAAACTCTTTCTTTGGCATTGTAGTTACCAAATCATTCTTAAATAATTTATTCATGTTCTTAAAGTTTACATGGCACATTCTTTTATGCCAAAGGAAATACTCATCACTATTGGCCTTAGATAGAAAGTAGGAAACTTCTCCTGAGGGGGATGCTTCCTGTAAATCCATCTTGTACATGTTTCCTTTCTGGGGTGCTCTTAGCAGGATATGTTCTTGAGGAATGATTACCCCGGGCTTGAGAACAATGCACTCATGCTAGGTGAAGAGCATGTTATGTCTCTGGTCATAAAATTAGGATACACTCAGTAAATTATACCCAAGCTCCTTAACAAAGTTTACCTTCTCAATGTTGAGCTTACCATTTATGACCCTGTCCCTTCCTATAATGTAACCACCAGCATCTCCTCTAAAAGCAACTGGCCCTCCATTAATTTTCTCAAAGTTTTGAAGTAAAGAGGCATTGCCTGTCATGTGCTTGGAACAACCACTATTAATGATCCATACATTCCTTTTGGTCTCCAGATATTCTTGCATAATAAAAAGAGAATTAGTTATATTTGGAAACCTAACCCTCATTAGTCTTGGGCACTTCAAAATGAACTGAAGACAATGCAACAGTAATTGATCCTATACTGAGACTTTGGGGATCATTTGTTATTGTTAGTAAAGAATTCTCAGCCATATGGTCTTCCTTTATCTTCCACACCATCTTTGGAATATTATACTTGACCTTTAATGATTTGGAAGTTTTTACATCTTTAGACATTTTGCAGACTGACCCTTTAGAAGATCTTGCTTTCACTACAGCAAGATTCAGTGCTTCGGAAGCATTCCTTTCTTTCAAGACCAAAATTTCTTCCGAAGGGAAATTTTACTTGTCTTCATTTTCATTTTGAAGCTTTTGAAAGAAACACAAATTTCTTTCAAAGCTTTCTTCTTCTTGTTCTTCTCAGAAGTTTTCTTCCTTTGTCATGTTGATAGTACTTTTGGGATTGTATAAGCAATTCTTAGCAAGATGAGAAGTACTATCACATATAATGCAATCAATTTGCTTCCTTCTGAGAGTCTTCTTATGAATGAAAGACTGAGTTTGATCATTTTCCATCTCCATCCCCATCTTTTTAGATGTTGTGGCGGGCCTCCTAGGGTGAAGCTTGCCTTTAAAGGTGGATGGTTCAAGCTATGTAGCAGTGTTACATAGCTGATCAGCCTTCAATCCTTCATAGGGATGAGTTGAACATGAATTTGAACTCTTGATACTAGAGTTTAGAGTTATGTCCACAGTCTTTACCACTTCAAAACCTACAGAGATAAAAACTTGTTTCTGCTTTGAGTTGAAGGTGGCCTTGATCTCTTGAGCCCTCTTTGATCTTCTCTTTACTGCTCGCATCAAGTTCTTCCTCTTTGGCTTTGTCATCCATGACTTCTTCCTCTCCTTAGGAGAGTAGTGACCCCAATTAGGATGATCTTCTTCACTCTTCCCAGATCTATCTTTCACTATCTCCTCTTCATCCTCTTCATCATTAGAGTCTATAGATAGAAGCTCATCTTGACTAGTTTCACACCTGGAAGATCTTATACATAATAGAGTATATGGAGGAGCTATCTCAGTAGATCCCAATCCCTATTTGTTTTGATAACATACTTTGGCATGTAGGATGAGGATATTATGTTCTTGAAGGTCTCTTCTTCAAGAACATGTTTCTCTGCCTTGGCTTTGCTGATCACTAGTTCAGCCTGCCACTCAGTTAACTTAGTGATGATATATTTGATTTAAGTCCTATAGTTGGTATGCTCTTGTTTAAGAGTTGAAATAGTTTTCTTTAAGTCTTCTATTTGTAACTTATACTCATTTTCAGCTCTTTTGAAAATCAAATTTTAAGACGTTCAAGGACTCAAGATTAGATCTTATCTTTAAGTTATAGGAACTATATCTATTTACTTTAGCAATGCATTCTGGGGTACAAAAATGTTCCAATATCTTGGATTTATCAAGATCTACCATCAGTGCTTGGTTTGGAGGCACATCTTCTACCTATAACTCCAATCAAAGCCTCCTTCTTCAACAACAACTGCAGCTTGCTGCTTGGGCTTCTCAGTGTGTGGAGCTCCCTCAGTGTAGTTTGGCTTGGTTTGTGCTTGGCCACCATTTGTCCTGGGTGCCTTGCACTCCCTAGCAAAGTGTCCCATTTGGTTACAGTTGTAACATTTCACTTTGCTTTTATCCAACCTACACTTTTCACTGGATACATTGCTAGCAAACTTTCTCCCTGTCCTCTTGTAGAATTTCTTGGCTCTGTGAGTATGAAAAGCCATTTGTTGAACTATTTCCATGTACTCCAGATCATCCGGATGGATACAGTCCAAATCTTCAAGGGTTAAGAGAAAGTTGCCTGTGCTTTCATCATGAGACACAGAGGCTTGTGATGATCTTGTCTCTTAGAATGGGATTCCTTGGATGTAGCTCTCCCTTGGTGTCTCTAGGAAGGTGATAAAAGGGCCCTTGGGTGAGTTGTCGGGGTAAGAGATGAAATGGTGTTGTGGTTCTCTACATTCCCTTTCAACCACATGAAAGGCAGAACTCTGTTGATTGCAAGAGTTACTAGATGGATTTTGCATGTTCATCTACATCTGGTAACCACTGAGTATGTCATACAACTTAATAAGAGTGAGGGACCTGAGATTTTCAGTTCTCTTAATGACCACATAATAGTGTGTCCATTGTCTAGGAAGAGAGGACATGAACTTTCTCACAATATCTCTATTCTCTAGTTTCACTCCAACGGCCACCAGAGTATCTATAATCTCAACATACCTAAAGTATTGTTGAGTCATGGTTTCACTTATTTTAATGTTGAAATTCTCAAACTACTACTTCAGAAGGTGTTTCTTGTTTTATTTGGCTTTATTTGACCCTTCATACATCAGCTTTAGTGCATCCCAAAGCTGCTTAGCAGTTTTGCACTTCTTGAATCATCTGTAGATGGCATTTGGAAAAGCAGTTTGGAGGGCAGTCATGGCCTTTTGATCTACATCTATTCTTTTTCTATCTTCTTTAGAGTAGCCAGCCACTTGTTTTGGGATCATGCCACTCCTGCAGTAGCTGAAGAGATAGAGTCCCACATCCTACTATCTTGTGACTTAATGAAGCCTTCCATTCTTAGGCACTAAGTATCAAAATCATCAAGAGTGATCAGCGAGGACTTTACCGTGGTACTGGTTTCCATATCAGACTTAGATGCTGCCATTTGAGATATTAAGTGTTTTATGAGAACTGAGGAGATTTAATATAGTAAGATCTTACAATCAAGAGCCTGGAATGCTCTGATACCAATTGCAGGACCGGTTATAGAATGGTTAATACAATCAGTCTCACAAAGAGAATAGTGTTGGAACACTTAACAGTTCAAATAAGTATCGAGTTTTAAGAACAATATACAAAGAACACAAGTAACAGTGAGACAGAACTTAATAACAATATATATGGTTTTCAAAATGATTATATTAATCTCAAGTTCTCTTACAAGAGTTACAATGCATAAGTTGAATAAGTTACAAGACTCTGAGATACTTAATGCTATATCCTACAACCGACTATACTTGGAAAGCCATTTGGAATATTGAAAGACAACAAAATCAATGTAGAGTCAAAAATCAGATGTCTTTTGACTAGTGACTATGACATATAGCTCACATCCTATTATATTACAAAAAGGATAAAAGTATATAAAGTAGAAAGTTACAGACACAAGACCTCAATGTACTGTTGCAAAAGCATGGACCTTTTCACCAACTCATGCAAGTTGATGAGTCTTCAGAGTAGCAGCCAAAAGTGATTCAGCTTTATGCAAAAGTACATCCAAGAAAGCATCTTCTTCTCTATCTTCGGAAGAAACCAGTTTTCACTTCATTTGGCTTCGCAAGACTTTGTCTTTGAAGCTACGAAAGACTTCATCTTTCGCTTTGTAAGATTTGGTCTTTGGTTGTGGAAGATTTTATACTTAGAATTATTTCTTGTGTAGGGTATAAAACTTTCAAAGCAACTTTGGCTTTGGAAGATTTTATACTTAGCATAACTCTTATGCAAAGTTTAAAACTTCTGGACCAACTTCTACTTGGTACAAAAATGCATGCATGCCGGAAGCCTTTGGTTGCTTTGGTTATATCAACTTTTATATAAAACCTTACACACATACCATTGTTCTAGGATAAGACGTGGCGGAAGGAAAAACAACTCACAAACAATCAATTTTGGTTTGAAAGCTTAAGTAAGTTGACATATAGGCTAGCTACCTACGATATACCTTTGTTCACTTTTACCAAATAAGCTCAAACATATTTATTGAGTTACACCTGTGAACTCACTATCCTTGTGTTGACACACTTTAACATGTTTTCTCATGTCGTTGGCATGCATAAGGCTCGGGTTCCACATCTTAAGTTCATGCATCGTGTGTACTCTTTGGAAACAAATTCATTTACACTTACTACATTTGATTGAGCGCCTTGTTTTATGCATTTATTACTCGTGGATTATAAACGTTTACGCTTACGAATTGATTATATTGAAAACTATGGTTTGCTCTGATTTAAGGTCAAAATTTTAAATCACATATAATGTCATTTAATATGACTGTATCTGAGATCCTAATTTGTCATGCGCCTTGCAGTAGAACCACATCGATGGATTTTGAGGATGTGACATTTGCTCTCAAAGAATGTTAGTTATTACTAACTATAGTGTGGTGTGAATCATGATATATTATGGAAATGATAAAAGATATATAACATAAACAGTATGCCATTTACTGTTTTAAATCAATTGATAATCTAAGTGGTTATCGAATTTGCAATTTGACGTTCGCGTGATAGGTGACTTAGCTAATAAGATAGCAAGCATATTATTTGAGAATAACATAATTATTTTGATAATATAAAATTAATCTCAAGTTATTAATGATTATTTGAATAAGTGGTGAATATCATATGTTTATTCACAAATTGCTTTTGTTGAGACGAGTGATGAACATCTAATTAATAGTAAAGCTAATAATTATAAGAGAAAAAGTTTATATTTGTGTTTGGGACTATTAATTACATATGAAAAAGTAAATTACATCAGGCCTATGTGCTATTGTACTTCTCCTTGTTACAATTGATTTTTGATCAGGAACCACATATATACCTTCTATGGTTATTATGTGATGCAATATATTATATAAATGTTCCCACATAACGGACAATGATGGTACTTCAAATGAGACTATCAATGCATGTTGGGTATGAATAACTTTCTATAATTATGTAACTAGAGCCATTAACGAGAGATTTGCTATGGCTTAGTTTATTGGTTTTCTTATTAAAGAATCATCATGTCCAACATAAGGGGGAGATATAAGGCAATTAGGAAATGAAATAAGCTGAAATGAATTATCAACATCTCATCTTGATTTTTAAACTAAACAACGTGAACTAGATGTTCAAATGATAATTCATTTCAAAGATTTATGAATTGATTACCAAACTATGTTTGATAAAACTAAGTTTTGTATTGAGTTATAAGTTAAACATCTTTAAGATGTAATCTTGTACACAAAAAACAATTATATTTTATGATTATTATATATTGATAAACAAGGAATTCTTACAATATGAATTCTAGAAATGAAACAAATAGTGATGAAGTCTTTGCATACGATGAAGAAATTAACTTGCAAAATTAAGAAGTTATATGTCAAAACTTCTAAAAGGTGCTTGATCGTACATAACTCGTCAAGATATAAAGACTTCTATGGCGGCTTGTAAATGCTTGAAACAATAAAGTGGAGAAATGTATAAAGTCAAGTTCAATGTGCAATAATCGACTCATTGCTTATCTTAAAAAGGAAAGATGGATAAAATTGCTTCAGGTGTCTTTATTAAGACATCAATGTTTACAAATATTATAAGGTATGTTAATGCATTTGATCTCATGAAGAGATTCAAAGTTCAAATTATTAAGATTGAATTTAGAATGAAAGATGATAATATATCTATGTAGTAGTCGGCATATTGATTGTTTATGCGCATAACTCAATTTATATAAAAGAGATGTTGAAACATTTAATATAATTCGATTATCAATGTGCTTCGACTAAAATAATTTGTCATGGCAAATATATATAACTGATTCAGTGAATATCTCTGATAATCTCTTATAAAAGGTATGGGCTTATGTATTATGCTAGCAATTAGTATATTATGTTATGGGTTAGTTTGTTTCTAGAAAGCAGATATGAAAATTAGGTAGCACTAGTATTTTAATACCATTAAGGTGAGAAATATATGAGATTATACCTTACTAACCCATTGAAACAAGTTTGTTCAATCTTTTTATGCCGGGAGCATAAAACAACAAGATCGTGGATCTTATGATATTAATTACGAGTAGAGTCAATTTGAGTCTTGCATGAAGATAATACATCATTGCTCTATATAAGAAATTATCTATAAGGATCAACATCAATACACAAATCGATCTCGTGAGTAGAACACGGAATATAATCGCTCAGGTAAGAAGAAAAAGGATCAAACACAAATGAACATGAATAATTCAAGGTATATTGCTCTCTGATTTGAAGTTTCTACAATATGAGTGAAATCAGGAAATTACAAAAGCTCTCTTGCTCATTACAACTAAACTTCTATTTATAACAAAACAAAGTTCTCGCGCGTAAACGCTAGTTCTCGTGCGACTAGATGTTGTCGCGCGAGAAGCAGTTTTCGTGAGGTAACTTAGGTTCTCGCATGGACTTTGATCTTGATCTTCATCTTGATTTAATTTCTCGAGCCTCTAAGTTCAACCCCTATAATACTGTAAAATTCTCGTCACTATCGATTCTACATATTGTTGCACATGATAATCAAATTAACGTGTGTGTGTGTGTGATACCAACGAACATTAAACAAACTCAATCAAATATTATTAATCAAACGGTTATAATACCAAAGGAGTTTACATCGTTTAAGCTCGATCCACCCAAGGTGAGCCCCCCTCGGCTGGCCTATCACACAACTCTCTATGCTCTCTCACCCTCAGAGCAACTTTACAAATAAACACATATAATGAAATACAAAGGAAAAACAACTATTTTTACTATCCAGATGCTCTAGCGCAATAACTTTAAGTTCTCGCGTGACAACTCTAAGTTTTCACGTGATAAGATTTTATCCATCATCTTGGAGTTCTCGCATCCTTGTATTTCTCGCATGATTTGAGTGTTTTGCTTTTCACTTGATATTCTAATACATAAAGGCTAGTTCATTATAAATTCCCCTATGGATTATGATATCAATTTATGATTGACTCCAGTCACTCATCTTCAATAATTATCCGATATCCAGGTATCTGTCACTTCAGTCTTCCCCCTCAGCTTTAACCTCCTCCTAACGTATTGCTTCATAAAGGATATCACGTCTGAATCAAGATTAAACTATTCGATCTTGATTACTTACAACTTAAGATGTATTAAGCATATGACAGAGAGATCCAACTTCCATTTTGGATTCCCAAAGAACCCGATTCTTCAATCTAATGACAAGATTCCATGACAACGAACTAGATCATCTAAAGTATTATTCCCTCTAATTAAAATTTAATAAGTCCATATTTTCAGAGCAAGAATACCAAACAATCTTGATTCTTCACTTAATTAACCAGTTCGATCATTGTCCCTATATAAGCCCACATTGTTAAGTTTCAATTCACAAACGACCCAAATCATATCTTGTAGATATAGAATCTTGAACTTGATCAAACATCATAAAAACCCCTTGTTTAAGTACCAAACTTCAAATCATCCGGCATCTTCCGGTCACAGTTTATGGATGATGAAGTTTAAACATGGTGAAGTTTTTGCATGAGAAAATTTTTGCAAATGACGGCTACTGCTACGAAGATTTTGCATTGAATAGTACTCATGATAAGTTTTCTCATGGAAAGTTTTCTCATAAAAAAGTTCTCACATTGAAAGTTCTCACATGGAAAGTTCTCACATGGAAAGTTCTCACATGAAAAAGTTCTCTCATGAAACAGTTCTCATAAAATATGGTTATTTTTGCAAAGTTCTCGCACGATGCAGTTATTCCCGTGAAAACTTCAACCAAAGTCGACTTTTATGATTTTGAATCACTGCTATGGTCTTAAATCTTCATTTTCCACCAAAAGGCAAAGATAACTAGCGTAATGATGTAACAAAGCCGGTTACACGTGTGTTCACCCTCAGTTTCACCTTCTTCTCCTTTGAAACCGGTCAAAACTCTATATAAACCTTTAGATCTTCAACCTCCACGTTTAATGTCTTAAACGGATAATCGCGGAATGAAAATCCGTGTGTCAAGAGCGCCTCCTTGCTCTGATACCAACTGTAAAGTTCTTGTCATGATTGATTCTACATATTGTTGCACTTTATAATTAAATTAAGATGGATGTGTGTATGATATTAACAAACATTAAACAAACTCAATTGAATATTATTAATCAAACGATTACAATAGCAAAGGAGTTTACATCATTTAAGCTCGATCCATCAAAGGTGAGCTCCCCTCGGGTGGCCTATCACATAACGCTCTGTGCGCTCTCACCCTCAGAGCAACTTCACAAATGAACACACATAATGAAAGACAAAAAACATCTATATATACTATCCAAAATGTTCTCATGCGAGAAATTTAAGTTCTCGCACGGCAACTCCAAGTTTTTGCGCGATAAGATTTTATCCATCATCTTGGAGTTCTCGTATCCTTGTATTTCTTGTATGATTTGAGTTTTTACTTTTCACTTGATATTGTAATCCATAAAGGCTAGATCCTTACTTTATTATTGGTATATCAAGTGACAAATTGTTAACTACAAAAGTCTTACTGAAATTTTGATTCAAGTTCAACAATCATCAATTGAGGTTATATAAATAAGGGGGAGTTATACACGCTACACTTTTTTTACATTAATTATGGTTTTGTCCTACTGGTTTTTTTCTAACAAGATCTTTAATCAGGCATTATATTTAAGCATATTGATAACCAACAGGAGTGTTATAAATATCTTATAAATATGGTTATCAATACCACTTTGTAACTTTGAAAGTCATTATGTTTGTATTTATATTATATCTCTATAAACAATGATTTTATATTTGATATTTTATCTTAATATGAAAGAGTTCTTTTACTATCTTTATCTTTTTCTCCCTTGTCATCGTGTTGTCCATATATTTATATAATTCATATATTACCTGCTAGTAGATTGTTGTTTCGCAACAATCAATTAATATTAATAAAATTCAATTTTGTTTTTTCAAATCACTATGAATTTGAAAAGCAACATGAATTTATTAATGTTACCTAACTAACTTTAGGCTAAATTGTAAGTATTTTGTTTTAGAAAAATAACTCACAACTAGTGTTGATATTGTGAAAAATATGATATCACAATTTTTTTTTCCAAAAATTTAGAAGTTTTTCATGAATTTTTTAATTAAATGTAACTTATATTTTAATGAATCCCATATTGAATAAACAATAAATATTTATAGTGAAATATTTAAATTAGGTTTGGAAAAATATAAGATTCAAAACCATCTTTAAGGTCTAAACATTTATTAAAAACATTTTTAAAATTTTATTTAGAAAATAACTATCATATTAAATTATATGATGTCTAAACTTTAAGAACTGATTTGTGATTATTAAAAATCTAATAAAATTTTAATTATTTCAAAACTGTTAAACGAACTTATAGAGTTTGACATAATTGAATTTTCATTTATTATATTAAAATTAAAACCTAATGTTTGGAATTTGATTTAAAAAGTTTGATATGATTAATTTTTTATTTAAAATAAGGGAAAAGTCTAAATACAAAGGGCTATAAAATTAAAAAGTGTAGTAAATAGTCTCAACCATCCATCTTTTTAATCAATGGTTGGGATCAATTTATAAGAAAAAAATTATTAAAGATGTATTTTAAGAATAACTTCTTTTGTTTGCTTTTTGCAAATTCTCTATTTTTTTAGAAGTTCATAACTTTTATGTGTGATATTATTATTTTATACTATATACACCATAAAAAAGAGTATTTTTTTATCTTTAAAAGGAGTACAATACCATTATATAAAATTTTAATAAGCCATTTTATGTTTTAAGCTCATATATTATCTTTGCGTATTTTAGTGCAGTTTATTATGTATTTTTATTAATTATTGTGTTTTTCTAAATATTATTGTGTTTTTCTAAAATTATGAACTTTAAAAAAAGTACAATGATAAAATAACATTGTAGTGTATCTCTAATATGTAAAACACGATAATAAATTAAAAACTAATTAATATAATATATTAAAAACAATGATAAAATAACGTTCACAACATATCATTGTTTTTCTGATCGTTATTGTGTAATAATAAACACTATTAGTTTTGAAAATTACGATTGTGAAATAAAATCACTACGTATTTCTAATGATAATTAGACAATGATAGATAACAAGTTTACGTAATATATTAAAAATAATGAGAAAAGTAACGCATTGTGTTATTTTTAACACTATGATTTTTGATAAATGTATTTGTGAAAGTATATTATTGTGTACTTATAATTATAAAGCAAAATAATAGATAATAAGTTTTCATAACTACAAAAACAATAACAATAATAACACAAAAGATCTAAAACCTAAAATACAATGATAAATATATACAACAAATAATGTAAAATATATGACACAATTAATGTATATGAAATAATGAGCTGATTTATTTGACATAATCAACAAAACATATATTATATAAAACAATAAAAGAACACGTGTTGAGCTAACAATCATTTTTAAACTTTTTAGATTAAACATCTTGTTTACTATAACCTTACTCTTAAAATAATATCTTTATTGTGATGATAATATGTGAACAAATCCTATTGTCACAACCAAATCTTCCTACTCTAATAAAAGGGTATCTGGGATGACACGTGTCATGTAAGGCCCCCTTCCCGGGCACCTCACAGTTGGTCATTCATAGCATAAACATACATAACATAATTTTAAGCAGCGGAATTATTTTAGCAAAAACCATCCATTCATTTAAAACACTGTTGTTAAGCAATACATTTTAGTTCACAAGTCACAAAATATTTAATTGAATGAATTACAAAACAACAGTATCGTCAAAACATGATGGATGTCAGTCTTGCCCACCAAGTAGTCATCCCCTTGTGCCATCCTCAGCAACCTGTCACCTGCCAACTGGAAAATACATAAAAGTCAGCGTTGCTGAGTGAGTTCTAGTTTTATAGTTAAAATACTTTACTTTTCGTTCAAAAACCGTTCCTCATTTTCACAGGTGATCATACGTCATACATACACATAGGTAATATTTTTATTATCTTCACCATCGTTCAATTCGTACTTTTATCATTCTTCTCTCGGTCTTTTGCAACACATAGTTACTCAACCATTAACGATCTCAAGGATCTCAAGGCTTCTGCGGGCTTTTGCAACACCAAGTTGCTCACCCATTGGCAATCTCAAGGATTGCAAGGCTTCTGCGGGCTTTTGCAACACCAAGTTGCTCACCCATTAGCAATCTCAAGGATTGCAAGGCTTCTGCGGGCTTTTGCAACACCAAGTTGCTCACCCATTGGCAATCTCAAGGATTGCAAGGCTTCTGCGGGCTTTTGCAACACCAAGCTGCTCACCCATTATCAATCTCAAAGATTGTAAGCCTTCTGCGGGCTTTTGCAACACCAAGTTGCTCACCCATTATCAATCTCAAAGATTGTAAGCCTTCTGCGGGCTTTTGCAACACCAAGTTGCTCACCCATTATCAATCTCAAAGATTGTAAGCCTTCTGCGGGCTTTTGCAACACCAAGTTGCTCACCCATTATCAATCAAGACTTTCGTTTATTCATTTACATTCCCCTTTCTATTACCATTAATCTTCCACTTTATTAATGATAATAATAAATCCTGTCTTGATCATAATCATTACACGTAGAATCATACAATATTATTATTAATAAGTATATTAATAATAATAACACTGATAATATTAATAATCATATTAATATTAATTCCCATATCAGCCCTAATCATAACATTAATTAAAATATTAAGAAAGGGGTATTATTACATTCAAACATCATCATTCACGTTCATCATTATACATAGCATCATACCACATTTAACAATATTTTAATAATATTGTTAACAATAATACACTGATAATAACATCAGAAACAATAAGGGTTAACCATAATCATCATTACATGCATGAAACATCATCATTTGTTAACCCTAGTCAGCCCTGGTCAAAACCTCGAACTTCGGTATTTCAGGAAATTTCTGAAAAATTCTAAGTGTCCTAGGCGTTTGAGCCCTGTTGGGCGTATAAGCCCTCTGGCCGTATAAGCACTATTGGTCGTAAGAGCACTGCTGGACTTTTCATCTTACACTTAGATTTATCATCTGGTCATACGACCACACTGTTGGACGTATGAGCACTATTGGTCGTACCATCCCTGGACTTGGGAAATATATTCTGATCATACGACCACTGTTGGTCGTATGAGTCCTGTGGGTCTCTTCATCATACTTAGAAAATTTCATCACATAGTCATACGACCACTGTTGGTCGTATGAGTCCTGTTAGACTCATCAGCACTTAGAAAAATATATCTCCTGGTCATACGACCACACTGTTGGTCGTATGAGCACTAGCGGGCTTTAACACTTAGAAAAATCCTGGTCATACGACCACACTGTTGGTCGTATGACCACTGGTGGACTCATCAGCTTGCAATTTCAGACATATTTGCAACCTGTTCATGTGTCTAATCCATAATCCAAGTCCAAACATCATAATGCCTAGTTCTAAACATATACATATGACTCTAGGCATAAATCTAACATAACATAAACATACATACATTCATTTTATACGAGTATCAACCCAAATTTCTATAAAAACATATATGTATATATATACATGCATTTCCAGCCCCAAACGTTTAGAAACCAGTAAAAAGGGGTCTAGAACTCACCTTAATTTGTCTTCGGGTTTTTGGATGCCCTTTCCTTGAACTTCTCAGTCGTTTATACACCTAAAACACACACAGTGCAACCCGAACACACTAGTCACATTTATAAGCTCATATATGGTTCTAGAATCGTCCTAACATCATAAATTCGAGATTTCTTACCAAAAACTTCAAATTTCTCAGGTCCTTCTTCAAAATCTCGATGGTTTTCTGCTCCTGCTGCTTTCTCTCTCTAAAAACCGATGCAAAGAAATGTGCAGGAGGTAATGGGCGACCATGCCTTCCTTTTGTACAAAATAAATAATAACTTTGCCCATTTGGCACTTTTGGTCCCTCCGTTTTAGTTAACTTTTATTTCCTTCTCCTTTCTTTCTATTTCATTCTTTTAATTTCTTTAATAAGAAATTACGGGTGTTACAAGTCCACCCCCCTTATATAGGTTTCGTCCCCGAAACCTGTTATTCCTCAAACAGATGTGGGTAGTGTTGTATCATTTCTTCTTCAGTCTCCCACGTAGACTCGGATCCCTTCCTGTGCTTCCACTGTACACGCACAAGAGGAATCACTTTATTCCTTAACTTCTTTTCCTTACGATCAATGATTGCCACTGGTTGCTCCACGTAGTTGAGCCTCTCATCCACCTCAATATCCTCCAGTGGTACAACCATGTCATCATCAGCTAAGCACTTCCTCAGATGGGATACATGGAATATGGGATGAATTCCACTTAACTCATCCGGCAGTTCAAGTCGATAGGCCACCTCTCCTACTCGTGCGATAATTCGGAAAGGTCCTATGTACCTCGGGCTTAGCTTACCTCTTTTCCTGAATCTAATGATTCCTTTCCAAGGTGAGACTTTCAACATAACTCGGTCACCAACCTTGAACTCTATCGGTCTCCGCCTCTTGTCAGCATACGACTTTTGCCTATCTTTCGCCGCCTTCATGAAGGCTTTGATCTTTTCTAACTTCTCAGTCGTAGCTTCGACCACCTCAACACCTCCTAACTCTTTCTGCCCAATGTCTCCCCAGCATACGGGCATCCTACATCTCCTACCGTATAGTATCTCGTAAGGTGGCATGCCAATGCTGGCATGATAACTGTTGTTGTACGAGAATTCTGCTAACGGCAGGTGGTCGTCCCAACTTCCTCCAAAATCGATCACGCACACCCGAAGCATGTCCTCGAGTGTTTGGATCGTCCTCTCAGACTGACCGTCCGTCTGAGGGTGATATGCTGTACTAATGTGTAGTCTCGTCCCCATTGCATCATGAAATCTCTTCCAAAACTTAGAGGTAAACCGGGTGTCGCGATCAGACACAATAGACACCGGCACACCATGACGAGCTACAATTTCTTTGATGAACAGATCCGCCAATCTTTCAGATGAGCACGTTTCGCGGATTGGTAGGAAGTGGGCACTCTTTGTCAAGCGGTCAACTATCACCCATATGGCATCATACCCTTTCGGGGTACGTGGTAGTTTCGTGATGAAGTCCATGGTGATGTGCTCCCACTTCCACTCAGGTATATCCAACGGTTGGATCTTCCCGTAAGGTTTCTGGTGTTCCGCCTTCACTTGTAAACAAGTCAGGCACTTACTCACGTACTCCACTACGTCACGTTTCATACCCGGCCACCAGTAATCCTTCTTCATATCGTGGTACATTTTGGTAGCACCGGGGTGAATGGAGTATCGGGTCTTATGGACCTCATCCATGATTCTTCCACGTAGATCCCCGTATCGAGGAATCCACATTCGCCCAAATCGGGTCTTAACACCAAGAGTGTTCTCACCCAATTCTGTCACTAGGCCTCTCATCCTTTCGGAGTTAAGATGATCTTCTTTCAAAGCCTCGTCTTGAAACTCCTTAACCTGTGTCATCACATCGGGGGTCATGATCAGCTGATAAGCCTTCACCCGAATCGGCTCAGGTCTTTCTTTTCGGCTAAGGGCATCAGCCACCACATTGGCCTTGCCCGGATGGTAATGGATTTCGCAGTCATAATCCTTTATGAGCTCTATCCATCGCCTTTGCCTCATGTTTAAATCCTTCTGCTCGAAGAAATACTTCAAGCTTTTGTGGTCTGTGAAGATAGTGCACTTTGTCCCATATAGATAGTGCCGCCAAATCTTCAACGCAAAAAACACCGCGGCTAATTCTAGATCGTGTGTGGGATAGTTGACTTCGTGGGTCTTCAGCTGTCGAGATGCGTAGGCTATCACCTTCCCACGTTGCATCAACACACAACCTAGCCCAGAATAAGATGCATCCGAATAGACCACTAAGTCTTCATTTCCCTCGGGCAACGTCAAGACAGGAGCTTGTGTCAGTCTCATTTTCAATTCCTCAAAAGCATCCTCCTGTTCTCGACCCCACATGAACTTTACATCCTTGCGAGTCAATTTTGTCAAAGGTGAGGCTATCTTGGAGAAGTCTTGAATAAATCTCCTGTAATAGCCCGCCAATCCCAAGAAGCTACGAATCTCGGATGGCGTCTTTGGTGATTTCCATTGCATCACAGCCTCAACCTTTGCTGGGTCCACCATTATTCCTTCTGCATTTACCACGTGACCCAGAAATTGCACCTCGCGTAACCAGAAAGCACATTTGGAGAACTTAGCATACAGTTTCTCCCTTCTCAAAGTCTCCAATACTTCCCGAATGTGACCGGCATGCTCTTCTTCGCTCCTCGAATAAATCAGGATATCATCGATGAACACAATCACCGATTTATCTAACATTGGCCGACACACTCGGTTCATCAAATCCATAAAAGCAGCTGGCGCGTTAGTTAGACCAAATGACATAACGAGAAACTCATAGTGTCCATAACGCATACGAAAAGCTGTTTTAGGAATGTCCTGCTCCTTTACTTTCAATTGATGGTAGCCAGATCGAAGATCTATCCTCGAGAACCAACTGGCACCCTGGAGCTGGTCGAACAAGTCATCGATTCTCGGTAACGGATACCGATTCTTTATTGTCAACTTGTTCAATTCCCGGTAGTCGATACACATTCTCATGCTACCGTCCTTCTTTTTCACAAATAAGACCGGAGCACCCCCAAGGAGAGATACTCGGTCTAATAAAGCCCTTGTCAAGCAACTCTTGCAGCTGCTCCATCAACTCCTTCATCTCCGTCGGAGCCAATCGGTATATCGAACAATTGGGGTGTTGATGTGTCCACATCTTTTACGTAGGCCAAATAAGCACTACATCCACGCCTCATGCACTTTCCCGCCACCGCCATCGAAATCACCTTCGGAATCGTAGTAACCCGATCGCCATATATTGTCACCGGACTTCCGTCAGGCGCCGTCAGTCTAATCATTTTCTTACGACACACTATACTCGCTTCATAGGTTGCTAACCAATCCATCCCTAGTATTACATCAACTCTACCTAGGGACATCACATGTAATTTGGCAGCAAATCTTATGACCTTCTAATTCGATGGTGCAGTCTCCTATCATTTCGGAAATCCTAAAAGACTTACCTATGGCCGTTTCTATACCAAAGAGCTTACCAATACTTCTACTCCTAGTTAGCAACTTAGCATAGAAAACAATAGAAACAAAACTCTTTCTAGCTCTGAAATCAAACAACACGGATGACAGAGTTTGAATTACTAGACACATACCTGACACTATATCGGGGCTTGTCCTAGCCTGCTCCAGCATTATCGTGAAGGCCCTGCGCCCTCAGTCCTTGGCATCTTGCAATCCCTGCTTATGTGACCTCTTCCACTGCAGTTGTAGCACCGTACCACTCCACACTCTCTGGCCACATGACCGTGCTTCCCACATCGGAAACAGATATTGGTCCCCAATCTACATTCCCCGAGGTGTTCTTTGGCACACTTACCACACTTCCTCGTCCTCGCACCAGACGAAGCTGCACGCCGGTCCTCCGTCCTTACAACCTTTTTGCTGAGGGTGGCGCTGGCACGTTCAACCCGCTTTCCGTTCCAGTTCTTGTCGTTGCTATTCTTCGTGCTTTCTTCAATAGCAGTCGTCTCTTTCACCGCTCTAATTACCTCAGTCACCATGGATGGCAGAATTGCCTGTAAGGCCTGTTGGATTCCCTCCACAACAGCCTCTTTCATGGCGATCCTCAAACTAGTGTCATCATCACTGCCCTCCAGGTGAGGGGCCTCAGGCTCTTCGAGTGCCCTTTCAGCCGCCTTAGCCATGCTTCTCGTGACACGCGGTTCAACACCACGTTTACCACGACCCCCATCTGGCAAAACCTTAGAAGATCTACTGCTAGCCATCTTTTGACACACACTGAAAGGTTCAAATACCAACACGGTCATTCAAGGAAATAGCTCAGTTTATGTCAAGTATAGTAAGTCCCTAATTACAGTGGCCAGTTGTGATTAGCCACTTACTTTACTCTTCGTACCCCGAGCATTACCTGTCCTGACTACATTAGTATCTGAGTCTAACAGTACACATAAACCGCATTACATGCGCACATAATACTATTTAATCTTTTAAGAAAATACCTGATGGCACATGGCTACTCGGGCTGACATCCCTCTTCTTGTCCCATTTTCAGTTTAAGTTAAGGTTTATTTTGAAAATTTACCCGTTTCACTTAAACTTTAGCTCTGATACCAACTTGTAAGGCCCCCTTCCCGGGCACCTCACAGTTGGTCATTCATAGCATAAACATACATAACATAATTTTAAGCAGCGGAATTATTTTAGCAAAAACCATCCATTCATTTAAAATACTGTTGTTAAGCAATACATTTTAGTTCACAAGTCACAAAATATTTAATTGAATGAATTACAAAACAACAGTATCGTCAAAACATGATGGATGTCAGTCTTGCCCACCAAGTAGTCATCCCCTTGTGCCATCCTCAGCAACCTGTCACCTGCCAACTGGAAAATACATAAAAGTCAGCGTTGCTGAGTGAGTTCTAGTTTTATAGTTAAAATACTTTACTTTTCGTTCAAAAACCGTTCCTCATATTCACAGGTGATCATACGTCGTACGTACACATAGGTAATATTTTTATTATCTTCACCATCGTTCAATTCGTACTTTTATCATTCTTCTCTCGGTCTTTTGCAACACATAGTTACTCAACCATTAACGATCTCAAGGATCTCAAGGCTTCTGCGGGCTTTTGCAACACCAAGTTGCTCACCCATTGGCAATCTCAAGGATTGCAAGGCTTCTGCGGGCTTTTGCAACACCAAGTTGCTCACCCATTGGCAATCTCAAGGATTGCAAGGCTTCTGCGGGCTTTTGCAACACCAAGTTGCTCACCCATTGGCAATCTCAAGGATTGTAAGGCTTCTGCGGGCTTTTGCAACACCAAGCTGCTCACCCATTATCAATCTCAAAGATTGTAAGCCTTCTGCGGGCTTTTGCAACACCAAGTTGCTCACCCATTATCAATCTCAAAGATTGTAAGCCTTCTGCGGGCTTTTGCAACACCAAGTTGCTCACCTATTATCAATCTCAAAGATTGTAAGCCTTCTGCGGGCTTTTGCAACACCAAGTTGCTCACCCATTATCAATCAAGACTTTCGTTTATTCATTTACATTCCCCTTTCTATTACCATTAATCTTCCACTTTATTAATGATAATAATGAATCCTGTCTTGATCATAATCATTACACGTAGAATCATACAATATTATTATTAATAAGTATATTAATAATAATAGCACTGATAATATTAATAATCATATTAATATTAATTCCCATATCAGCCCTAATCATAACATTAATTTAAATATTACGAAAGGGGTATTATTACATTCAAACATCATCATTCACGTTCATCATTATACATAGCATCATACCATATTTAACAATATTTTAATAATATTGTTAACAATAATACACTGATAATAACATCAGAAACAATAAGGGTTAACCATAATCATCATTACATGCATGAAACATCATCATTTGTTAACCCTAGTCAGCCCTGGTCAAAACCTCGAACTTCGGTATTTCAGGAAATTTCTGAAAAATTCTAAGTGTCCTAGGCGTTTGAGCCTGTTGGGCGTATAAGCCCTCTGGCCGTATAAGCACTATTGGTCGTAAGAGCACTGCTGGACTTTTCATCTTACACTTAGATTTATCATCTGGTCATACGACCACACTGTTGGACGTATGAGCACTATTGGTCGTACCATCCCTGGACTTGGGAAATATATTCTGATCATACGATCACTGTTGGTCGTATGAGTCCTGTGGGTCTCTTCATCATACTTAGAAAATTTCATCACATAGTCATACGACCACTGTTGGTCGTATGAGTCCTGTTAGACTCATCAGCACTTAGAAAAATATATCTCCTGGTCATACGACCACACTGTTGGTCGTATGAGCACTAGCGGGCTTTAACACTTAGAAAAATCCTGGTCATACGACCACACTGTTGGTCGTATGACCACTGGTGGACTCATCAGCTTGCAATTTCAGACATATTTGCAACCTGTTCATGTGTCTAATCCATAATCCAAGTCCCAAACATCATAATGCCTAGTTCTAAACATATACATATGACTCTAGGCATAAATCTAACATAACATAAACATACATACATTCATTTTATACGGGTATCAACCCAAATTTCTATAAAAACATATATGTATATATATACATGCATTTCCAGCCCCAAAACGTTTAGAAACCAGTAAAAAGGGGTCTAGAACTCACCTTAATTTGTCTTCGGGTTTTTGGATGCCCTTTCCTTGAACTTCTCAGTCGTTTATACACCTAAAACACACACACAGTGCAACCCGAACACACTAATCACATTTATAAGCTCATATATGGTTCTAGAATCGTCCTAACATCATAAATTCGAGATTTCTTACCAAAAACTTCGAATTTCTCAGGTCCTTCTTCAAAATCTCGATGGTTTTCTGCTCCTGCTGCTTTCTCTCTCTAAAAACCGATGCAAAGAAATGTGCAGGAGGTAATGGGTGACCATGCCTTCCTTTTGTAGAAAATAAATAATAACTTTGCCCATTTGGCACTTTTGGTCCCTCCTTTTTAGTTAACTTTTATTTCCTTCTCCTTTCTTTCTATTTCATTCTTTTAATTTCTTTAATAAGAAATTACGGGTGTTACATGTCAACACCACAATCACTCTTACTAAAATTTTCCCGCCTCTCTCTCCTATTAAATAATTACCTTAATTACTAATAATACTATTTAACACTTTTTTGATTTAATAAATTAATAAAGACATCTAATTTTTTTATAAAATAAGAAATTTATTTAAAGCATAAGAATTTTTTTAAAAATACGAAATATTTAAATTTGGTATTTTTAAAAAGTTATTTTTTTTAAAACCAAAAATAATTAAATTTAAGAGTTATAAAAAAAAAATTTTAAAAATGAAAATTTTATATGGTTTGTTTTAGAACAAAACATTTACTTTTTTTGAAAAAAAATAAAGTTTTAATAAGTTTATATCACTATTTTATAACTTACAGTCATTTCTAATATATAATTTCAGTGATATTATATCTTAAAATATTATTTTATAATTAATAAATTTTGTTATATTAATTTTTTATTTATTCAACCCGTATAACACACGGGTTACTATATCTAGTTATATATATAATATGAAATTAACAAATGATGAATAGTAAAGGTGATGAACAGTACGCGATGAACAGTGGGGTAAGGCGGTGGAGGTTTCTTCCCCCTGCCACCAACACCCACTTCCTCATAGATTCTCCACTTCATCACAAGATTTCATTTCAACCACCGTCTTCAACCACCTCTCTCCGCCGCTGCTGATCTCCCATCGCCGGTGGCGGTGGCGGACCCTGGTTCTCCAACCTCAGATGCTCCGCCGCGGGTTCCGACACCGGATTCTTCACCAAATTGGGCCGATTGATCAAAGAGAAGGCGAAGAAGGATGTAGAGAAGATATTCTCAGGTGGGTTTACGAAAACCAGAGATAATTTGGCGGTAATTGATGAGTTGCTACTTTACTGGAACCTATCTGACACCGATCGTGTTCTTGATGAAATAGAAGAGGTAGCTCTGTAACCCTTTTTTGTATAATTTCAACATAAATTAGGGAGAATTGATTGGGGTGTTTGGGTGAAATTACTAAGGGAATTGATCAATCTTTGAAAAATGAGAAAATATTGTTGACTTGTTGAAGTGATTACTGCAAATGTGTTACGGTGTTGGGCAGAAGCTGATTATGATACAGATTATCTACGGTCCCCATGATCAGATTGCATCTTGCAGATAAACTAATTATTTAGATAAATGTAAAAGTACCTAATAATTAATAATTTTAATCAAGCGATCAAGTATTATCTTTTATACTTTGATGGACTCATTGCCCATGGCGTAGCATATTCAAAAGTTGTTTGTTGGGCCTTTGCAAAAATGCATTAGTTAAGTTTTGCTGAGGCCATAACATCACATACTTCTATTTCACAATTTTATACAGAGTTGCTGGGTTAATGGTGGTTTTTGTTTTCTGCTATGCCAAACAACTGAATGTCTTTAACTACCAAAAACATAGACTGCTTAAAAAAATAATGTGAAACTTGAAGAATGTAATTTTGTGATCAGTCTCATGCCTGCGTTTTGTATATTATTCCATGAAAATATGTCTATTTTCTACTTTTAGGCATTATTGGTGTCGGATTTTGGCCCAAAGATCACAATAAAGATTGTGGAGAGTTTGCGGGATGATATATATGCTAGAAAACTCAAATCAGGAACTGAAATAAAGGCAAGTCGTGTGAATGTGATTCTTTTTTCCTTTTTCTGTTGGCTTACTTTTGGTTGGTAGGCAGTGGTGGATCCAAGGTTTCCAACCAAATTGAAAATTACTTTTTTCACTGCAAAACAGTTCAAATAAATGAAAAACTAAGTTCACTGAAGGTATTTTGGTGCAGTTTAGAGCATATGGTCCATGAAGTTTCACATGTTTCTTATTTGTATATTTTGTAGGATACTTTGAAGAAGAGTGTACTGGATATCTTGACAAAAAAAGGTGCTAAAACAGAGCTTAAGCTTGGATTCAGGTTTGTGAAATGCATGATTTAGGGATCTTAGGCATCTTTATGTTTGTATGTTTTTAATTTGTTAATTATGTTATATCTACAGGAAACCAGCAGTAATCATGATAGTTGGTGTTAATGGAGGTGGAAAAACTACATCTCTTGGTATGTTTGATGATGAGGATTTTACATTCAACTTTTTTCGTTCGTGAGAATTATGATGTCATAAGTATGTTAAAACCCAGTGGAATTCTTAGGCTTGCTGGTCTGTTTTTATTGTTGTATCCTAGGAGACACAAGAAATACGAGAAACCTTCTTTTTAAGGGAATCATGTTTGATATGAGGCCTCAACCAAATTTGGTTTTTCTTATACTATTCGATTCCAGCTGATTCAGATTGTAGTTTTTACCTTTATGTTATTTTTAATTTTACATTTTATTGTAACCAACAGTCCTATATTGTTTCCCACAAGCTAAACATGAATTATAGATTTTTTCTACAGTTAGAAAACAAATCATATTTATAACTCAGTTTCAAAATAAGCCATATTTTGAATTTGGTCAGTTGGTTCAGTAAACCAAAATCAAATAGAACACCTGAACCTGATTATTGTTTTTAACTTCGATTAAAGGAAAAGGTGGTGGCTGCGTTGGTGGAGGCGGAGGTCGGTGGTGGTGGCTGCGTTGGTGGAGGCCGAGGTCGGCGGTGGTGGCTATGTTGCTGGAGGCAGAGGTCGGTCGTGGTGGTTGTGTTATTGGAGGCGATGGTGGCTGTGGCGATGGAGAGGACTATGTTCCTCCTCTGCTTTTAGGTTTTTGGGGTTATCGACCCTTTAGGGTACCTGATTTCAGATCTGTACGATTTCAACGATGGTTTGTTGGTTGTGATGCCATTTGTATCACTATATGATACCGGGTTCCTATGTCGTTTGTACACAGGTGTGTGTTTCCTCATGGTGGCGGTGAGGGTTGCGATGGCGGTGGTAGCCGCTCTGCCTCTTGCTGCCGTCGTTGTTTTGTGTTTTATGTGATTTGCCATTAAATTATGGGTGTTAATGGTGTTGAGTAGTTGTTCATATGAGGTATGTTTGTATCTGTTGGTTTTATTTCACGTCGATGATGATGGGACCTACCTCATCTGAGACTTTTTTTTGGTCGATTATATTGTCTCGACGCTCGTCTGAGATATTGTTGGATATGCTCCTTTTCGGTGTTCCTTTGGACTGATATGGTCATATGTCGGTGAATCGTTAAATAGAAGATGTCGGTGATGTTCTCTGTTGTTTATAGTGTTGTTCATAGTCTTTTGAATTTGCGATACTACATCTGTTTCTATTAACCTTGCAAGCCCCACATAGTCGATGATGACGGACCTATGTTCATCCGAGACGCATTTGGCAGCCTGAGGCAGTGATGATGTTTCTAGAACGGTGTTTGTTGCTTTGGCTTGGCAACTGTTTCTGGTTTGCAGCCGTAACATAACATGAACTCTGAGCCTCTGTTTTGATAATAAGATCCAATATTTACTTGGTGTTGGCGAAGTCTATTTGAATTAAACATGCTATTTTATTGGAGTTTTTACATTACTGAACATTAAATTGTTTGCGTTTGTTTGAATCCTGGCTTAACCAGTTTGTCACACGCGCAACTTGCGTGAGGGAAAATAGACTAGTTACTTATTTATTGACAAGAGAAACAAATATTTTTGGAGTAGAAAACAAATGACTTTTTAACGTACGAAGACGGAAGAAGAAATTGCGAAATAATTTTATTAAATAAAAGTCTGACGAAAATATTATTCTCTATTTTAATACACAAGGTAAATGAGCATAATACTTTTGTGGATTTAAGGTTTGCCAAAGTTTCATTTTTTGAATTTTCTATTTCGGATCTTAAATACCTTCAAGTATAAATTAATTAAGCATATTATTTACAAAATAAAATGGTATTTGTCGGAAATATTAAAGCTTAGTGAATACTATTTGTTTGGAACTCTACGATAACATACTTATTTTGCACAATCAAAATTAGAAATAAACTAATCGCACGTCTATTTATTTGTCTTCAACCAAAAGTTATTCTTTACACATTTATCTCAATTTAAAATGATATATATCACTGATGTAGGATCTTCCTTCTCGTTATAATAATAATAAGTCACAGAAAGAATCAATTGAATCGCCCAAAGGAAATTTCTACGTCTATAGCAATTGTACAAAAGCCAAAAAGGTTTGAGTTGGTTATATGGTTGATACTATGGTATGTAAATATTATAGGGTTGATTTAAAATTTAAAATATTACATTTTTGTTTTAGTTGTTTTCAAGTGGTATCACACGCGGTCTGATCTTTAAGGTGGACCCATCAACTTTAACTAAAATTATAAGACAATATTTATCGATATGTAATTTTTAGAAAGTTGGTATCAATCTTGCAATTTGGTTACTCGGATTCATCTTTTGTCTAATACAATCTAATACTGTCATAATCAAACAATTATTTTAGTAATATGTTATAGGTTTCATGTTGAATCGCTAAAGCAAATTTCTAGTTCTCAAACAATGGTACAAAACCAAACTTCTATTTAAACAAGTGTTTGTAGAAATAGACCGGAGCGGTTGGACTGAGAACCAGTCATAGAACCGGTCAGGTTGTGTGTATATATTTTTGGTTAAACTGGTTGTTTACCGGTCGGAACCGTGAATCGGTTGAACCAGATCTGTGGTAGGACCGGATTTCAAAACATTTTTTTCTTTTTTTTTTCTTTCAAAATTTCTAATTTTTTTTAATTTAATAATTGACGATACATATTTAGGTTATATAAGTGTTAATATTATATTAAATGTATAAATTTATTGTAAAACATATTTAGGTTATATAAGTGTTAATATTGATTTTTTTAATATGACAACATCCGTTTCTTAAATCCGGTTTGATCGATCTGATCCGTCCGACCAATGAACCTTTTTAGACTATTGGTCCGTTGTCCGATCCGTTTTGAAAACATTATTCAAATTTCAAGGGATGGAGAGATTCTTTACGTTTCTACACCACATTTCTGACGGAAAGGCCTTGGCTTTGAATATCTTCTAAGGCCCCTTCCATTTTATTCTTCTCTTCTTTTTCCCCTCCGACATGTGCTATCCATTCTGCATATAATATTATAGTATTAGTCAGTCTTGGGCCTAGGAAATGCGAACACAAAGGCAAGATGAACCACCATAAGCAGATCCTGAGCACAGTTAACATGTCAACAATCATAAAAAACCCTTCAGGCAGCACATTTCCCAATAGATGAATTCTTTGTCAGGTCTTTTCAATATCGGTGACAGCAATAAATCATTTTTTTGTCAACAATCATAAAAAACCCTTCAGGCAGCACATTTCCCAATAGATGAATTCTTTGTCAGGTCTTTTAAATATCGGTGACAGCAATAAATCACTTTTTTTATTAACATATGAGAAATATCATGTTTCATAACTTAGAAGGGTTGGTAAACCATAACACGTTACAAGTACAAGGGGCATATCACGTTGTAATAATAATAATATTCCACCAAACACTTCTCCGCGTTTATCTCCTTGATTCTTCTTCAAGTTCTATTCTTCTTCTTCTATATATTGTCATCAATCTCTTTGATCACCATGAATGAACTCTTCAATTCTTCAGCAATGATTATGCTGGTGAACTGCTCTAACTGCCAGACCCCGTTGCGGCTGCCGCCGCGAGCTTCATCAATCAAATGCACCATATGTCGAGCCATCACCCGCCTCCCCCTCGTCCGTTATTGTTGCCTTATAACCATGGCCGTAAGAAGGCGGTGATCGTAGGCATATCGTATCGGTTCACGGGGAATGAACTTAAAAGGACGCATCAATGATGCCAATTGCATGAGGCATCTTCTCATTCATAAGTTTCAGTTTCCTGAACCGCCCAAAGGAACTTTCTACGTCTCTAGCAATTGTACAAAGCCAAAAAGGTTTGAGTTGGTTATATGGTATGGTATGGTAACATTATTGGATTGATTTAAAATTTAAAACATTACATTTTTGTTTTAGTTGTATGTCAAATAGTATCACACGCGTTCTGGTCTTTGAGGTGACCCATCAACTGTAATTAAAATTATAAATTTTCAAAAATTTGGTACCAATCTTGCAATTTGGTTAATCTTTTGTATAATATAATCTAATACTGTTATAATTATACTCTATATAAAAACAAATTCTTAACTACAGTATTTGTTAAAATGACTGGAGGTGCATCACAGCCCAATCAGACACCACTTTGCTCTGCCCTGCATCACAACCTAATTAGATGACACTTTCTTCTTTATTCTCTATCTATTAAGAAATCCAGATTCACTTTTACCAGAAACAAACCTTGACAAGCACCACTGAACACCTGTAATCGAATCCCTTGCGATGCTCTACTGTTGACGATGGTGACGTGTCAGCAATGAGGAAGACGAAGTAAGAGGATGGGTATAGACATGGGTCAGGAACCAAGAGTTGGCGTTGACTATGAGTTGTAATGGTGATCTGAGAAGGGGGAACAAAAATAGTGACGTGAATGTGAAGAATTTAAGGAATTAAACGGTGGGGTTTGGTGGTCTCCGGTGGCGGTGGTGGTGGCGGTGATAGTGGTGGAGAAAAGCAAGAGGCAAAACAACCCATTTGAATCAAAGAAATTAAAATTGAACCTAAGGAAACTCGAATTTGCATGTAATGATTTGGTTGTTGGTTTGTTTTTACGAATGTTGATTTTTGATTTGATTAGGGGAGCTTTCATACATTTGAAGCTATGGTGGTTTAAAGGATGAAGAACAAATAATTTATGGATATAAAATGGAATGTTGGTTCTAGAATATTAACTCTGGTTAGGATGCATTCTTTCAACATTTTTTACAGAAAATCTTATAGTAATTAACTAATTATTTGTGTAATTAAATACATATTAATACCATCCTTAAGTTTTTATTCAACTAAAATACATTATCTAAATTTTATGAAATCCTACAATATAATATCTAACATATATTTGGGAGATTTAAATTATGAAACACACAGTGTTTTACATTTTATTAAATATTATATTTTCATGTTAGTTTTCAATAATATATTATTTTTTATCAATAAATGTTAGAAACCATAAAACACTCGCAAAACATTTTGTATTTCTATCAATCTCACGTGCAATAGATAACCCAAAGCAACATGTGAGTTTTTTTTTTCAAAAATTTCTTTTGTGTTTTTTTACGTTAGAGTTGTAGCCGTTGTAATACTTTTTTATATCCTTTTCAAAATTTAGTCTTGTTATGAAGTTTCTCGCGTAACGCGCGTGCGATTACAACTAGTTAAATATAATATGTCAACCTGTTTTATGACACATTTAAAGCTTGGTTATAACCATAAACTGATTATCACGAGTCATTTAAAATATTGTTTATAATTGTCCACCTAGTAATTAAACAATTTTTTAGTAATATGTTATAGGTTTCACGTTAAATCGCTAAAGCAAATTTCTAGTTCTCAAACAATTGTACAAAACCAAAACTTCTATTTAAACAAGTGTTTGTAGAAATGGACCGGACTGGTTGGACTGAGAACCGGTTATAGAACCGGTCCGGTTGTATGTATATATTTGGATTGTTTGGGTTGATCGGGCCTTTTACCGGCCAGAACAGTGAATTAGTTGAACTACATGAGTGGTAGGACCGGATTTCAAAACATTTTTTTTTCTTTCATATGTCTCTGTTTTTTTAATTTAATAATTGATGATACATATTTTAGTTATATAAGTGTTAATATTATGTTAAAAGTATAAATTCATTGTAAAGCATATAGTATTTGGTATTTTATAATTTTTGAACTAGATATATACAAACGGTATTGATTTTTTTAATTTGACAACATCTGTTTTTTAAATTCGGTTTGACTGATCTGACATATCCGACCAATGAACCTTTTTAGATGATTGGTCCGTTGTTCGATCCGTTTTAAAAACATTATTCAAACTTCAAGTGATGGAGAGATTCTTTGCATTTCTACACTACATTTTGGATGGAAAGGACATGGTTGTTGAACATCTTCCTAGGCCCTTCGATCTGTGCTATCCAATCTGCATATAATATTATAATATTAGTTAGTCTTGGGTCTACATTTTGGACGGAAAGGACATGGTTGTTGAACATGTTCCTAGGCCCCTTCGATCTGTGCTATCCAATGTGCATATAATGTTATAATATTAGTTGGTCTTGGGTGTAGGAAATGCGAACAGAGAGGCAAGACGAACCATCATAAGGGGATCCTAAGTAGAGACAGCATGTCAACAATCATAAAAAAAACTTTCATACAACACATTTTCAAATAAAAGTATTCTTTGTCAGGTCTTTTTAATGCCGGTGGCAACAGTAAACCACCTTTTTTTAGTAACACTAGCGTTATTTCTGTAAGATTCTATATGCCCAAGACACATAAAATATTGATGTGATTAGTACGTTATGATCCAAGTCGGGTTATACCCAATAACAAGCTTAGCAAACATCAATTAATATTTAATTGGTGATATGATCATGCAATTAAATATTTACATCAATTTAGAAAATGGGTTTTCTAAATAAGTTGCATATGAGATGGAACAATTTATTAGGATATTTTGTTCAATAATATTATTTTAAGTGTTATTTAAATTAGTTGTATAACACCAAATAATAATGAGAGTATACTACTTATACAATTAATTGGTTAATTGTATAAACTAGTTACAAGACTAGACAATACATATGTGTGTGTTAAAACTTATTATTTGTAAGAAAAAACATGTTTTTTTCTTGTGGCTGTCCACCACAACACCCACCACAACACACACACATGCATGTGTGAGAATGTGTTATTCTCTTGAGAAGAACAAGCACATGCATGCCTTTGATGTTCCCACTATCTCTTCTTGAGAAGAACATAACACATGCTATTGTCTCCACTACTAACTAGAAAAGTCTCTCTTCTTCTCATACACATATATCACATGCAACTAACATAAGAAAAATCAGCTCTCTTTTCTCTCTCAAGGGCTACGAAATTTCAGCCAGCAAAAGAGGGTTTTCAGCAGAAAATAGAGGGTTTTTGGAGCTTGTTTTGGTGTCTTCTTCCTAACAAGAAGGTGTACTTGCAAAGGGCTTGGGGTATACAAGCTTGAGGACTTCTACTCTTGAAGTCTTGGCCATTTTTAGCATCATTTCTCCTCTCATTTTGGTCGACTTTTGCTGCTGCAGTAAGGTAGAATCACAGCTCTATATAGCTGTGATTTTATATGCATTTACATATGTTCATAGCTTGCATATTCACATAAATGATCCTTTGTTCTTTGGGTTTGTTTTATACATTAATATGGTCATCTAATGAACATATTTTTCAGCTTATAAAAAGGTTTATAAAGTTGTAATTCCGCTGCATTTTCAGAAAGTTTAAGAGGTTAAACTATGATTTTATGTTCTAACAAACCCAACAATGGTATCAAGAGCCGGTTATGTGAATAGCTTGCTTGTTCTTATCCTTTAAAAATCATTTTAAAGGATGTTAATCAACTAATTAGGGACTGATTTTGGTTGATTTAATAAACCCCAAGTCTTTCAAAGTTATATCTTCATGCTTATGATTAAACTTTGAAAGATAGGAATGTTAATTGGTTGATATGTTTGGTTGTGTTTGTTTGGACAAACAAACCCAAATTTTCAGTTTATGTTGGCTGAAAATTTAGGGTTTGATGGGGTTTATTTTGTTTATTGAATAATGTTTATGATTGTTCATATGATAGTGCATAACCTAGCCTTTGGCCTTATGTTATTTGGATGATTGGAATGGTTGTTTTAATTCATTCAATTGGGTTGTAATATTTATGTTTATTATTTGGGTTGTAATTATTTATTCATTTGGTTATGTAATAAATAGATTAGGTGCATTTCTTTTTATTAGAAAAATGTATTAGGATATATTTTTTTAAAAGGAAGATGCACAAGATCAAGACCCAAAGATGGACATCAAAGACATGGACCTTGAAGTATTTGGATATGGATTCAAGTGGGAGTCCATGGACACATATAATGTGTCATTACAAACCCTTAAGAAATACTTTATGACAACACTTGTGATGGCAAATAAGTGTTGTCAACTTAGTAGCTATGGTTATGCACTCATGTTTATATGTTTATGCTTGTTTGAATGTTTGTTGTTTGATTGTTTGGTTGATATTTAGACATATATTACAAACTCATTAACAAACTTAACAAGCTGAAAATTAATGGTTCTTAATCATTAAAAGTTAATAAAAGGTTATTAAAAAGGATTAATGATTTTATAAAAAAATGGGTTTTATTAAAAGAACCATAGGGTATCTTGTATTTGAAAGCATGCAAATACAAGTACATAGAGTTTTCTAAACTAGAATTATGAAACCTCTAAATATTCAAATCCCTTTTAAAATAAGTCAAACACCATCCTCTTATACAACACTCGAATCATTTGAGAACTTGATATGGGATAAAGGTCACCTAACCACATTAGAGGGAACTTATGAGTTTGAGGTGGGTTTGCCATATTTATGGGATAAAGGTCACCTAACCACTAATATTAGCAAATCCACACGTGTGTTTAAGCAGAATAACTTAATTTGGAAATCATGCATTAGGATCACCGAAGCATGACGTACAAAGGGTGTTGATGGGATAAACATGCCAAACAAACATAAGATGTTTAACCGATCCCATACACTAGAAATTGTAATAGGTTACAATTGTCAAACGTTGACTACCTTGTTAATTTAAATAAAGGGATAAAGGTCACCTAACCGATATTTAAATGTAAAGTTGGATTCTAGATTTTAATTATTAATTGTCTATGAGACGTAAAGGGTATTAATGATTAAAATGTAATTTTTCAGAAATACTAATAAGAACTTTGTTAATTTTGTAGAATGGCCGTAAACAACAACAACACGAACCCGACCGTCCATAACCTATCACTAAGAACAATCCTTGAAAAGGAACGTCTAAACCATGGGAACTTCATGGATTGGTACCGAAACTTGAGAATCGTTCTCAAGCAAGAAAAGAAGTCCTATGTGTTAGACGATCCCATTCCCGATCAACCCGATGAAAATGACGTTGAGGCCTTTGCCGAATGGGTCAAGTACACCGAGGACTCTGTGCAAGTCGCATGTCTCATGCTAGCAAGTATGATTCCCGATTTGCAAAAGGACTTTGAGAACCATAATGCCTATGACATGATCACCCAGTTGAAGGAAATGTTCCAACAACAATCAAGGGTGGAGCGCTTCGAAACGGTTCGAGCACTCCATGCATGTCGGATGAACGAGACCCAATCGGTGTCATCTTACGTTCTTAAGATGAAGAGCCACATTGATCGCCTCGAAAGGCTTAACTGTCGTGTGTCTAATGAGTTGGCAACGGATTTGATCCTCAACTCTCTATCCAAGAAGTTTGATAGCTTTGTTATGAACTATAACATGAATGGATGGGACAAGAGCATTGGTGAGCTTCACTCAATGCTCAAAACGGCCGAGGCGGGCATGGGTAGAAAGGTTCTACCGGTCCTTATGATCAATGAAGGAGGTAGTAGGAAGAGGCACCTCCCCGACCCTAGGGCAAGTGTTACAAGAGGGAAGGTGCACGTCAAGGGGAAGGGAAAAGGAATAGCAAAAGTGGAACCGCCCAAACCAAAAGAAAAGAAGCAAAAGGTTGCTCAAAATGACCCGTGTTTTGAGTGTGGGGAGGTAGGCCATTGGAAACGCAATTGTCCGGTCTATCTCAAAGCATTAAGATCAAAGAGGGATGCGGGGCAAACCTCAGGTACAATCTTTATGATACATGTTGAGCTAAATGTTATTTCTTCTAACACATGGGTACTAGATACTGGATGTGGAACTCATATTTGCAATTTATTGCAGGGGTTCAAAAGAAGTGAGCATTATGCAAAAGGGGAAATTAGCCTCTTCATGGGGAATGGTGCAAAGGTTCACGTGGAAGCCCAAGGAGACTACATTTTGAAGCTTCCAAGTGGTTTGGAAGTTATTTTAAAGAATGTTTTGTATGCTCCTAGTTTAACTAGGAACATTATTTCTGTTTCCCGTTTAAGACAATGTGATTATGATTTCAAGTTTGTTGACAATGATATTCATGTTTTTTTCAATCATATGTTTTATTTTAAGGCTATACCTTGTAATGGTATTTATGAATTGGTTCATGAAAACACAACATATGATAGCTCAATGTACCAAGCAACCACTAAAAAGCCCAAATTAGATTTGAGTGATTCCTATCTTTGGCATTGTCGCCTTGGTCACATAAACAAGAATCGTATGCAACAACTCCAAAAGAATGGTCTTTTGAAAACTAATGAAAATGATTCATTTGATGTATGCGAGTCTTGTTTACAAGGTAAAATGACAAAGGCCCCTTTTAGTGGGACTAATGAAAGGGCAAAGGATTTATTAGGAATCATACATTCAGATGTATGTGGACCTTTTAAACCAATAACTAGGAATGGTGAAAGATACTTCATTACCTTTACCGATGACTATAGTCGTTATGGGTATGTGTACTTGTTAAGACAAAAAATGAATCTTTTGAAATGTTCAAAATCTTCAAGAATGAAGTAGAAAATCAACTCAACAAAACGGTCAAAATTCTTCGTACAGATAGAGGAGGTGAATACCTAAGTAGTGAATTTCAAGAGTATCTTAGAAGTTGTGGGATAGTCTCACAACTTACTCCACCTGGAACACCACAACATAATGGTGTGTCTGAGAGGAGGAATCGGACTCTATTGGATATGGTTCGATCTATGATGGCTAGAAGTACACTACCTCTATCATTTTGGGGTTTCGCGTTGCTCTCCGCGGCCTGTATTTTAAATATGGCCCCAACCAAGAAAGTGGAAAGGACACCTTTCGAAATATGGCATGGAAGGGTTCCATCATTATCATATTTAAAAGTTTGGGGGTGTGATGCTTATCCTAAGCAATACACTCAAAACAAACTGGAAGCCCGATCCACAAAGTGTATCTTCATTGGATATCCTAGAGATTGTATTGGATATTATTTCTATGATCCGACAGAACAGAAAGTGTTTATTGCTCGAAAGGCAGAGTTCTTGGAAACTAAGTTTCTTTCGGAAGAAACTAGTGGAAGATCAGTGGAACTTGAAGAGGTTCAAGATTCACAAGATGATACATAATTGGTTGATACTAGAAATCAACATGAGGATGTTGAGAATGATAATGTGGATGATCAAGATACACAAAACGTTCACAAATCTGGTAGAATTAGTGTTCCTCCTGAGAGATATGGATTTTTCATGGATGGATGCTATGTGGTAGATTCGGATGAACCAACCACATACTATGAGGCAATGTCAAAACCTGATTTTGAGAAATGGCAAGAAGCCATGAACGTTGAGATGCAATCCATGTATGATAACCAAGTTTGGGAATTGGTTACACCACCTCTTAAGTCCAAGATAGTTGGAAGTAAGTGGGTTTTCAAGAAGAAAACCGATATGTATGGAAACTTTGATACCTATAAAGCTAGACTTGTAGCAAAAGGTTTCACTCAAACTCAAGGGGTTGATTATGATGAAATCTTTTCACCTGTGGCAATGCTAAAGTCTATCAGGATATTGTTTGCCATAGCAGCATATTATGACTATGAGATTTGGCAAATGGATGTCAAGACCGCTTTTCTTAATGGATATCTTGAGGAAGATGTCCATATGAAACAGCCTGAAGGTTTTGTCGATTCAAAACATCCTAACATGGTATGCAAGTTAAAGAAATCAATCTATGGATTGAAACATGCATCAAGAAGTTGGAATGACCGTTTTGATGATGAGATAAAGAAATTTGGCTTCATCAAAAACGCTGATGAAGCTTGTGTATATAAGAAAGCTAGTGGGAGCATTATTACTTTCCTTGTATTATATGTCGATGACATTCTACTAATTGGAAACGACATTCCAACCTTGGAAGGTGTAAAAACCTGGCTTGGAAACTATTTTTCCATCAAGGATCTTGGTGAAGCCACCTATATTTTGGGAATAAAGATCTATAGGGATAGATCAAGGCGGTTAATAGGTTTAAACCAAAGTACATACATTGAAAAGATCTTGAAAAGGTTCAAGATGGAGAATTCTAAGAAAGGTTTGGTACCTACTCAAAAGAGGACTATATTGAGCTCATCTCAATGCCCTAGTTCAAAGGTTGAACAAGAAAGAATGAATGGAGTCCCATATGCATCTGCTATAGGATCCATCATGTATGCAATGATATGTACTAGGCCGGACGTGTCGTGTGCTCTAAGCATGACAAGTAGATATCAACAGAATCCTGGTAATAGTCATTGGATGGCTGTTAAGAGTATTTTGAAATACCTTAGAAACACTAAGGATATGTTCTTAATATATGGATCTGGTGAGGAGGAGCTCGTTGTAAAAGGTTACACGGATGCGAGTTTCCAAACTGATCGAGATGATTCTCGATCACAGTCGGGATATGTCTTCATTATGAATGGAGGAGCAGTATCTTGGAAGAGCTCAAAGCAAGATGTAGTGGCACTCTACAACAGAATCAGAATACATCGCCGCTTCATTAGCAGTTCAAGAAGCTGCGTGGCTTACGAAGTTCATTGCTGATCTAGGGGTTGTTGCTACCATTCAAGACTCCCTAGAGATCTTTTGTGACAACGAAGGTGCTATTGCTCAAATCAAGGAACCTCGTGCTCATCAAAAGACTCGGCACATTGAACGGAGATTCAACTACATTAGGGATGAAGTTGAAAAGGGGAAGATATGTATTCGCAAAGTTCATACCGATCAAAACATTATGGATCCATTCACGAAGCTCCTAGATAGGTCAAAGCATGAAAGTCACACATGTGCCTTAGGACTTCGATATTCTAGTGATTGGACTTGATCAAATTTAGTATTTGAATATGTGGAACTCTTTATTATTTGAGTAAAATTATTTGGTTATAATGTTTCAATTAATGTTCCAATTTAGCATGTTTAATCCATGAGTAAATTATTTACTCTAAATGTCCGTAGTTGTTCATACGTGTGGGAACAAGTGTGAGGCTAAGATTATTATGAACTTGGATTGGTTGATATTCATAAGGATGAATATAGAGCAATGGGTTGCTACCAAAGTTCATAGATATTTGTGGGATACAAATATTGGACTAACCCGCATCTCAAATTTTACTACATGGAATCTTATCGATTGATCATAAGTAAATTTGAGTAAAGGCGAATATCATTTGGTATCCTCCGACCTGAGATACATATTGGGTTTTGATATTCACCAAGTATTATACCTTGAGCTAATTCTTCACTGTCCTGAAATAGTGGACAGTACACAAGGGTATGTTCAGGTATAACACGAGGTGTCTGTGAGAAACGTATGTAGTCAAGATGGAATTTGTTCCTCTTATTTGTTGAAAGTTAGATGTCTAAGGCCTGATTAAGTTAAATTAACAGGAATGATCATTCTGTGTCCTTGGATTTAACATGACATCTGTAGCAAAAGGATAGATGATTGATTCACCTAAATCATTTCAAGTAGGGTACTTGAATGGGATGATGTTATTGAATGGCTATAAGTCATGCGTATTAAAGGTAGTAAACCGTTGTTAGGTGGTATTTACTGCTTGCATCAATCTTCTATGAATCTTGGGCAAGTGGGAGATTGTAGGATTCTATATGCCAAGACACATAGAATATTGATGTGGTTAGTACGTTATGATCCAAGTCGGGTTATACCCAATAACAAGCTTAGCAAACAGCAATTAATATTTAATTGCTGATATGATCATGCAATTAAATATTTACACCAATTTAGAAAATGGGTTTTCTAAATGAGTTGCATATGAGATGGAACAATTTATTAGGATATTTTGTTCAATAATATTATTTGAAGTGTTATTTAAATTAGTTGTATAACACCAAATAATAATGAGAGTATACTACTTATACAATTAATTGGTTAATTGTATAAACTAGTTACAAGACTAGACAATACATATGTGTGTGTAAAACTTATTATTTGTAAGAAAAAAACATGTTTTTTTCTTGTGGCCGTCCACCACAATACACACACATGCATGTGTGAGAATGTGTTATTCTCTTGAGAAGAACAAGCACATGCATGCCTTTGATGTTCCCACTATCTCTTCTTGAGAAGAACATAACACATGCTATTGTCTCCACTACTAACTAGAAAAGTCTCTCTTCTTCTTATACACATATATCACATGTAACTAACACAAGAAAATCAGCTCTCTTTTCTCTCTCAAGGGCTACGAAATTTCAGCCAGCAAAAGAGGTTTTCAGTAGAAAATAAAGGGTTTTTGGAGCTTGTTTTGGTGTCTTCTTCCTAACAAGAAGGTGTACTTGCAAAGGGCTTGGGGTATACAAGCTTGAGGACTTCTACTCTTGAAGTCTTGGCCATTTTTAGCATCATTTCTCCTCTCATTTTGGTCGACTTTTGCTGCTGCAGTAAGGTAGAATCACAGCTCTATATAGCTGTGATTTTATATGCATTTACATATGTTCATAGCTTGCATATTCACATAAATGATCCTTTGTTCTTTGGGTTTGTTTTATACATTAATATGGTCATCTAATGAACATATTTTTCAGCTTATAAAAAGGTTTATAAAGTTGTAATTCCGCTGCATTTTCAGAAAGTTTAAGAGGTTAAACTATGATTTTATGTTCTAACAAACCCAACAATGGTATCAAGAGCCGGTTATGTGAATAGCTTGCTTGTTCTTATCCTTTAAAAATCATTTTAAAGGATGTTAATCAACTAATTAGGGACTGATTTTGGTTGATTTAATAAACCCCAAGTCTTTCAAAGTTATATCTTCATGCTTATGATTAAACTTTGAAAGATAGGAATGTTTAATTGGTTGATATGTTTGGTTGTGTTTGTTTGGACAAACAAACCCAATTTCCAGTTATGTTGGCTGAAAATTTAGGGTTTGATGGGGTTTATTTTGTTTATTGAATAATGTTTATGATTGTTCATATGATAGTGCATAACCTAGCCTTTGGCCTTATGTTATTTGGATGATTGGAATGGTTGTTTTAATTCATTCAATTGGGTTGTAATATTTATGTTTATTATTTGGGTTGTAATTATTTATTCATTTGGTTATGTAAAAATAGATTAGGTGCATTTCTTTTTATTAGAAAAATGTATTAGGATATATTTTTTAAAAGGAAGATGCACAAGATCAAGACCCAAAGATGGACATCAAAGACATGGACCTTGAAGTATTTGGATATGGATTCAAGTGGGAGTCCATGGACACATATAATGTGTCATTACAAACCCTTAAGAAAGACTTTATGACAACACTTGTGATGGCAAACAAGTGTTGTCAACTTAGTAGCTATGGTTATGCACTCATGTTTATATGTTTATGCTTGTTTGAATGTTTGTTGTTTGATTGTTTGGTTGATATTTAGACATATATTACAAACTCATTAACAAACTTAACAAGCTGAAAATTAATGGTTCTTAATCATTAAAAGTTAATAAAAGGTTATTAAAAAGGATTAATGATTTTATAAAAAATGGGTTTTATTAAAAGAACCATAAGGTATCTTGTATTTGAAAGCATGCAAATACAAGTACATAGAGTTTTCTAAACTAGAATTATGAAACCTCTAAATATTCAAATCCCTTTTAAAATAAGTCAAACACCATCCTCTTATACAACACTCGAATCATTTGAGAACTTGATGTGGGATAAAGGTCACCTAACCACATTAGAGGGAACTTATGAGTTTGAGGTGGGTTTGCCATATTTATGGGATAAAGGTCACCTAACCACTAATATTAGCAAATCCACACGTGGTTTAAGCAGGATAACTTGATTTGGAAATCATGCATTAGGATCACCGAAGCATGACGTACAAAGGGTGTTGATGGGATAAACATGCCAAACAAACATAAGATGTTTAACCGATCCCATACACTAGAAATTGTAATAGGTTACAATTGTCAAACGTTGACTACCTTGTTAATTTAAATAAAGGGATAAAGGTCACCTAACCGATATTTAAATGTAAAGTTGGATTTTAGATTTTAATTATTAATTGTCTATGAGACGTAAAGGGTATTAATGATTAAAATGTAATTTTTCAGAAATACTAATAAGAACTTTGTTAATTTGTAGAATGGCCGTAAACAACAACAACACAAACCCGACCGTCCATAACCTATCACTAAGAACAATCCTTGAAAAGGAACGTCTAAACCATGGGAACTTCATGGATTGGTACCGAAACTTGAGAATCGTTCTCAAGCAAGAAAAGAAGTCCTATGTGTTAGACGATCCCATTCCCGATCAACCCGATGAAAATGACGTTGAGGCCTTTGCCGAATGGGTCAAGTACACCGAGGACTCTGTGCAAGTCGCATGTCTCATGCTAGCAAGTATGATTCCCGATTTGCAAAAGGACTTTGAGAACCATAATGCCTATGACATGATCACCCAGTTGAAGGAAATGTTCAACAACAATCAAGGGTGGAGCGCTTCGAAACGGTTCGAGCACTCCATGCATGTCGGATGAACGAGACCCAATCGGTGTCATCTTACGTTCTTAAGATGAAGAGCCACATTGATCGCCTCGAAAGGCTTAACTGTCGTGTGTCTAATGAGTTGGCAACGGATTTGATCCTCAACTCTCTATCCAAGAAGTTTGATAGCTTTGTTATGAACTATAACATGAATGGATGGGACAAGAGCATTGGTGAGCTTCACTCAATGCTCAAAACGGCCGAGGCGGGCATGGGTAGAAAGGTTCTACCGGTCCTTATGATCAATGAAGGAGGTAGTAGGAAGAGGCACCTCCCCGACCCTAGGGCAAGTGTTACAAGAGGGAAGGTGCACATCAAGGGGAAAGGAAAAGGAATAGCAAAAGTGGAACCGCCCAAACCAAAAGAAAAGAAGCAAAAGGTTGCTCAAAATGACCCGTGTTTTGAGTGTGGGGAGGTAGGCCATTGGAAACGCAATTGTCCGGTCTATCTCAAAGCATTAAGATCAAAGAGGGATGCGGGGCAAACCTCAGGTACAATCTTTATGATACATGTTGAGCTAAATGTTATTTCTTCTAACACATGGGTACTAGATACTGGATGTGGAACTCATATTTGCAATTTATTGCAGGGGTTCAAAAGAAGTGAGCATTATGCAAAAGGGGAAATTAGCCTCTTCATGGGGAATGGTGCAAAGGTTCACGTGGAAGCCCAAGGAGACTACATTTTGAAGCTTCCAAGTGGTTTGGAAGTTATTTTAAAGAATGTTTTGTATGCTCCTAGTTTAACTAGGAACATTATTTCTGTTTCCCGTTTAAGACAATGTGATTATGATTTCAAGTTTGTTGACAATGATATTCATGTTTTTTTCAATCATATGTTTTATTTTAAGGCTATACCTTGTAATGGTATTTATGAATTGGTTCATGAAAACACAACATATGATAGCTCAATGTACCAAGCAACCACTAAAAAGCCCAAATTAGATTTGAGTGATTCCTATCTTTGGCATTGTCGCCTTGGTCACATAAACAAGAATCGTATGCAACAACTCCAAAAGAATGGTCTTTTGAAAACTAATGAAAATGATTCATTTGATGTATGCGAGTCTTGTTTACAAGGTAAAATGACAAAGCCCTTTTAGTGGGACTAATGAAAGGGCAAAGGATTTATTAGGAATCATACATTCAGATGTATGTGGACCTTTTAAACCAATAACTAGGAATGGTGAAAGATACTTCATTACCTTTACCGATGACTATAGTCGTTATGGGTATGTGTACTTGTTAAGACAAAAAATGAATCTTTTGAAATGTTCAAAATCTTCAAGAATGAAGTAGAAAATCAACTCAACAAAACGGTCAAAATTCTTCGTACAGATAGAGGAGGTGAATACCTAAGTAGTGAATTTCAAGAGTATCTTAGAAGTTGTGGGATAGTCTCACAATTTACTCCACCTGGAACACCACAACATAATGGTGTGTCTGAGAGGAGGAATCGGACTCTATTGGATATGGTTCGATCTATGATGGCTAGAAGTACACTACCTCTATCATTTTGGGGTTTCGCGTTGCTCTCCGCGGCCTGTATTTTAAATATGGCCCCAACCAAGAAAGTGGAAAGGACACCTTTCGAAATATGGCATGGAAGGGTTCCATCATTATCATATTTAAAGTTTGGGGGTGTGATGCTTATCCTAAGCAATACACTCAAAACAAACTGGAAGCCCGATCCACAAAGTGTATCTTCATTGGATATCCTAGAGATTGTATTGGATATTATTTCTATGATCCGACAGAACAGAAAGTGTTTATTGCTCGAAAGGCAGAGTTCTTGGAAACTAAGTTTCTTTCGGAAGAAACTAGTGGAAGATCAGTGGAACTTGAAGAGGTTCAAGATTCACAAGATGATACATAATTGGTTGATACTAGAAATCAACATGAGGATGTTGAGAATGATAATGTGGATGATCAAGATACACAAAACGTTCACAAATCTGGTAGAATTAGTGTTCCTCCTGAGAGATATGGATTTTTCATGGATGGATGCTATGTGGTAGATTCGGATGAACCAACCACATACTATGAGGCAATGTCAAAACCTGATTTTGAGAAATGGCAAGAAGCCATGAACGTTGAGATGCAATCCATGTATGATAACCAAGTTTGGGAATTGGTTACACCACCTCTTAAGTCCAAGATAGTTGGAAGTAAGTGGGTTTTCAAGAAGAAAACCGATATGCATGGAAACTTTGATACCTATAAAGCTAGACTTGTAGCAAAAGGTTTCACTCAAACTCAAGGGGTTGATTATGATGAAATCTTTTCGCCTGTGGCAATGCTAAAGTCTATCAGGATATTGTTTGCCATAGCAGCATATTATGACTATGAGATTTGGCAAATGGATGTCAAGACCGCTTTTCTTAATGGATATCTTGAGGAAGATGTCCATATGAAACAGCCTGAAGGTTTTGTCGATTCAAAACATCCTAACATGGTATGCAAGTTAAAGAAATCAATCTATGGATTGAAACATGCATCAAGAAGTTGGAATGACCGTTTTGATAATGAGATAAAGAAATTTGGCTTCATCAAAAACGCTGATGAAGCTTGTGTATATAAGAAAGCTAGTGGGAGCATTATTACTTTCCTTGTATTATATGTCGATGACATTCTACTAATTGGAAACGACATTCCAACCTTGGAAGGTGTAAAAACCTGGCTTGGAAACTATTTTTCCATCAAGGATCTTGGTGAAGCCACCTATATTTTGGGAATAAAGATCTATAGGGATAGATCAAGGCGGTTAATAGGTTTAAACCAAAGTACATACATTGAAAAGATCTTGAAAAGGTTCAAGATGGAGAATTCTAAGAAAGGTTTGGTACCTACTCAAAAGAGGACTATATTGAGCTCATCTCAATGCCCTAGTTCAAAGGTTGAACAAGAAAGAATGAATGGAGTCCCATATGCATCTGCTATAGGATCCATCATGTATGCAATGATATGTACTAGGCCGGACGTGTCATGTGCTCTAAGCATGACAAGTAGATATCAACAGAATCCTGGTAATAGTCATTGGATGGCTGTTAAGAGTATTTTGAAATACCTTAGAAACACTAAGGATATGTTCTTAATATATGGATCTGGTGAGGAGGAGCTCGTTGTAAAAGGTTACACGGATGCGAGTTTCCAAACTGATCGAGATGATTCTCGATCACAGTCGGGATATGTCTTCATTATGAATGGAGGAGCAGTATCTTGGAAGAGCTCAAAGCAAGATGTAGTGGCACTCTACAACAGAATCAGAATACATCGCCGCTTCATTAGCAGTTCAAGAAGCTGCGTGGCTTACGAAGTTCATTGCTGATCTAGGGGTTGTTGCTACCATTCAAGACTCCTAGAGATCTTTTGTGACAACGAAGGTGCTATTGCTCAAATCAAGGAACCTCGTGCTCATCAAAAGACTCGGCACATTGAACGGAGATTCAACTACATTAGGGATGAAGTTGAAAAGGGGAAGATATGTATTCGCAAAGTTCATACCGATCAAAACATTGCGGATCCATTCACGAAGCTCCTAGATAGGTCAAAGCATGAAAGTCACACATGTGCCTTAGGACTTCGATATTCTAGTGATTGGACTTGATCAAATTTAGTATTTGAATATGTGGAACTCTTTATTATTTGAGTAAAATTATTTGGTTATAATGTTTCAATTAATGTTCCAATTTAGCATGTTTAATCCATGAGTAAATTATTTACTCTAAATGTCCGTAGTTGTTCATACGTGTGGGAACAAGTGTGAGGCTAAGATTATTATGAACTTGGATTGGTTGATATTCATAAGGATGAATATAGAGCAATGGGTTGCTACCAAGTTCATAGATATTTGTGGGATACAAATATTGGACTAACCCGCATCTCAAATTTTACTACATGGAATCTTATCGATTGATCATAAGTAAATTTGAGTAAAGGCGAATATCATTTGGTATCCTCCGACCTGAGATACATATTGGGTTTTGATATTCACCAAGTATTATACCTTGAGCTAATTCTTCACTGTCCTGAAATAGTGGACAGTACACAAGGGTATGTTCAGGTAACACGAGGTGTCTGTGAGAAACGTATGTAGTCAAGATGGAATTTGTTCCTCTTATTTGTTGAAAGTTAGATGTCTAAGGCCTGATTAAGTTAAATTAACAAGGAATGATCATTCTGTGTCCTTGGATTTAACATGACATCTGTAACAAAAGGATAGATGATTGATTCACCTAAATCATTTCAAGTAGGGTACTTGAATGGGATGATGTTATTGAATGGCTATAAGTCATGCGTATTAAGGTAGTAAACCGTTGTTAGGTGGTATTTACTGCTTGCATCAATCTTCTATGAATCTTGGGCAAGTGGGAGATTGCAGGATTCTATATGCCCAAGACACATAGAATATTGATGTGGTTAGTACGTTATGATCCAAGTCGGGTTATACCCAATAACAAGCTTAGCAAACAGCAATTAATATTTAATTGCTGATATGATCATGCAATTAAATATTTACACCAATTTAGAAAATGGGTTTTCTAAATGAGTTGCATATGAGATGGAACAATTTATTAGGATATTTTGTTCAATAATATTATTTGAAGTGTTATTTAAATTAGTTGTATAACACCAAATAATAATGAGAGTATACTACTTATACAATTAATTGGTTAATTGTAAACTAGTTACAAGACTAGACAATACATATGTGTGTGTTAAAACTTATTATTTGTAAGAAAAAACATGTTTTTTTCTTGTGGCCGTCCACCACAACACACACACATGCATGTGTGAGAATGTGTTATTCTCTTGAGAAGAACAAGCACATGCATGCCTTTGATGTTCCCACTATCTCTTCTTGAGAAGAACATAACACATGCTATTGTCTCCACTACTAACTAGAAAAGTCTCTCTTCTTCTCATACACATATATCACATGCAACTAACACAAGAAAAATCAGCTCTCTTTCTCTCTCAAGGGCTACGAAATTTCAGCCAGCAAAAGAGGGTTTTCAGCAGAAAATAAAGGGTTTTTGGAGCTTGTTTTGGTGTCTTCTTCCTAACAAGAAGGTGTACTTGCAAAGGGCTTGGGGTATACAAGCTTGAGGACTTCTACTCTTGAAGTCTTGGCCATTTTTAGCATCATTTCTCCTCTCATTTTGGTCGACTTTTGCTGCTGCAGTAAGGTAGAATCACAGCTCTATATAGCTGTGATTTTATATGCATTTACATATGTTCATAGCTTGCATATTCACATAAATGATCCTTTGTTCTTTGGGGTTTGTTTTATACATTAATATGGTCATCTAATGAACATATTTTTCAGCTTATAAAAAGGTTTATAAAGTTGTAATTCCGCTGCATTTTCAGAAAGTTTAAGAGGTTAAACTATGATTTTATGTTCTAAAAACCCAACAATGGTATCAAGAGCCGGTTATGTGAATAGCTTGCTTGTTCTTATCCTTTAAAAATCATTTTAAAGGATGTTAATCAACTAATTAGGGACTGATTTTGGTTGATTTAATAAACCCCAAGTCTTTCAAAGTTATATCTTCATGCTTATGATTAAACTTTGAAAGATAGGAATGTTAATTGGTTGATATGTTTGGTTGTGTTTGTTTGGACAAACAAACCCAAATTTCCAGTTTATGTTGGCTGAAAATTTAGGGTTTGATGGGGTTTATTTTGTTTATTGAATAATGTTTATGATTGTTCATATGATAGTGCATAACCTAGCCTTTGGCCTTATGTTTTTGGATGATTGGAATGGTTGTTTTAATTCATTCAATTGGGTTGTAATATTTATGTTTATTATTTGGGTTGTAATTATTTATTCATTTGGTTATGTAATAAATAGATTAGGTGCATTTCTTTTTATTAGAAAAATGTATTAGGATATATTTTTTAAAAGGAAGATGCACAAGATCAAGACCCAAAGATGGACATCAAAGACATGGACCTTGAAGTATTTGGATATGGATTCAAGTGGGAGTCCATGGACACATATAATGTGTCATTACAAACCCTTAAGAAAGACTTTATGACAACACTTGTGATGGCAAACAAGTGTTGTCAACTTAGTAGCTATGGTTATGCACTCATGTTATATGTTTATGCTTGTTTGAATGTTTGTTGTTTGATTGTTTGGTTGATATTTAGACATATATTACAAACTCATTAACAAACTTAACAAGCTGAAAATTAATGGTTCTTAATCATTAAAAGTTAATAAAAGGTTATTAAAAAGGATTAATGATTTTATAAAAAAATGGGTTTTATTAAAAGAACCATAGGGTATCTTGTATTTGAAAGCATGCAAATACAAGTACATAGAGTTTTCTAAACTAGAATTATGAAACCTCTAAATATTCAAATCCCTTTTAAAATAAGTCAAACACCATCCTCTTATACAACACTCGAATCATTTGAGAACTTGATGTGGGATAAAGGTCACCTAACCACATTAGAGGGAACTTATGAGTTTGAGGTGGGTTTGCCATATTTATGGGATAAAGGTCACCTAACCACTAATATTAGCAAATCCACACGTGTGTTTAAGCAGGATAACTTGATTTGGAAATCATGCATTAGGATCACCGAAGCATGACGTACAAAGGGTGTTGATGGGATAAACATGCCAAACAAACATAAGATGTTTAACCGATCCCATACACTAGAAATTGTAATAGGTTACAATTGTCAAACGTTGACTACCTTGTTAATTTAAATAAAGGGATAAAGGTCACCTAACCGATATTTAAATGTAAAGTTGGATTCTAGATTTTAATTATTAATTATCTATGAGACGTAAAGGGTATTAATGATTAAAATGTAATTTTTCAGAAATACTAATAAGAACTTTGTTAATTTTGTAGAATGGCCGTAAACAACAACAACACAAACCCGACCGTCCATAACCTATCACTAAGAACAATCCTTGAAAGGAACGTCTAAACCATGGGAACTTCATGGATTGGTACCGAAACTTGAGAATCGTTCTCAAGCAAGAAAAGAAGTCCTATGTGTTAGACGATCCCATTCCCGATCAACCCGATGAAAATGACGTTGAGGCCTTTGCCGAATGGGTCAAGTACACCGAGGACTCTGTGCAAGTCGCATGTCTCATGCTAGCAAGTATGATTCCCGATTTGCAAAAGGACTTTGAGAACCATAATGCCTATGACATGATCACCCAGTTGAAGGAAATGTTCCAACAACAATCAAGGGTGGAGCGCTTCGAAACGGTTCGAGCACTCCATGCATGTCGGATGAACGAGACCCAATCGGTGTCATCTTACGTTCTTAAGATGAAGAGCCACATTGATCGCCTCGAAAGGCTTAACTGTCGTGTGTCTAATGAGTTGGCAACGGATTTGATCCTCAACTCTCTATCTAAGAAGTTTGATAGCTTTGTTATGACTATAACATGAATGGATGGGACAAGAGCATTGGTGAGCTTCACTCAATGCTCAAAACGGCCGAGGCGGGCATGGGTAGAAAGGTTCTACCGGTCCTTATGATCAATGAAGGAGGTAGTAGGAAGAGGCACCTCCCCGACCCTAGGGCAAGTGTTACAAGAGGGAAGGTGCACATCAAGGGGAAGGGAAAGGAATAGCAAAAGTGGAACCGCCCAAACCAAAAGAAAAGAAGCAAAAGGTTGCTCAAAATGACCCGTGTTTTGAGTGTGGGGAGGTAGGCCATTGGAAACGCAATTGTCCGGTCTATCTCAAAGCATTAAGATCAAGAGGGATGCGGGGCAAACCTCAGGTACAATCTTTATGATACATGTTGAGCTAAATGTTATTTCTTCTAACACATGGGTACTAGATACTGGATGTGGAACTCATATTTGCAATTTATTGCAGGGGTTCAAAAGAAGTGAGCATTATGCAAAAGGGGAAATTAGCCTCTTCATGGGGAATGGTGCAAAGGTTCACGTGGAAGCCCAAGGAGACTACATTTTGAAGCTTCCAAGTGGTTTGGAAGTTATTTTAAAGAATGTTTTGTATGCTCCTAGTTTAACTAGGAACATTATTTCTGTTTCCCGTTTAAGACAATGTGATTATGATTTCAAGTTTGTTGACAATGATATTCATGTTTTTTTTCAATCATATGTTTTATTTTAAGGCTATACCTTGTAATGGTATTTATGAATTGGTTCATGAAAACACAACATATGATAGCTCAATGTACCAAGCAACCACTAAAAAGCCCAAATTAGATTTGAGTGATTCCTATCTTTGGCATTGTCGCCTTGGTCACATAAACAAGAATCGTATGCAACAACTCCAAAAGAATGGTCTTTTGAAAACTAATGAAAATGATTCATTTGATGTATGCGAGTCTTGTTTACAAGGTAAAATGACAAAGGCCCCTTTTAGTGGGACTAATGAAAGGGCAAAGGATTTATTAGGAATCATACATTCAGATGTATGTGGACCTTTTAAACCATAACTAGGAATGGTGAAAGATACTTCATTACCTTTACCGATGACTATAGTCGTTATGGGTATGTGTACTTGTTAAGACAAAAAATGAATCTTTTGAAATGTTCAAAATCTTCAAGAATGAAGTAGAAAATCAACTCAACAAAACGGTCAAATTCTTCGTACAGATAGAGGAGGTGAATACCTAAGTAGTGAATTTCAAGAGTATCTTAGAAGTTGTGGGATAGTCTCACAACTTACTCCACCTGGAACACCACAACATAATGGTGTGTCTGAGAGGAGGAATCGGACTCTATTGGATATGGTTCGATCTATGATGGCTAGAAGTACACTACCTCTATCATTTTGGGGTTTCGCGTTGCTCTCCGCGGCCTGTATTTTAAATATGGCCCCAACCAAGAAAGTGGAAAGGACACCTTTCGAAATATGGCATGGAAGGGTTCCATCATTATCATATTTAAAAGTTTGGGGTGTGATGCTTATCCTAAGCAATACACTCAAAACAAACTGGAAGCCCGATCCACAAAGTGTATCTTCATTGGATATCCTAGAGATTGTATTGGATATTATTTCTATGATCCGACAGAACAGAAAGTGTTTATTGCTCGAAAGGCAGAGTTCTTGGAAACTAAGTTTCTTTCGGAAGAAACTAGTGGAAGATCAGTGGAACTTGAAGAGGTTCAAGATTCACAAGATGATACATAATTGGTTGATACTAGAAATCAACATGAGGAGTTGAGAATGATAATGTGGATGATCAAGATACACAAAACGTTCACAAATCTGGTAGAATTAGTGTTCCTCCTGAGAGATATGGATTTTTCATGGATGGATGCTATGTGGTAGATTCGGATGAACCAACCACATACTATGAGGCAATGTCAAAACCTGATTTTGAGAAATGGCAAGAAGCCATGAACGTTGAGATGCAATCCATGTATGATAACCAAGTTTGGGAATTGGTTACACCACCTCTTAAGTCCAAGATAGTTGGAAGTAAGTGGGTTTTCAAGAAGAAAACCGATATGCATGGAAACTTTGATACCTATAAAGCTAGACTTGTAGCAAAAGGTTTCACTCAAACTCAAGGGGTTGATTATGATGAAATCTTTTCGCCTGTGGCAATGCTAAAGTCTATCAGGATATTGTTTGCCATAGCAGCATATTATGACTATGAGATTTGGCAAATGGATGTCAAGACCGCTTTTCTTAATGGATATCTTGAGGAAGATGTCCATATGAAACAGCCTGAAGGTTTTGTCGATTCAAAACATCCTAACATGGTATGCAAGTTAAAGAAATCAATCTATGGATTGAAACATGCATCAAGAAGTTGGAATGACCGTTTTGATGATGAGATAAAGAAATTTGGCTTCATCAAAAACGCTGATGAAGCTTGTGTATATAAGAAAGCTAGTGGGAGCATTATTACTTTCCTTGTATTATATGTCGATGACATTCTACTAATTGGAAACGACATTCCAACCTTGGAAGGTGTAAAAACCTGGCTTGGAAACTATTTTTCCATCAAGGATCTTGGTGAAGCCACCTATATTTTGGGAATAAAGATCTATAGGGATAGATCAAGGCGGTTAATAGGTTTAAACCAAAGTACATACATTGAAAAGATCTTGAAAAGGTTCAAGATGGAGAATTCTAAGAAAGGTTTGGTACCTACTCAAAAGAGGACTATATTGAGCTCATCTCAATGCCCTAGTTCAAAGGTTGAACAAGAAAGATGAATGGAGTCCCATATGCATCTGCTATAGGATCCATCATGTATGCAATGATATGTACTAGGCCGGACGTGTCGTGTGCTCTAAGCATGACAAGTAGATATCAACAGAATCCTGGTAATAGTCATTGGATGGCTGTTAAGAGTATTTTGAAATACCTTAGAACACTAAGGATATGTTCTTAATATATGGATCTGGTGAGGAGGAGCTCGTTGTAAAAGGTTACACGGATGCGAGTTTCCAAACTGATCGAGATGATTCTCGATCACAGTCGGGATATGTCTTCATTATGAATGGAGGAGCAGTATCTTGGAAGAGCTCAAAGCAAGATGTAGTGGCACTCTACAACGAATCAGAATACATCGCCGCTTCATTAGCAGTTCAAGAAGCTGCGTGGCTTACGAAGTTCATTGCTGATCTAGGGGTTGTTGCTACCATTCAAGACTCCCTAGAGATCTTTTGTGACAACGAAGGTGCTATTGCTCAAATCAAGGAACCTCGTGCTCATCAAAAGACTCGGCACATTGAACGGAGATTCAACTACATTAGGGATGAAGTTGAAAAGGGGAAGATATGTATTCGCAAAGTTCATACCGATCAAAACATTGCGGATCCATTCACGAAGCTCCTAGATAGGTCAAAGCATGAAAGTCACACATGTGCCTTAGGACTTCGATATTCTAGTGATTGGACTTGATCAAATTTAGTATTTGAATATGTGGAACTCTTTATTATTTGAGTAAAATTATTTGGTTATAATGTTTCAATTAATGTTCCAATTTAGCATGTTTAATCCATGAGTAAATTATTTACTCTAAATGTCCGTAGTTGTTCATACGTGTGGGAACAAGTGTGAGGCTAAGATTATTATGAACTTGGATTGGTTGATATTCATAAGGATGAATATAGAGCAATGGGTTGCTACCAAAGTTCATAGATATTTGTGGGATACAAATATTGGACTAACCCGCATCTCAAATTTTACTACATGGAATCTTATCGATTGATCATAAGTAAATTTGAGTAAAGGCGAATATCATTTGGTATCCTCCGACCTGAGATACATATTGGGTTTTGATATTCACCAAGTATTATACCTTGAGCTAATTCTTCACTGTCCTGAAATAGTGGACAGTACACAAGGGTATGTTCAGGTATAACACGAGGTGTCTGTGAGAAACGTATGTAGTCAAGATGGAATTTGTTCCTCTTATTTGTTGAAAGTTAGATGTCTAAGGCCTGATTAAGTTAAATTAACAAGGAATGATCATTCTGTGTCCTTGGATTTAACATGACATCTGTAACAAAAGGATAGATGATTGATTCACCTAAATCATTTCAAGTAGGGTACTTGAATGGGATGATGTTATTGAATGGCTATAAGTCATGCGTATTAAAGGTAGTAAACCGTTGTTAGGTGGTATTTACTGCTTGCATCAATCTTCTATGAATCTTGGGCAAGTGGGAGATTGCAGGATTCTATATGCCCAAGACACATAGAATATTGATGTGGTTAGTACGTTATGATCCAAGTCGGTTATACCCAATAACAAGCTTAGCAAACATCAATTAATATTTAATTGCTGATATGATCATGCAATTAAATATTTACACCAATTTAGAAAATGGGTTTTCTAAATGAGTTGCATATGAGATGGAACAATTTATTAGGATATTTTGTTCAATAATATTATTTGAAGTGTTATTTAAATTAGTTGTATAACACCAAATAATAATGAGAGTATACTACTTATACAATTAATTGGTTAATTGTATAAACTAGTTACAAGACTAGACAATACATATGTGTGTGTTAAAACTTATTATTTGTAAGAAAAAAACATGTTTTTTTCTTGTGGCCGTCACCACAACACCACACATGCATGTGTGAGAATGTGTTATTCTCTTGAGAAGAACAAGCACATGCATGCCTTTGATGTTCCCACTATCTCTTCTTGAGAAGAACATAACACATGCTATTGTCTCCACTACTAACTAGAAAAGTCTCTCTTCTTCTCATACACATATATCACATGCAACTAACACAAGAAAAATCAGCTCTCTTTTCTCTCTCAAGGGCTACGAAATTTCAGCCAGCAAAAGAGGTTTTCAGCAGAAAATAAAGGGTTTTTGGAGCTTGTTTTGGTGTCTTCTTCCTAACAAGAAGGTGTACTTGCAAAGGGCTTGGGGTATACAAGCTTGAGGACTTCTACTCTTGAAGTCTTGGCCATTTTTAGCATTTCTCCTCTCATTTTGGTCGACTTTTGCTGCTGCAGTAAGGTAGAATCACAGCTCTATATAGCTGTGATTTTATATGCATTTACATATGTTCATAGCTTGCATATTCACATAAATGATCCTTTGTTCTTTGGGTTTGTTTTATACATTAATATGGTCATCTAATGAACATATTTTTCAGCTTATAAAAAGGTTTATAAAGTTGTAATTCCGCTGCATTTTCAGAAAGTTTAAGAGGTTAAACTGATTTTATGTTCTAACAAACCCAACAATGGTATCAAGAGCCGGTTATGTGAATAGCTTGCTTGTTCTTATCCTTTAAAAATCATTTTAAAGGATGTTAATCAACTAATTAGGGACTGATTTTGGTTGATTTAATAAACCCCAAGTCTTTCAAAGTTATATCTTCATGCTTATGATTAAACTTTGAAAGATAGGAATGTTAATTGGTTGATATGTTTGGTTGTGTTTGTTTGGACAAACAAACCCAAATTTCCAGTTTATGTTGGCTGAAAATTTAGGGTTTGATGGGGTTTATTTTGTTTATTGAATAATGTTTATGATTGTTCATATGATAGTGCATAACCTAGCCTTTGGCCTTATGTTATTTGGATGATTGGAATGGTTGTTTTAATTCATTCAATTGGGTTGTAATATTTATGTTTATTATTTGGGTTGTAATTATTTATTCATTTGGTTATGTAATAAATAGATTAGGTGCATTTCTTTTTATTAGAAAAATGTATTAGGATATATTTTTTTAAAAGGAAGATGCACAAGATCAAGACCCAAAGATGGACATCAAAGACATGGACCTTGAAGTATTTGGATATGGATTCAAGTGGGAGTCCATGGACACATATAATGTGTCATTACAAACCCTTAAGAAAGACTTTATGACAACACTTGTGATGGCAAACAAGTGTTGTCAACTTAGTAGCTATGGTTATGCACTCATGTTTATATGTTTATGCTTGTTTGAATGTTTGTTGTTTGATTGTTTGGTTGATATTTAGACATATATTACAAACTCATTAACAAACTTAACAAGCTGAAAATTAATGGTTCTTAATCATTAAAAGTTAATAAAAGGTTATTAAAAAGGATTAATGATTTTATAAAAAATGGGTTTTATTAAAGAACCATAGGGTATCTTGTATTTGAAAGCATGCAAATACAAGTACATAGAGTTTTCTAAACTAGAATTATGAAACCTCTAAATATTCAAATCCCTTTTAAAATAAGTCAAACACCATCCTCTTATACAACACTCGAATCATTTGAGAACTTGATGTGGGATAAAGGTCACCTAACCACATTAGAGGGAACTTATGAGTTTGAGGTGGGTTTGCCATATTTATGGGATAAAGGTCACCTAACCACTAATATTAGCAAATCCACACGTGTGTTTAAGCAGGATAACTTGATTTGGAAATCATGCATTAGGATCACCGAAGCATGACGTACAAAGGGTGTTGATGGGATAAACATGCCAAACAAACATAAGATGTTTAACCGATCCCATACACTAGAAATTGTAATAGGTTACAATTGTCAAACGTTGACTACCTTGTTAATTTAAATAAAGGGATAAAGGTCACCTAACCGATATTTAAATGTAAAGTTGGATTCTAGATTTTAATTATTAATTGTCTATGAGACGTAAAGGGTATTAATGATTAAAATGTAATTTTTCAGAAATACTAATAAGAACTTTGTTAATTTTGTAGAATGGCCGTAAACAACAACAACACAAACCCGACCGTCCATAACCTATCACTAAGAACAATCCTTGAAAAGGAACGTCTAAACCATGGGACTTCATGGATTGGTACCGAAACTTGAGAATCGTTCTCAAGCAAGAAAAGAAGTCCTATGTGTTAGACGATCCCATTCCCGATCAACCCGATGAAAATGACGTTGAGGCCTTTGCCGAATGGGTCAAGTACACCGAGGACTCTGTGCAAGTCGCATGTCTCATGCTAGCAAGTATGATTCCCGATTTGCAAAAGGACTTTGAGAACCATAATGCCTATGACATGATCACCCAGTTGAAGGAAATGTTCCAACAACAATCAAGGGTGGAGCGCTTCGAAACGGTTCGAGCACTCCATGCATGTCGGATGAACGAGACCCAATCGGTGTCATCTTACGTTCTTAAGATGAAGAGCCACATTGATCGCCTCGAAGGCTTAACTGTCGTGTGTCTAATGAGTTGGCAACGGATTTGATCCTCAACTCTCTATCTAAGAAGTTTGATAGCTTTGTTATGAACTATAACATGAATGGATGGGACAAGAGCATTGGTGAGCTTCACTCAATGCTCAAAACGGCCGAGGCGGGCATGGGTAGAAAGGTTCTACCGGTCCTTATGATCAATGAAGGAGGTAGTAGGAAGAGGCACCTCCCCGACCCTAGGGCAAGTGTTACAAGAGGGAAGGTGCACATCAAGGGGAAGGGAAAAGGAATAGCAAAAGTGGAACCGCCCAAACAAAAGAAAAGAAGCAAAAGGTTGCTCAAAATGACCCTGTTTTGAGTGTGGGGAGGTAGGCCATTGGAAACGCAATTGTCCGGTCTATCTCAAAGCATTAAGATCAAAGAGGGATGCGGGGCAAACCTCAGGTACAATCTTTATGATACATGTTGAGCTAAATGTTATTTCTTCTAACACATGGGTACTAGATACTGGATGTGGAACTCATATTTGCAATTTATTGCAGGGGTTCAAAAGAAGTGAGCATTATGCAAAAGGGGAAATTAGCCTCTTCATGGGGAATGGTGCAAAGGTTCACGTGGAAGCCCAAGGAGACTACATTTTGAAGCTTCCAAGTGGTTTGGAAGTTATTTTAAAGAATGTTTTGTATGCTCCTAGTTTAACTAGGAACATTATTTCTGTTTCCCGTTTAAGACAATGTGATTATGATTTCAAGTTTGTTGACAATGATATTCATGTTTTTTTCAATCATATGTTTTATTTTAAGGCTATACCTTGTAATGGTATTTATGAATTGGTTCATGAAAACACAACATATGATAGCTCAATGTACCAAGCAACCACTAAAAAGCCCAAATTAGATTTGAGTGATTCCTATCTTTGGCATTGTCGCCTTGGTCACATAAACAAGAATCGTATGCAACAACTCCAAAAGAATGGTCTTTTGAAAACTAATGAAAATGATTCATTTGATGTATGCGAGTCTTGTTTACAAGGTAAAATGACAAAGGCCCCTTTTAGTGGGACTAATGAAAGGGCAAAGGATTTATTAGGAATCATACATTCAGATGTATGTAGACCTTTTAAACCAATAACTAGGAATGGTGAAAGATACTTCATTACCTTTACCGATGACTATAGTCGTTATGGGTATGTGTACTTGTTAAGACAAAAAATGAATCTTTTGAAATGTTCAAAATCTTCAAGAATGAAGTAGAAAATCAACTCAACAAAACGGTCAAAATTCTTCGTACAGATAGAGGAGGTGAATACCTAAGTAGTGAATTTCAAGAGTATCTTAGAAGTTGTGGGATAGTCTCACAACTTACTCCACCTGGAACACCACAACATAATGGTGTGTCTGAGAGGAGGAATCGGACTCTATTGGATATGGTTCGATCTATGATGGCTAGAAGTACACTACCTCTATCATTTTGGGGTTTCGCGTTGCTCTCCGCGGCCTGTATTTTAAATATGGCCCCAACCAAGAAAGTGGAAAGGACACCTTTCGAAATATGGCATGGAAGGGTTCCATCATTATCATATTTAAAAGTTTGGGGGTGTGATGCTTATCCTAAGCAATACACTCAAAACAAACTGGAAGCCCGATCCACAAAGTGTATCTTCATTGGATATCCTAGAGATTGTATTGGATATTATTTCTATGATCCGACAGAACAGAAAGTGTTTATTGCTCGAAAGGCAGAGTTCTTGGAAACTAAGTTTCTTTCGGAAGAAACTAGTGGAAGATCAGTGGAACTTGAAGAGGTTCAAGATTCACAAGATGATACATAATTGGTTGATACTAGCAATCAACATGAGGATGTTGAGAATGATAATGTGGATGATCAAGATACACAAAACGTTCACAAATCTGGTAGAATTAGTGTTCCTCCTGAGAGATATGGATTTTTCATGGATGGATGCTATGTGGTAGATTCGGATGAACCAACCACATACTATGAGGCAATGTCAAAACCTGATTTTGAGAAATGGCAAGAAGCCATGAACGTTGAGATGCAATCCATGTATGATAACCAAGTTTGGGAATTGGTTACACCACCTCTTAAGTCCAAGATAGTTGGAAGTAAGTGGGTTTTCAAGAAGAAAACCGATATGCATGGAAACTTTGATACCTATAAAGCTAGACTTGTAGCAAAAGGTTTCACTCAAACTTAAGGGGTTGATTATGATGAAATCTTTTCGCCTGTGGCAATGCTAAAGTCTATCAGGATATTGTTGGCCATAGCAGCATATTATGACTATGAGATTTGGCAAATGGATGTCAAGACCGCTTTTGTTAATGGATATCTTGAGGAAGATGTCCATATGAAACAGCCTGAAGGTTTTGTCGATTCAAAACATCCTAACATGGTATGCAAGTTAAAGAAATCAATCTATGGATTGAAACATGCATCAAGAAGTTGGAATGACCGTTTTGATGATGAGATAAAGAAATTTGGCTTCATCAAAAACGCTGATGAAGCTTGTGTATATAAGAAAGCTAGTGGGAGCATTATTACTTTCCTTGTATTATATGTCGATGACATTCTACTAATTGGAAACGACATTCCAACCTTGGAAGGTGTAAAAACCTGGCTTGAAAACTATTTTTCCATCAAGGATCTTGGTGAAGCCACCTATATTTTGGGAATAAAGATCTATAGGGATAGATCAAGGCGGTTAATAGGTTTAAACCAAAGTACATACATTGAAAAGATCTTGAAAAGGTTCAAGATGGAGAATTCTAAGAAAGGTTTGGTACCTACTCAAAAGAGGACTATATTGAGCTCATCTCAATGCCCTAGTTCAAAGGTTGAACAAGAAAGAATGAATGGAGTCCCATATGCATCTGCTATAGGATCCATCATGTATGCAATGATATGTACTAGGCCGGACGTGTCATGTGCTCTAAGAATGACAAGTAGATATCAACAGAATCCTGGTAATAGTCATTGGATGGCTGTTAAGAGTATTTTGAAATACCTTAGAAACACTAAGGATATGTTCTTAATATATGGATCTGGTGAGGAGGAGCTCGTTGTAAAAGGTTACACGGATGCGAGTTTCCAAACTGATCGAGATGATTCTCGATCACAGTCGGGATATGTCTTCATTATGAATGGAGGAGCAGTATCTTGGAAGAGCTCAAAGCAAAATGTAGTGGCACTCTACAACGAAATCAGAATACATCGCCGCTTCATTGGCAGTTCAAGAAGCTGCGTGGCTTAGGAAGTTCATTGCTGATCTAGGGGTTGTTGCTACCATTCAAGACTCCCTAGAGATCTTTTGTGACAACGAAGGTGCTATTGCTCAAATCAAGGAACCTCGTGCTCATCAAAAGACTCGGCACATTGAACGGAGATTCAACTACATTAGGGATGAAGTTGAAAAGGGGAAGATATGTATTCGCAAAGTTCATACCGATCAAAACATTGTGGATCCATTCACGAAGCTCCTAGATAGGTCAAAGCATGAAAGTCACACATGTGCCTTAGGACTTCGATATTCTAGTGATTGGACTTGATCAAATTTAGTATTTGAATATGTGGAACTCTTTATTATTTGAGTAAAATTATTTGGTTATAATGTTTCAATTAATGTTCCAATTTAGCATGTTTAATCCATGAGTAAATTATTTACTCTAAATGTCCGTAGTCGTTCATACGTGTGGGAACAAGTGTGAGGCTAAGATTATTATGAACTTAGATTGGTTGATATTCATAAGGATGAATATAGAGCAATGGGTTGCTACCAAAGTTCATAGATATTTGTGGGATACAAATATTGGACTAACCCGCATCTCAAATTTTACTACATGGAATCTTATCGATTGATCATAAGTAAATTTGAGTAAAGGCGAATATCATTTGGTATCCTCCGACCTGAGATACATATTGGGTTTTGATATTCACCAAGTATTATACCTTGAGCTAATTCTTCACTGTCCTGAAATAGTGGACAGTACACAAGGGTATGTTCAGGTATAACACGAGGTGTCTGTGAGAAACGTATGTAGTCAAGATGGAATTTGTTCCTGTTATTTGTTGAAAGTTAGATGTCTAAGGCCTGATTAAGTTAAATTAACAAGGAATGATCATTCTGTGTCCTTGGATTTAACATGACATCTGTAACAAAAGGATAGATGATTGATTCACCTAAATCATTTCAAGTAGGGTACTTGAATGGGATGATGTTATTGAATGGCTATAAGTCATGCGTATTAAAGGTAGTAAACCGTTGTTAGGCGGTATTTACTGCTTGCATCAATCTTCTATGAATCTTGGGCAAGTGGGAGATTGTAGGATTCTATATGCCCAAGACACATAGAATATTGATGTGGTTAGTACGTTATGATCCAAGTCGGGTTATACCCAATAACAAGCTTAGCAAACAGCAATTAATATTTAATTGCTGATATGATCATGCAATTAAATATTTACACCAATTTAGAAAATGGGTTTTCTAAATAAGTTGCATATGAGATGGAACAATTTATTAGGATATTTTGTTCAATAATATTATTTGAAGTGTTATTTAAATTAGTTGTATAACACCAAATAATAATGAGAGTATACTACTTATACAATTAATTGGTTAATTGTATAAACTAGTTACAAGACTAGACAATACATATGTGTGTGTTAAAACTTATTATTTGTAAGAAAAAAACATGTTTTTTTCTTGTGGCCGTCCACCACAACACACACACATGCATGTGTGAGAATGTGTTATTCTCTTGAGAAGAACAAGCACATGCATGCCTTTGATGTTCCCACTATCTCTTCTTGAGAAGAACATAACACATGCTATTGTCTCCACTACTAACTAGAAAAGTCTCTCTTCTTCTCATACACATATATCACATGCAACTAACACAAGAAAAATCAGCTCTCTTTTCTCTCTCAAGGGCTACGAAATTTCAGCCAGCAAAAGAGGGTTTTCAGCAGAAAATAGAGGGTTTTTGGAGCTTGTTTTGGTGTCTTCTTCCAAACAAGAAGGTGTACTTGCAAAGGGCTTGGGGTATACAAGCTTGAGGACTTCTACTCTTGAAGTCTTGGCCATTTTCAGCATCATTTCTCCTCTCATTTTGGTCGACTTTTGTTGCTGCAGTAAGGTAGAATCACAGCTCTATATAGCTGTGATTTTATGTGCATTTACATATGTTCATAGCTTGCATATTCACATAAATGATCCTTTGTTCTTTGGGTTTGTTTTATACATTAATATGGTCATCTAATGAACATATTTTTCAGCTTATAAAAAGGTTTATAAAGTTGTAATTCCGCTGCGTTTTCAGAAAGTTTAAGAGGTTAAACTATGATTTTATGTTCTAACAAACCCGGAATCACTCAAATCTAATTTGGGCTTTTTGGTGGTGGTTTGGTACATTGAGCTATCATATGTTGTGTTTTCATGAACCAATTCATAAATACCATTACAAGGTCTAGCCTTAAAATAAAACATATGATTGAAAGAAACATGAATATTATTGTCAACAAACTTGAAATCATAATCACATTGTCTTAAACGGGAAACATTAATTATGTTCCTAGTCAAACTAGGTGCATACAAAATGTTTTGAGAACAATTTCCAAACCATTTGTAAGTCTCAAAATAGAGTTTCCTTCTTTGAAGTGTTTGAATCCAATTCTCAAAATAGAGTTTCCTTCAAAATAAAAGTATTCTTTGTCAGGTCTTTTTAATGCCGGTGGCAACAGTAAACCACCTTTTTTAGTAACACTAGCGTTATTTCCTCACGCGCGTTGCGTGTTGAATGGACGGGTTGAACTGAGGCTAAGATACACTCACACTTTTTTATCATCATAGCCGCCAAGTAAAAAAAATTGCTCGCAAAAAAAGTCTGATGCACAGCCAATAATTCTCAAAATGGATTAATATTTCATCATTGCACCCATCAATAGTTATAGCATCAATACTAACCAACAAAATCAACACCAACCTTACGAACATGGGATTTGGCAAGGCGATCAGGCTCAAGGTTTCAAAATCAATGAGTGCGGCATGGTCAAGGGGGGTTGTCGGTAAACACCCGATTTTACCAAACTCCTTTGATAGGTTTTTTTAATAAATTTAAAAAGTTCCATCAGATATGAAAATAAAAAGGACAAAAATGGTAAAGTTAGTCGAGATCACATTCATAAGAAGTTGCATTTTCATTGAGCGAAAAATATTTTATAACCATATTTAGTGCAATAAGTTTTTATTAATGTTCTTAAAATGATGAAAGAAAATGCTTGTTGCCTTGCACCCACCACCACCAATATAATCCAACTAATCTGTACAATGATGATGATCAAAATCATTAAAGCAACAATAATTACTTAATATATTCCTAGCTGCAAGACTTTCTATTGTGAATGCATTTTGTTTCCATGCTGCAGTTCTCCTATGACAACCATTAACCATTGAATCATGTTTAAACTTTGCATTAAGTCATAAGCTACCCTTCCCTTAAATGGGACGGACCCTCCCTGGACCCTGCGAAAACGCGGGAGCTCTTTGCAGCACCAGGTACACCCTTTATGTATGAATATGTCTTTTAATTTACGAACAAATATTATGCGTAAAGTTTATCATTCAAGACACAAATTACACATTTAAGACAGAAAGACAACAATCAAAGGCATGTAAGAAAACAAAATGAGCTTAAACTTAAAGTCAAAGCCCGAGGCTAGCGACTGAAATCGTTCAGACAGTAACAAAGGCAAAGCTAAAAAGATTCAAAAATTTACATTTTCTATATGTTTAGTGTGGTGAAGTAGTCGCGGGGTACAATCAGGCTCAGACCCAATATTTACTGATTTGAAAAACTTACTTCGGTGGAGAGATCAGTGAACCAATGATGACATCATCTGGATAGATCAGAAGCTCCAGAAACCAAAGATCGTCCGCTTTTGTCACCTTATAACCATGGCCGTAAGAAGGCGGTGATCGTAGGCATATCGTATCGGTTCACGGGGCATGAACTTAAAGGATGCATCAATGATGCCAAGTGCATGAGGCATGTTCTCATTCCTAAGTTTCAATTTCCTGAATCGTCTATTATCATGCTCACAAGTATGAACCATTTATGCCTTCAATTATTAGACCTGTTGAAATTTGAAATTTTAATCAATTATAAAATTGCACACTTCCCTTTGGAGGATATAACTTTCTTTTATATGAAAGAAACAAGATGAATACATAAATATAAAAGGCATACACATCTCCTATAATAAAGGAGTACAATAGTAGAGAGTTATAACACTACGTAATATGATTTATTATCATGCGGCCTCAAGAGAAACGGTGGTGGATCAAGACGACGTATTGCTCAAACTACGAACGCCGTAGATTTTTAGTAAGATGTCGCTCATTTGAAGCTTCATTAGAGCGAACTTAGTTTCTAATCTTCCAGATGCTACCAATTCTTGAATGAAATAATAATCCAAGTCGATGTGTGTGGCACATTTATGAGAAACCAGATTATGGCTTAAAAATAAAGCACTCTTATTATCACATAAGAGAGTCGGGCGATCTGGGAGCAAAAAGTGCAACTCATGTAGTAAATGATAATCAAAACGATTTTAGTTGCGGTGTTCATCATGGCATGATATTCATATTTACGACTTAATCCAGAAAATGTCGGTTGTTTCTTGGCACTCCAAGACACAACATTGCCACCAACAGTTATTGAGTAGCCGTAAGTGGAACATTGAGTCTCAATGCATTGTACTCAATCAACATCTAAATACGCAACATTATAAGTAATCTGTGGGAGCCAAAATGTAAGACCAAAGGCGATAGTACCTTTCACATACTATAGAATCCGTTTTAGGGCCTAAGAATGTGCGCTGTTATTTCTAACAATGTATTCGACATAAAACACCATTATCTCCACTGATTTTCAACCCATGTTTAACTCGAATCCTGCTAATTTAAATCCAACATATACTATTGAATTAGCTAATTCACACTATTATCTAATGTTGTACTTTAAATCTTGACGGCCAACCGTTCGACATCAATTTTATCATCATGGAGCTTGGTAACTTTGATGTGGTTATATAAATAAATTGGCCATCCAACAACCATGTTGAGATCATTTGTGCCGAGAAAATAGTTCGCATTCCTATAGCATTTGGAGATACCCTAAATGTTCACAAAGAGAAACCTAGAATGAACTAATGTTAGGACCATGTACGTACGGAGTACTAACGGATTCTGCGTGAAACCAGATCAAATAGTGCGGAATTCTATTTGATTGGCGATCCAATCAGTGAGAACGAATAACTCAATCAATCTAACGATGTAATAAACGTTAAGAATAGATTGGAATCGATCAGGAACGAACAATGAACTTGGATTTGCGACTTGGGACGCTCTGGACGGCTAGGGTACGAAAGTATACGAAGTGTTATCAAGTGTTCAGTTTTTCCATGAATTATGTGGTATTTATAGGTTATCAGTGTTCATTCGTACGACTGAACCATTAGCATGGTTCAGTCGTGCGACTGAATCATGCGGTTGACTCATACGCACGACTGAAGGTTCAGTCGTGCGACTGAATCAATCTTATGTCTCAATCAAATGACTGATCCAGTCACCTGGTTCAGTCATGCGACTGGTCCATAAGTATGGTTCATTCATGCGTATGGGCCATAAGTATGGTCCATTAGCATGAATGTCCACATGACTAAGTTAAACATATTTCTAAGTTTTTATTGACTAGAACTATGTAAAACAAAATCAAACCTATATATTAAGTTCATATATGTGAATCAAATTCAATATAATGATAACATGACATAATAAATCATACATAAACATCACAATGCATTCATATATCATTCAATCATTACATTACATTGTATTACATTAGTGTAAGACATGAAAGACTTATACATTTGAGAACGTAAACTAGGTACATCAAGATGTATCAACAAACTCCCCCTTGGACCAAGTTTAGCCTATTGTCTAACATTCTTCATATTAGAATAGATTAGTATTGATTGTATTTTATGATAGTTCGAGGTCGTGTTATGTAAATATTAACATTATAAGTATGAGGTTAATGAGAAGGGGTAAACCCAACTTTTCCATACTCTTTTATGGTATCAGAGCTCAAGGCTCTATACTAAACCCTAATTTCTGCCGTCGCCTTCCATTCTTCCCCTTCTCACCGTCGACCTCTTCTTATCTTCTCTTCTCTGCCATCGCTATCCCGTCTTCTACAATTCTGCATGATGGCGACTGCAGAACAATCTACGCCCACCTCTCTTCATCCCGCCACAACAATAACAAACATCAAAAACAACATCCACGTGATTCTTGGCGTTGATGATTGTCACTATTCTGCATGGGCTGAGTTGTTTAAGATTCACTATACCACGTGCAAAGTCTTGCACCATATTCTACCAACAGAGACTACAACTGCAGCCGTGACTTCTTCATCATCGCCCGAAGAATGGAAGAGACTGGATGCTATAGTACTTCAGTGGATCTATGCGACGATTTCTAAAGATCTAATGTTCACAATCATCAAGAAGGATACAACCGCAGCCAAAGCATGGACGGCCTTAGAGACCATCTTCATCGACAGCAAACCCACCAGAGCTCTTTATCTACAAAGTAAGTTCACAAACATTAAGTTTGAATCGTTTACTAATGCAACTGCGTATTGTCAACAGTTGAAGACTTTGTCGGATCAATTGGCACATGTTGATGCACCTGTCACAAACCAACAGTTGGTTCTTCAATTAATTGCTGGCCTCCCCTGTCAATATGAAAGTTTTTCTACCTTTATTCAACAAACGGACCCGTTACCAGATTTTAATCTTGTGCGCTCTAAGTTGATCATGGAAGAAGAGAGAAAGGCTCACTAAAACCAACCTACTGCCCTTCTTTCAACAACCACATCCGGCCCAACCCCCTCTGCTAAACCAGTCGCTCACACCAACAACCCGCCACCATCCCAATCCTCCACCACCGACTCCTATCACAACAACTATCTTGGACGTGGGGCTGGTTCGTATGGTAACAGGGGTCGCGGTGGACGCGGAGGTCGGGGACGTGGACGTGGGCGATCTCGTGGACGTGGATATTATGGAAACACCGGCTACAACGGGGGCTACAACTACTCACAACCACCACCATGGATGAGCCAAGGCTGGAACTATCCACAATCACAGTGGAGCATTCCACCTTGCCCCTATCCAACTGCCTCCGTACTCCGTCTCGTCAACAAGGCATACTCGGTCCAGCACCGTCTTCAAACTATGCATCTTCGGAGTTTAGTTATGCTCCGACTAACATTGAACATGCATTGCACACGATGACTCTCAACCCGGATCAAAATTGGTACCTAGACACTGGCGCATCCAACCATATGTCAAACTCTACAGGTAATCTCTCACATTATTATGTCAATAATAGCAGGTTGAATGATATTGTTGTTGGCAATGGTTTCCAAATACCGACTCACGGTATAGGCCACACAACTTTAAAACCACCATATCCACCTTTACACTTACCACAAATTCTTATCGCCCCTCACCTTATTAAAAATTTATTATCTGTTCGTCGTCTTACAACTGATAATAATATTTCCATTGAGTTTGATCGTTTTGGTTTTCTTGTGAAGGATTTTCAGACCAAGATCCCCCTCCTCCGATGTGACAGTACCGGTGATCTTTATCCTCTCTCTGCTCCAGCCTCTCAAGTCACAAGTCCTTCTTCGTTTGCTGCTCTCTCTCATGACCTATGGCATCAACGTCTGGGTCATCCTGGATTGTCTTTATTACGCATTTTAAATAAACAACATTCTATTTCTGTTGGTTCTTTTCGTGTTAAACATTTATGTCAATCTTGTGTTTTTGGTAAACATATTAAACAACCGTTTCTTGATTCTTTATCTGTGACTTATCTTCCATTTGATTTAATTCATAGTGATGTTTGGACGTCTCCCGTGCTTAGTACGGCGGGACATCGTTATTATGTTTTGTTTTTGGATGATTATACGAATTTTTTGTGGACCTATCCGTTGTCGCATAAATCTAATGTTTATCAAGCATTTCTTGAGTTTTAAAAACTAATTAAAACTCAGTTTGACAGGCCCATTAAAACTTTCCAATGCGACAACGGCACCGAATATAATAACAATGCATTCCATCAATTTTGTAAAACACATGGTATGCAATTTCGTTTTTCGTGTCCCTACACCTCTTCACAAAATGGAAAAGCTGAGCGAAAAATACGGTCCATTAATAACATTGTTCGCACTCTTTTAACTCATGCTTCTTTACCACCCTCTTTCTGGCACCATGCACTCGAAATGGCAACATACATTCTCAATATTTTGCCATCCAAAGTAAAAAGTAATCTTTCCCAACTAGTCTTCTCTATCATACACATCCAACTTACTCACACCTTAGGGTATTCGGGTGTTTATGTTATCCCTTAATTCCGTCCTCTACCATTAACAAATTACAAAATCGTTCTTATCCTTGTGTCTTTCTTGGCTACCCGTCCAATCACCGTGGTTATAAATGCTATGACTTGTCTACTAAAAAGGTCATTTTCTGTCGTCATGTCGTCTTTGATGAAACTGTCTTTGCTTTTGCTACTCCATCATCCCATCCCAGATCTTATGATTTCCTTCACAAGAATGTCTCAACTGATCTTCACCCGTCCATTCTACATCACCAAAACACACCCACACCCCATCCACAACCGGCATCCTCCCCTCCTCCTATTCAAACCTACCAACGACAACGTCGTTCTCAAGCCCCTAATAACCCACCAAACCCCAACCCTGTTAACACCTCCAGCATATCCACTCCCTCCCAAAACCCACCTGTCGCACCCTCTCAACCACCACCCGCTCCCTCTCACCCCATGCAAACAAGAAGCAAAACTGGCCATATAACTCCTAAAACACCTTTCAATCTCCATACTTCCACCACTTTAGAACCCTTACCCATAAACCTTACCGAGGCCTTATCGAGTCCTATTTGGAAACATGCCATGAATGATGAATTTACTGCTCTTATCGATAATAATACTTGGGAGCTTGTACCTAGACAACCAAATATGAACATTATTCGCTGTATGTGGATTTATAAGCATAAGTTGAAATCCGATGGTTCGTTGGAGCGCTATAAAGCGCGATTGGTTGGGGACGGTCGGTCACAACAAGTTGGAGTCGATTGTGACGAAACCTTTAGTCCGGTGGTCAAACCGGCTACTATTAGGACGGTTTTATCTATTGCCTTGCATAACAAATGGGACATTAATCAACTGGATGTGAAGAACGCCTTTCTTCACGGTAATCTTACTGAGACGGTATTTATGCATCAGCCCTTCGGGTTTCGTGACCCTAGATTTCCTAATCATGTGTGTCGTCTACGGAAATCCCTTTATGGTTTGAAACAGGCACCTCGTGCATGGTACCAACGGTTCACAGATTATGTTACTCGACTTGGTTTCCGGCACAGTGCCACAGATCATTCTCTGTTTGTTTATCGCCATGGTTCAGACACTGCTTACATTTTATTATATGTCGATGACATTATCATGGTTACATCTTCACAGGTTCTAAAGCACCATCTTTTACACAAGTTATCATCTGAATTTGCCATGAAGGATTTGGGTCCATTGTCTTATTTTCTGGGCATCTCAGTTAACCGCACTTCGAATGGTTTATTTCTGTCTCAGTCTCGTTTGCACAGGAAATTCTTCATAGGGCGAAGATGAGTGATTGTAACCCGGTCAGCACTCCAGTTGATACAGCTGGGAAATTGAGTGCTTCCTCTGGGGAGTTGATTGAAGATTCCACGACCTATCGTAGTCTTGCAGGTGCCTTGCAATATCTCACTTTTACTCGCCCGGATATCTCTTATGCAGTCTAGCAAGTATGCATGCACATGCATGCTCCTCGTACAGGACATCTTCAGGCGCTTAAACGCATCCTTAGATACATTAAGGGCACACTCAGCATGGGTATGGTTATGAGTCCTTCTTCTACCGCCGGCTTAATTGCTTATACTGATGCAGATTTGGCCGGATGCCCGGACACTCGCAGATCTACTTCAGGATATTGTATCTATTTTGGTGATAATCTGATTTCTTGGTCGTCCAAACGACAGTCACTTGTTTCCAGATCTAGTGCTGAGGCAGAATACCGTGGTGTCGCCAATGTCGTGGCCGAACTCTGTTGGTTACGCAACCTTCTACTAGAGCTCGGTTCTCCAGTTACACGAGCATCTTTAGTTTACACGGATAATGTCAGTGCTATGTACATGTCCGGGAATCCAGTTCAGCATCAACGTACAAAACATATAGAAGTGGATCTTCATTTTGTGCGTGAACAGGTTCACCGAGGTCACATTCGAGTTCTTCACGTGCCATCGAGACACAATTTTTCAGATATCTTCACCAAGGGTTTACCACGCGTCTTGTTTACAGAATTTCGTTCCAGTCTAAGCATTCGGACTCCTCCACCTTAGACTATGGGGGTGTATTAGAATAGATTAGTATTGATTGTATTTTATGATAGTTCGAGGTCGTGTTATGTAAATATTAACATTATAAGTATGAGGTTAATGAGAAGGGGTAAACCCAACTTTTCCATACTCTTTTACTTCACATGTTCTTGGAACTTCTTGTACTTCTCTTCTCTTGTAACTCCTGCATGTATCTCGAATGCAAAACAGAGTCTTAATGACGTGTTGAAACTATAGAGATTGTACAATGTCCTACATGTCATAGAATAGTGGCCACTTGTAGAGAGTATAAACGTCATCTGCAGACAAGTTGGTCAGCCACATAGGGTCAAATACCCGGATAGTCTCTATTTTGCCCTCTTTATGCAAAACTATGACCACTTCACTCATTTGCCAGTCATAATACCACCACTTGAAGTGTGGAGTGATGTCCTAAGGCATTTACCGTAGTGGGATCTTTGACATTATACGCGAAGGACTCCACTTCAGCACGACTTTAGGCTTTCCAGTGTTAGGATCAACTTCGGTCTTATGTATGAACCGTTTAGGCTGTTGAGGCCTGAAGTTGACCCATCTGGTGTGGTATTCCTTCTTGAGCGCCATCTCGAACCAACCCGACATCTTTCTTGGTTTGGCATACAAAAGATCTAAACAGGCAAGCCTGTTTAGCTCAAAACCGAGAAGAGTCTTCAGATCATGAGGATATCTGAAGTACTCAATCCGCTTCTCCCTCTTCACTGCATAGACATCCAAGTCCTCAAAATATGCCCAACTGATAATCTTGCCTGACACCTTCTGATTCTTCTTCACTCGATAGAGTTTAGTGTAGGCATTAGACTTTGGAGGTTCTCATTGGGCTTTTATCTCAACTAAGCACACTACCCACTCAGCCTTCTTAATATCGACCTCAGCGTCCGTAGCTTGGGCTTTTCCTTTTTCTTTCTCTTTTTCCATTTCGGTCTCATCAAGTTTCTCAAACGTAGCACTGTCAGATGTTTCACCCAAGTCGGGGATAACATTTCCCTGTTGGTCAGTGTACTGAGGAGACTTTTCTGCAGTGATATCCTCAATGTCAATCTCATCCACATCTTGCAGCTCTTCATCACTGATAACATCAACCTCGGAAGCATCCTTGACTAGCTCATCAGGGTTGAGTCAAAACATGTCGGCTAGCTGCTCATCCATAAGATCATGAATGATCTCTCCCTCTTCAGGGGTGTAGCTCACAGATCTTCGAACGATCCGTCGCAAATCAAGAATCATGTTAGCTGAATCTTGATTTGCTGAAGGGGGTGACATCATAGTTGTCTGTCTGTTGAGCTTCATCTATTTGATTAACACATTCAAACCAATCACACACAAATCAGTAATCAAGATAATTAAATATTAATAAACATTAATTACATTAATGTAATACATAATTCAAGTACAAAAGTTTTCAAAGACAAAGACATTTAATCATTACTTTTGCCTTGATCGCTCGATTTTTCAGCTTGAGGAGCTGAGGAAGAGGGTCGCTGATCTTGATTGCGCTTTGTGCACCTCTCTCGAGTAGATGGATTTGAGGCTGATGCAGATACATCACCTTCATGCTCATGCTCATCATCATCTCCTCCTTCTTTATCCTTCCCACTACCTTCCGCCTCACCCTCATCATCATCATCATCATCATCTTTTGATTCATCATCAGAAGAATCGTCATCATCATCATCTCTACCATCACCATCACCCTTTATCTTTAAGGGCTCACCCTTCATCCTTTTAAGTCTAAGCATAAGCTTCTTGTTCTTCTTTTCAACCTCCTCAATCCTCTTCACCGAAGCCATCAGCAGCTCATTTTGTGCAGTGAGAGCATGATGAGCTCTGGCTAAGGCTCTCTCATGAGAAGCATCTCTCTCTGTTAAATGGGTGATCTGTTGGCTCTAAGGTGCGTCTCTCTCAGTCAGCAGGGCTATTTGCTTGCCCTGAGCAGCGTTGACTACCATCAACTGGTTCATCTGGTTAGCTCATATGTCATCTGTTACGAGCAGTTTGAGCACCAGATGGTTGAGGCCAGCCAGCTGCTCCTCTTACCTAATAGTGGACAGAGGAGATCTCTTTGGAGGTATCAATGATATGGAAGGGCCAGTTTGGGGTATTGTCAGAACTGAAATCAGAGAGTAATCACAAATAATAGAAATTTGGGCAGAGTGTCTGCGTATTGGGCGGTTTTTGAGAATTTTGAAGTGCATAGGGTTTGCGACCGACTGAGTCTTCTTTTATACTATTTTGGATTTCATTCGTGCGATTGGACCCATGCGCATGACTCAATCGTGCGACTGGGGTTCAGTCGTGCGACTGACTCAGACTCCTTCCTCCAGTCGTACGGTTGGTTCATTCTTATGACCCAATCGCATGGTTTGCCCCATACTCATGGTCCATTCGTATGATTTGCTCATACTCATGGTCCATTTGTATGATTTGCTCATACTCATGGTCCATTCGTATGATTTGCTCATACTCATGGTCCATTCATATGATTTGCTCATACTCATGTTCCATTTGTGCGATTGGTCCATACTCATGGAGTATGGACCAATCACGCGATTGGCTCATACTTATGATTTTAACTTCATCCATTTCCACACACTCAAATTTAACTTTTGATATATAAACGTTATGACCAATGATCATCTCAGACATGATCTTTTAACAGAAATCATTTGATCACCTCAGACGTGATCCTTTTAACTTAAAACCGGTTGATCACCTCAGACGTGATCCTTTTAATTGAAATCGTTTGGTCACCTCAGACGTGACCCTTTTAATTTTCAAAACTTGATCATCTCAGATATGATCCTTTTAAATTTACGCCAGTTTGGTCACCTCAGACGTGACCCTTTTAATTTATGATTCACAGAGTTCATCTAGTTACATAGTCCGACACTGACACCTAATTGATAGATAAAACAGAAAACAACTTGAATTGAAATAAAACAGGACGTAATTTTGTGTTTTTGTTTGAGGTGGATTGAAAACATTTTAATTTTCCTTAAAAGATTTCTCCCCCTGAACAGAACAACATCAAGCATTTACATCTCATCTAGAATGACTCTTATGGAATCATACATGCATAAACATAATCATTTGGGACCCTTTTGAATATGTTTGTTTAACTTATTCTTATTTATCTGAGAGTCAAAAGCACTTATAGGAAATCATACTAGAACTGTAAGAAGCATATAATGATTTTGACTGTCGAGGTTTGTTGCCATGATGATTGTCAGTATATTTGTCCACTTAAATCCATACATAGATTTTTGACTCACATTGGTGATTGGTTAGGTTTGTTATTTCAACAAGCATTTGTGGATCCCATGTTTATATGGTAATCAACATTCCTCAAGAGATTTTTGAGTGCTCTACGGGTTTAGACAAGAAGAAACTATTCTAAGAGCTTTCAAAGAGATGCCAAGCCTCAAATCAGTGCTATCGCACAACAGAGAGGCGCAAACAACAATGAATTCTAGAATATTTAGGTTATGCTTATCCTCAGGTCAGTGTCATCACACAACAGAGAGACACACAACCTATCTTCTTGTTTGAGCACTTTTCTTTTACACATTACGCACCAACAACATTAGTCGTTAGCTTGATTGCGTTTAACATTTTTTATGTGCTTTGCTCATTAAATGGTCATCTGCACATATTTGTGGTGTTTATTTTGCTCGTCACCCCTTATTAGAAATGCGTTGATTGTGTTAACCAGGGATAAGATGGAAGCCCACAGATTGTTGAACTGTTTAGTTTTAATTTGTTTCACCAATGAGGTCTACTCGTCTATTGTGTTGAATCTACCAACACATTATATAATAGACTAGCAACCCCTAGGCCTACTTTCTCTATGTAATCTTAGTAACAGACTAGTTTATTATCATTTTTCCTTTATTTTGCTTATCCTTCTCAGACTTGTAATTTTAGTGTAATATTTTGAAAATTTAAATCCTTTTGATGTCCCAAACAATTAGTTCCGTGTGTACTATCATATTCCATAGTTTTGAATCAATCTCACAGATTTGATGTCCTTGCTTTTCAGCTTTTCTGCCCGCCCTCATTTTTTTGAGTAATTCAAATACTAACCACTGAAACTAAACCTATTCTCTCTCTAAAATTCTAAAACCAAAAATCTTTTTGTATTTTTGGATTTCTAAGGACAGGAAAATAAAATAAAGAGAAATTTAAAATTAAAAAATAAAGAAAACATAAAGACGGACTAAGAACGAGAATCTTCTTGAATCACTTCACTTTTCTTTTTAACATCATTGACCTCTAAGAGATATAAAAACCGAGGTTTGTCAAACGCTTTTTTGTAGAGGTCGGCGCGTTGAAAATCCGTATTAATTTTAACGACATCGATTAATTGCTTTTCAAAACAGTGACATATAAAGTTATATTTAATACCGATGTGTTTAGTCTTTGGGTGTTGGACCAGATTTTTAGTGACAGCGATTGCAGCAGAATTATCAACAAAAGATTGGGGTGTTAGAAAATTGCAAACTGTAGTCTCACATTTGCTGTTGAATCCAGATGATTTGAGAACAACAACTTGCAGCGGCAATATATTCTGCTTCACATGTCGATAGAGCAACCGACGTCTGCTTCTTACACTACCAGGTGACTAAGCGTCTTCCAAAGAACTGACATCCCGCTGATGTTGACTTGTAATTCATCTTGCACCCATCGTAATCCGAGTCACTATACGCTATAAGCTCAAAGTCATCATCATAAGGATACCACTACCCAAGTGTTGGAGTACCCTTCAGATAACGAAAGATCCCCTTAACCCTAATGAGATGATTTACTTTTGGTTTTGCCTGATATCTGGAACAGAGACACGTGCACGTACATAATATCAGGACGAGAAGCTGTGAGGTACATGAGAGATCCGATCATTCCTCAATACATAGTAGCATCAACCAGATCACCATTTTCATCGGGTGCCATATCATGGTTTGTGGCAAGTGGATTCCCAGCAACCATTGCATTCTCCATGTCAAATCGACTAAGGATATCTCTACATATTTGGTCTGATGCAGGAAGATACCATTTGGTGTCTGATCTACTTGTAAACCGAGAAAGAACTTTATCTCTCCCATAGCGCTCATTTCAAACTCAGCTTTCATCACAGACTTAAATCCTTTACACAATGCTTCGTTCTTGGAACCAAAGATTATGTCATCCACGTATATCTACACTAGTAGTAAATCACCATCCTTTTCCTTGATAAACAACGTGCAGTCAATGACCCCTCTACGAAAACCATGTTTCAGCAGATGAATAGAGAGTTTCTCATGCCAGGATCGAGGGGCTTGATGAAGCCCATACAAAGCCTTGTCCAGTTTATAAACCCTATCCCGATGATAAGGATCCTTAAATCCTTCAGGTTGACTGACGTACACCGTTTCACGGTTTTCACCATAAAGGAATGCACTTTTCACATCCAGTTCATAGACTTTAATTTGCATGTAGGATGCATAGGCTAAGAAGATACGAATAGCTTCCATCCTTTCCACAGGTGCAAACACTTTATTGTAGTCAATGCCTTCGACTTGCTTAAACCCTTGAACGATAAGCCGAGCCTTGTTTCTGATGATGACCCCTTGGTCATCTTTCTTACACCGAAGAACCTATTTTGTGCCAATCACCTTTACACCTTTTGGTCTATCCACAAGTGTCCAGACTCCTAACTTCTTGAGCTGAAGTAGTTCTTCTTGCATAGCACTTACCCATGCCTCATCTTTTAGAGCCTCGCTTACATGCTTTGGCTCAACTTGAGAAACAAAGCATCAATAAACACCGTCATGTAAGTATCCCTTATCCATGACTGCAGCATAATCAGCTGACTATAGCTGATTTCTTGTCTGAACTCCCGAAAGAATATCCCCGATGATGTTGTCCAGGGGATGATGTACATTAACTCGAGTTTCGGGAGTGGTGGGTACTGCAACTTCAGTGTCCAGATTCTGAACTGTTGGAGTATGCGGTTCAGAAGTTTCAGCTGCATCATTATCAGAGGCTGGAGTACTTTCGGTAGTGGGAACTTGTTCCTCCTGTTCCATATTTGTGGTATTAACTGCTTCATCATTAGAGGAAGAATCACTTACCTTAAGCCCTCACCCTGAAGGGCTAGAAGTATCATCTAATAGAACTGATGATGTCAAGTCTAGTGTGGGAGCATTCAGAACATCGTACATCATTCGTGCAGCTAAGTCATCATCAGAATGGGAAGGAGGTAAATTGAAGGATTTGAAAAATCCATCATAGTCGATGAAAAAGGAAGGTCCTTTTTCCACAGGGGGGTGGTGTATCTTTGAACATCAACATTGCACCACACTTCTACCTGACCAGTTGAGTTATTGTAAACCTATTTGTCTGGTATACTGTATCCAAGGGAGATACCTTCTTCTGCCTTCTCGCAGAACTTCCCAGTCTGATTCTTCTTTAGCAGCATGCAGGGTGCACCAGATGGTTCCAGATACTCTAAATTGGGTTTACATTGTTAGAGCCACTCATAACAAGTTTTTCCATTACGTTTGACTACCAAGACCCGATTTAGTAGCTACTGCCTCGTTCCAGAATTGAACTAGCAGTTTGGAGTCAGCTAGCATAGTCCTTGTTGTCTCTATTAAGCTTCGATTCTTCCTTTCAGCAACACCATTCATTTATGGAGTGTAGGTAGAGGCAAACTGATAAACAATTCCTTTCTCTCAACAGAAAGCCTCCATCCATTGATTCTTGAACTCTGTCCCATTGTCTGATCGAATCCTTCTTACTTTCAGCTTGTAGAGAGATTCCAATGTGGTAACAAGATGTTTGAATAATTCAAATGTCTCTAATTTAGATTTCAGAAACATCAACCAAGAGAATCTTGAGTAATCATCCGTCACCACAAAGCAGTACCAATCTCCGGCTATGCTTTTTGTGCTGACTGGGCCAAACAGATCCATGTGTAGAAGCTCAAGAGGAATGTCAATAAAATTAACTTTCTTTTCTTTGTGAGACTTCTTGGTCTGTTTCCCGCTCTTGCAAGCGACACAGAAATCTGTGAGCTAGAAATTCTTGACTGTAACTCCATCTACCAGATCGTTTTGAACTAGATGATTCATCTTCCTGGGATTGATGTGTCCAATTCTCCTATGCCAAGAGACTGAATCTCTTTTGTTGCTTTTGACAAGAAGCACTGAGCAGTAGACTCAGTTGTGGAGGCTTTTGTTAGGTCCAAGACATACAAGTCGTTGTATCTTGAAGCCGACATTAGAACTTGCTCCTCCGGGATGACATACTACTTCTTCAGTATGTAGCACCTCTTATTGTCAAACACAACCTTGAATCCCTTATCACAGATTTAGGAGACAAAAAGCAAGTTGTTTTGCAATTGCTGAACATAGTTGACCTTGTCAAACTTCACTTTCTCGTTTCCCACTTCGCGTTGCGCGGTGATGTAACCTCTTTTATTCCCACCGAATGATACGTGTCCCCCTTTAATTTGCTTGATGTTGAAAAGGATAGACGAATTCCTGGTCATGTGCCTGGACTCCCCACTATCAATAATCCAGGTATTAGTGATAGTGCCTTACTTGTCTGCAAGTGAAGGCCGAGCATCAAAAGCCGTATGGAAAGATCCAACCTTTGGATATACCGGAATGGAAGTGGGAGCACATCACCATGGATTTAATTACAAAGCTATCACGTACTCCGAAAGGGTATGACGCCATATGGGTGGTTGTTGATCGCTTGACGAAGAGTGCTCACTTCCTACCGATCCGCGAGACATATTCATCTGAAAGGTTGGCTGATCTGTTCATCAAGAAAATTGTAACTCGTCATGGTTTACCGATGTCTATTATGTCTGATCGCGACACCCGGTTTACATCCAAATTCTGGAAGAAATTCCACAACGCCATGGGGACGAGGTTACATATTAGCACGGCTTATCATCCCCAGATTTCCTAATGTGTAATCCAAAATTTCCTAATGTGTGTCTCACATGTCACCAAGTCTATAGAGATTACAAAACCATAATTGCTATTACGTAAGAATTGAATAACTGGATCATAGATGGGATCACCAATGGGTTGTAATGATGCGGTGATGTTGTGATTCGATCCGAATTCTAGATTTTAAGCAGCCAAGGAAAGATTTTTGATTGTTGGTAAGGTTTAAGAGATTGAAGGATTTTGAGAAAGTTTTCTTTTAGACGAAGATTAAAGATGACAATGGTAGAAAAAAACTTAGATTTTAAAAGCTGTGGATAATACATAATAGTTCTATTTTAAAAAATTTACAAACATAACTGTAAAATTTGACGGCATGTGATGATGGAACACTGTTTTTAGGTAAACTACTCTGGCACCACTATGTATCGGGAGATAAAAGTGGGTTCTACCAGATCTTTTAAAAGACATGTGCTGAAACTATTCTATCTGCCGAATTGTCCATTCGACAAATGCCCGGATTTACCCATTAATCTGCCGATTTGCGATATTCGGCAGATACCCAATTTTACCAATTTCATTTGTCAACAAGGCATTTTTATAATTTTTATCAGATATCATTATGTAAATCATCTAATTATTCAAAGTTCATCATCATAGCAGCAGATACAAGTTATTTAAATCTTGTTTCATCAAAAGGTTTTGTGTAAAGATCTGTATATTCTTTATTTGTATGGACTTTAATTAATTTAATAATTTTCTTTTATGCATAATCTCTAATTAAATGATACTTGATGTTAATATGTTTTGTCTTTGAATGTTGAACTGGATTATTGATGATTGAGATGGAAATATTGTTATCAATGTGAATTGGAGTGTTTATGAAGGTTACTTCGTAATCTCTAAGTTGAGTTTGGATCCACAGAACCTGAGCACAAAAACTAGATGAAGCAATTTACTCTGCTGCAACAGTTGATGTAGACACACAGGCTTGCTTCTTGCCTTGCCATGAGACCAATCTTTTCCCTAGAAATTGACATCCCCCTAAGTTGGACTTCTTGTTGACGTTACATCCTTCATAGACATATTTATATATCCATAGAGACTGAAGTCACCACTCTTAGGGTACCATAATCCCAACTTAGGTTCCCCTTTAAAATAATTCAAAATTCTCTTGGTGGCCATTAGTGTAACACCCGTATTTTTGAAGGAAATAAAAGAATAAAAGAGAAAGAAAAAGAAGGAAATGAAAGAAAACTTAAAGTGGAAGGGTTAAAAGTGTCAAAAGTACAAAGTTTATATTTATTTTGTACAAAAAGGTGGTATGGCCGCCCATTTGTTCTGCACAACATTTTCATTCGGATATTTTAGAGAGAGAAAGAGAAGAGCAGAAGATTCTCGGGAATTTTAGAAGAAAACAAGAAGTTTGATGTTTTTGGTAAGAATTCTCGAATTTCTGATACTTTAGATGATTCTATACCAGTTTATGTGCTTATAAATGTGCTTGTGCGTTCGGTGGTATGTGTGTGCGTGTTTTAGGTGTTAGAAATGACTGGGAAGTTCAAGGAAGGGTATCAAACCCGAAAACAACTAAAGTGAGTTTCTAGATTCCCCTTTTTACGTGTTTTATACGATTTTGGGGCTGGAAAGTACATGTATGTATGTTTTTATGAGATTGGGTATGTTACCCGTATGTTTATGTGCATGTGTACATGGGTGGGGTATGTTTTGGGCGAATATAATGTTATGGTTATGTTAAGTTCATGCTTAGTATAGTATGTGTATGCTTAGAACCAGGTAATATAATGTTTGGGACTGAAAACAACTTAGAAACATGTTGAGCAGGTTGCTAATGCGCCTATGCAAGGCTCATGTGCCTAAATATTGCCTTAGAAATTTTAAGTGTTACTGATAAGCCTCAACAGTGCCCATGCACCCAGACAGGGCTCATGCGCCCGGACAGTGATGTGCCTCAACAGTGCTTATGTGCCTGAAATTATGACTTAGAAAGCTAAGTATAGGATAATATGCCTAAACAGTACTCCTACGCGATGTGCCTGAAAAGTAGCTCATGTGCCTAGGTTTTTGCAACAAACGCCTAAGTATTAGGGTGATATGGCTCAACAGTGCTCATACGCCTAAGTGTTAGCTGCTAAGTGTTGGGATGGGACGCCTGCATAGTGGAAATACGCCCAGACAGGGCTCTCATGTGCGCAACACTTAGAATTAAATGCAGAATTTTCATGGGAGTCTGTGCATTTAGGGTTTTAGACCGATGTTGACAAGGGATTTATTTATGCACATAATTATGCTTGATTGCCATTATGACCATTATATTATTATTATTATTATTATTATTATTATTATTATTATTATTATTATTATTATTATTATTATTATTATTATTATTATCATTAGGGTTATTATTATTGTTAACATGATTACTAATAATATTATTGATATTATTATTGTGTGACTCTACGTGGTATGATCATGATCAAGAAAGGAAATTATTATCAAAGTGAAAGATTAATGATAAAGAAAAGTGGAGCGTAAACGAATGAACGAAAGTGTTGCAAGCAAATGTAAAGAGGTGCACGACCTTGTTGTCGTTAGCTCAACTGTGATGCGGGTTAGCTACCCCGAAGGATGCACACAGGGTCAATCTTTAGGATTGATAATGGGGTGAGCAACCTTGTGTTGCAAAAGACCGACAGACTTGCAATCCGTGAGATTGCTAATGGGTGAGCGACTCGGTGTCGCAAAAGACCGAAAGTCTTGCAATCCTTGAGATTGCTAATGGGTGAGCAACTTTGTGTTGCAAAAGACCGGAAGAATAATGGTAAAAGTATGAATTGAACGATGATGAAGATAATAATAATATTACCTATGTGTACGTACGATGTGTGATCACCTACGCAAGAAATGAACGGTTTGAAATGGAAAGTAAAGTAATTTATTTATTAAAACTAGAACTCACTCAGCAACGCTGACTTTTATGTATTTTCCAGTTGGCAAGTAAAACGTTGCTGAGGGTGGCACGCGGGGATGGCTACTCGGTGGGGCAAGACTAACATCCATTTATGTTTTGACAATACTGTTGTTTTGTAATTCATTTAATTAATCATTTTGTGACTCATGAACTACAATGTATTGCTTAACAACAGTGTTTATAATGAATGAATGGTTTTTGTTAATTTAATTCCGCTGATCAAATTTATAATATGTACTGTTTATGCTGTGAATGACCAACTGTGAGGTGCCCAGGAATGGGGCCTTACAAGTTGGTTTAAGAGCCAAAGTTTAAGTGAAACGGGTAAATATTTTCAAAAGAAACCTAAACTTAAACTGAAAATGGGACAGAAGGAGGGATGTCAGCCCGAGTAGCTACATGCCATCAGGTATTTCTTTTCTTAAAGTTAACCAGAATTATGTGCGTGTGCTATTTGACTTATGTGATCTTAGTAGATTTAGATACTAATGTAGCCAGGATAGGAAATGCTTGGGGTGTGAAGAGTACAGTAAGTGGTTAATCACAACTGGCCACTGTCATTAGGGACTTACTATACTTGACATAAACTGAGCTATTACCTTGAATGACTGTTTCAGTGTTTGAATCTTATAGTACTTAGGAAATGGCTGGGAAGAAATCTTCCAAGGCTTCTAGAGGTAGAGGTCGACCGCGTGTGACTAGGAGAAGTGCTAAAGCTCCTGAGACGACCCATGAGAACCCCGAGGTTCATGACCGGACTGAAGGAAACGAGAATGCCAGCCTGAACGCCTCAGCTTGGGAGGCGATTGCTGACGAGGTACACCAGGTCATGCAGACAGTCTTACCGTCTGTGGTGACTGAAGTCATTAGAGCTATGAGGAACAAGGAAAGGATGGAGAAGGAGGACAGGAAAGGATTGACTGGGAAGGAAATCAAGGGAGAGGAGGAACGGCCGGAGCCTGAGATAGTAGTTTCTAACGAGGAAGAGGAGGGAGCAGTAGGGGTAACGACCAAGGGATGCAGCTATGGGGCATTCCAGAGGTGCAAGCCCCCGACTTTTGATGGCAATGGCAACGCTGCTGCTGCTCACCGCTGGGTAAGGGAAATGGAGGCAGTGTTGGAGATCAGTGAATATTGCGAGGATCAAAGGGTGAAGTTCGCTACTCACTCTTTTGTCGACTCTACATTTTGTTGGTGGGACAATATTGTCCAAGCAGAAGGTTCTAGGGCCATTGGGAAAATGCGATGGAACGAGTTGAAGAAGCTGGTGATTGAGGAATTTTGTCCTCACAGGGAACTCGATAAGATCGAGAGGGAGTTCCTACAACTCGAGGCGGGAACCATGACCCGCCAGCAGTACACCACCAAATTCAATGAGATGGCTAGGTTGGTGCCAGAACAAGTGACGCCGGTGTCCCGAAAGATCAATCGGTACATCCAGGGATTACCAATCGACATTCGTAGGCACTTGATTGCTGCGCGACCAAGCACTTTTAGGTCGGCAGTGGATTTGGCCGGAAGGCTTTATGATGAAAGGGAGGTGACGGTTGTGGAGGTGAAGAAGGCTGGTGGTGGCGATCAGAACTGGAACGGAAAACGGTTCGGGCGTGGTGGTTTTGTCCGGAACAACAAGAGGATGAGAATGGATGACAGTTGGGCGGGGTCATCAAGCTCGGGGCCCAAAAGGTGTGGCAAGTACGGGAAGGAGCATACAGGTGAGTGCAGGCTGGGGCTCAACGTGTGCTTCAAGTGTGGAAAGTCGGGCCATATCTCCAGGGACTGTAGGCCGTTGAGGTGTTATACCTGCGGTGAGGAAGGCCATATGAGTAGGGACTGCAAGAAGCAGAGGGTGGAGAGTTCCGGGGCAAAGAGGACGGTCAGAACTGAAGGGCAGAAAGCGAGCGTCAGAGCTTTTACCATGACCAGGGAGGAGGCTAGGACGGACCCCGATGTTGTGTCAGGTACGTTTCTAGTAGATCAAACTCTTGCTTCTGTGTTATTTGATTCTGGTGCTAGTAGGAGTTTTATTTCTGCTACTTTCTGTGCTAAGTTGCCTATTAGTAGTAAATGCATTGATGAGCCCTTTGACGTAGAAACTGCTATTGGTAAGTCCACTAGAGTTACTGATGTGATAGAGGACTATGCCATAGAATTAGAAGGTCATAGGTTTGCTGCTAGGTTACATGTGATGCCCCTAGGTGGATTTGATGGGGTACTAGGGATGGATTGGTTAGCAACCTATGAAGCAAATATCGTATGTCGTAAGAAGATGATTAGATTGACGGCGCCTGACGGAAGTCCGATGACAATATACGGTGATCGGGTTACGACGATTCTGAAGGTGATTTCGATGGCGGTGGCGGGAAAGTGCGTGAGACGTGGATGCAGCGCTTATTTGGCCTATGTGAAGGATGTGGACACGTCAACACCATAATTGTCCGATGTGCCAGTTGTGTGTGACTTTCCCGATGTGTTTCCAGAGGACCTATCGGGTGTGCCACCGGATCGTGAGATCAAATTTCAAATTGACTTGATACCTGGTGCCCAACCTGTTGCCAAGGCACCGTATCGATTAGCTCCGACTGAGATGAAGGAGTTAATGGAGCAACTGCAAGAATTGCTCGATAAGGGTTTTATCAGACCGAGTATCTCTCCTTGGGGTGCTCCGGTCTTATTCGTGAAAAAGAAGGACGGTAGCATGAGAATGTGTATCGACTACCGTGAGTTGAACAAATTGATGATAAAGAATCGGTATCCGTTACCGAGGATTGACGACTTGTTCGACCAGCTTCAGGGTGCCAGTTGGTTCTCGAGGATAGATCTTCGATCTGGCTACCATCAGTTGAAAGTGAAGGAGCAGGACATTCCTAAAACAGCTTTTCGTACGCGTTATGGACACTATGAGTTTCTCGTTATGTCCTTTGGTTTAACCAAAGCGCCAGCTGCTTTTATGGATTTGATGAATCGAGTGTGTCGGCCAATATTAGATAAATCAGTGATTGTGTTCATCGATGATATCCTGATTTATTCAAAAAGCGAAGAAGAGCATGTCGGTCACATTCGGGAAGTGTTGGAGAATTTGAGAAAGGAGAAACTGTATGCTAAGTTCTCCAAGTGTGCTTTCTGGCTACGCGAGGTGCAATTTCTGGGTCACGTGGTAAATGCAAAGGGAATCATGGTGGACCCAGCAAAGGTTGAGGCTGTGATGCAATGGAAGTCACCAAAGACGCCATCCGAGATTCGTAGCTTCTTGGGATTGGCGGGCTACTATAGAGGATTTATTCTAGACTTCTCCAAGATAGCCTCACCTTTGACCAAGTTGACTCGCAAGGACGTGAAGTTTGTGTGGGATCGAGAACAGGAGGATGCCTTTGAGGAATTGAAGACGAGACTAACACAAGCTCCTATTTTGACATTGCCCGAGGGAAATGAAGACTTAGTGGTTTATTCGGATGCATCTTATTCTGGGCTAGGTTGCGTGCTAATGCAACGTGGAAGGGTAATAGCTTATGCATCCCGACAACTGAAAACCCACGAAGTCAACTATCTCGCCCACGATCTAGAACTAGCCGCGGTGGTTTTCGCGTTGAAGATTTGGCGGCACTATTTATACCGGACGAAGTGCACCATCTTCACCGACCATAAAAGCTTGAAGTACTTCTTCGAGCAGAAAGATCTAAACATGAGGCAGAGGCGATGGTTGGAGCTTATAAAGGATTATGATTGCGAAATCCATTACCATCCGAGCAAGGCCAACGTGGTGGCAGATGCTCTTAGTAGAAAGGAATGGCCCGAGCCGATCCGGGTGAAGGCTTATCAGCTAATTATGACCTCCGATGTGATGACACAGGTTAAGGAGTTTCAAGATGAGGCATTGAAAGAAGATCGTCTTAACTCCGAAAGGATGAGAGGTCTAGTTACGGAATTGGGTGAGAACACTCTTGGTGTTAAGACCCGATTCGGACGAATGTGGATTCCTCGATACGGGGATCTACGTGGAAAGATTATGGACGAGGCCCATAAGACTCGATACTCCATTCATCCCGGTGCTACCAAGATGTATCACGATATGAAGAAAGATTACTGGTGGCCGGGCATGAAGCGCGACGTGGCGGAGTACGTGAGTAAGTGCCTTACTTGCCTACAAGTGAAGGCGGAACATCAGAAACCATACGGGAAGATCCAACCGTTGGACATACCCTAATGGAAGTGGGAGCATATCACCATGGACTTCATTACTAAGCTGCCTTGCACGTCGAGGGGATGTGATACTATTTGGGTGATTGTCGACAGACTAACAAAGAGTGCTCACTTCCTACCGATCCGAGAGACGTATTCTTCTGAGAGGCTTGCGGATCTATTCATCAAGGAGATTGTGGCTCGTCATGGTGTGCCGGTGTCCATTGTGTCGGATCGTGACACCCGGTTTACATCGAAGTTTTGGAGAAGATTCCATGATGCAATGGGATGAGGCTACACATTAGTACCGCATATCATCCTCAGACTGACGGTCAATCTGAAAGGACGATCCAGACACTCGAGGATATGCTTCGAGCGTGCGTGATCGATTTTAGAGGAAGTTGGGACGACCACCTGCCATTAGCAGAATTCTCGTACAACAACAGTTATCATGCCAGTATTGGCATGCCACCCTACGAGATGCTATACGGTAGGAGATGTAGGACGCCCGTATGTTGGGGAGACATTGGGCAGAAAGAGCTGGAAGGTGTCGAGGTGATCGAGGCTACAACTGAGAAGTTGGAAAAGATCAAAGCCTTCATGAAGGCAGCGAAAGATAGACAAAAGTCGTATGCCGATAAGCGGCGTAGACCAATTGAGTTCAAGGTTAGCGACCGAGTCATGTTGAAGGTCTCACCTTGGAAAGTAATTATCCGATTCAGGAAACAAGGTAAGTTAAGCCCGAGATATATAGGACCTTTCCGAATCATCGCGCGAGTAGGAGAGGTGGCCTATCGACTCGCATTGCCAGATGAGTTAAGTGGAATTCATCCCACGTTCCGTGTATCTCATCTGAGAAAGTGCTTGGCTGATGAGGACATGGTTGTACCACTGGAGGATATCAAGGTGGATGAATGGCTCAACTACGTAGAACAACCAGTGGCAATCATTGATCGTAAGGAGAAGAGGTTAAGAAATAAAGTGGTTCCTCTTGTGCGTGTACAGTGGAAGCACAGGAAGGGATCCGAATCCACATAGGAGACTGAAGAAGAGATGAGGCAGCATTACCCTCATCTGTTTGAGAAATAATAGGTTTCGGGGACGAAACCTATATAAGGGGGGCGGACTTGTAACACCCATATTTTTGAAGAAAATAAAAGAATAAAAGAGAAAGAAAAAGAAGGAAATGAAAGATAACTTAAAGTGGAAGGGTTAAAAGTGTCAAAAGTACAAAGTTTATATTTATTTTGTACAAAAAGGTGGTATGGCCGCCCATTTGTTCTGCACAACATTTTTATTCGGGTGTTTTAGAGAGAGAAAGAGAAGAGCAGAAAATTCTCGGGAATTTTAGAAGAAAACAAGAAGTTCGAAGTTTTTGGTAAGAATTCTCGAATTTCTGATACTTTAGATGATTCTATACCCGTTTATGTGCTTATAAATGTGCTTGTGCGTTCGGTAGTATGTGTGTGCGTGTTTTAGGTGTTAGAAACGACTGGGAAGTTCAAGGAAGGGTATCAAACCCGAAAACAACTAAGGTGAGTTTCTAGATTCCCTTTTTTACATGTTTATACGATTTTGGGGCTGGAAAGTACATGTATGTATGTTTTTATGAGATTGGGTATGTTACCCGTATGTTTGTGTGCATGTGTATATGGGTGGGGTATGTTTTGGGCGAATATAATGTTATGGTTATGTTAAGTTCATGCTTACTATAGTATGTGTATGCTTTGAACCAGGTAATATGATGTTCGGGACTGAAAACAACTTAGAAACATGTTGAGCAGGTTGCTAATACGCCTATACAAGGATCATGTGCTTAAATATTGCTTTAGAAATTGTAAGTGTTACTGATGAGCCTCAACAGTGCCCATGCGCTCAGACAGGGCTCATGCGCCTGGACAGGGCTCATACGCTTGGACAGTGATGTGCCTTAACAGTGCTTATGTGCCTGAAATTATGACTTAGAAAGCTAAGTATAGGATAATATGCCTAAACAGTACTCCTACGCCTAGAAAATTTCTTAGAAAAACTAAGTGTATGATGATGTGCCTGAACAGTAGCTCATGTGCCTAGGTTTTTGCAACAAACGCCTAAGTATCGGGGTGATATGCCTCAACAGTGCTCATACGCCTAAGTGTTAGCTGCTAAGTGTTGGGATGGGACGCCTGCACAGTGGAAATATGCCCAGACAGGGCTCATGCGCCCAAACAGTACTCATGTGCCCGACACTTAGAATTAAATGCAGAATTTTCATGGAAGTCTGTGCATTTAGGGTTTTAGACCGATGTGGACCAGGGATTTATTTATGCACATAATTATACTTGATTGCCATTATGACCATTATTATTATTATTATTATTATCATTAGGGTTATTATTACTGTTAACATGATTACTAATAATATTATTGATATTATTATTGTGTGACTCTACGTGGTATGATCATGATCAAGAAAGGAAATTATTATCAAAGTGAAAGATTAATTATAAAGAAAAGTGGAACGTAAACGAATGAACGAAAGTCTTGCAAGCAAATGTAAAGAGGTGCACGGCCTTGTTGTCGTTAGCTCAACTATGATGCGGGTTAGCTACCCCGAAGGATGCACACAGGGTCAATCTTTGAGATTGATAATGGGGTGAGCAACCTTGTGTTGCGAAAGACCGACAGACTTGCAATCCGTGAGATTGCTAATGGGTGAGCGACTCGGTGTCGCAAAAGACCGAAAGTCTTGCAATCCTTGAGATTGCTAATGGGTGAGCAACTTTGTGTTGCAAAAGACCGGAAGAATAATGGTAAAAGTATGAATTGAACGATGATAAAGATAATAATAATATTACCTATGTGTACGTACGATGTGTGATCACCTATGAAAGAAATGAACGGTTTGAAATGGAAATTAAAGTAATTTATTTATAAAAACTAGAACTCACTCAGCAACACTGACTTTTATGTATTTTCCAGTTGGCAGGTAAAACGTTGCTGAGGGTGGCACGCGGGGATGGCTACTCGGCGGGGCAAGACTGACATCCATTTATGTTTTGAGAATACTGTTGTTTTGTAATTCATTTAACTATTCATTTTGTGACTCATGACTTACAATATATTGCTTAACAACAGTGTTTCTAATGAATGAATTGTTTTTGTTAATTTAATTGCGCTGCTCAAATTTATAATATGTACTGTTTATGCTGTGAATGACCAACTGTGAGGTGCCCGGGAATGGGGCCTTACAATTAGATGTGACATATTTGGAGTATCTTGGAATCTTGAACACATGCATGTAGAAAAATAATATTTGGTCTGTTGGTTGTAAGATACATGAAAGATCCAATGACGGCTCTATACTACTGATGAACTGCTTCCCCTTTAAGATCAGGAGTAATGAACATGTCTTAGACATAGGGATTTTTGTAGTCTTGGCATCAGTAGCATGAATTCTTACTAAAATATCCTAAACATACTTAGATGGATTTATAAAAATGACATCAGAGGTTTGTTTCACTTGCATCTTTAGAGAAGAAAGTGAGTTCTCCCATTGAATTAATCTCAAACTTTGAATTCACGAGACCTTCAAAGGATTTGCACGAGCTCTCATTTGTACACCTAAAAATGATATCATCCACATATATTTGTACTAAAATGATATCCAGATCAACTTTCTTATGAACAAAGTTTTATCTATAGATCATTTTATGCATTCATTTTATAGGAGAAAGGTAGAGAGTGTCTTATACTATTTCCTTGGAGCTTGGTGAAGACCATAGAGACCTTTATCAAGTTTTCATACTTGATCTGGATTGTAAGAAACTAACCTTTATGGATTAAAATATCAAGTGAAAAGCAAAAAACTCAAATCATACGAGATATACAAGGATGCAAGAACTCCAAGATGATGGATAAAATCTTATCGCACGAAAACTTGGAGTTTCCACGTGAGAACTTAATGTTCTCGCACGAGAATATATGGATATATATATATATATATATATATATATGTTTTTTCTTTGTATTTTATTATGTGTGTTTATTTGTAAAGGTGCTCTGAGAGCGAGAGAGCATAAAGATGTGTGATAGGCCATCTGAGGAGAGCTCACCTTGGGTGGATCGAGCTTAAACAATGTAAACTCATTTGGTATTGTAATCATTTGATTAATAACATTCGATTAAGTTTGTTTGAAGTTCATTTATATCATACATGCAAACATCCGTCTTAATTTGATTATCGAGTGCAACAATATGTGAAATCGATCGTGACAATGACTTTACATTACTTGAGATCTTGAAAAGAAGGAGGTTGGGAGACATAAACTTCTTCATCAATCTCACCATAGAGGAATGCACTCTTGACATCCATCTAAAATACCTTGAAGTGTTTGGAGGCAACAAATGCTAGAAAAAATCATGATTGCTTCAACCCAGGCCATAGGAGCAAAGAGTTCATCAAAATCAATCGCTTCTTTTTATGTGTACCCTTGTACCTTAAGTGTGGCTTTGTTCTTGATAACAATACCTCTATCATCCTTTTTATTTCTGAACACCCATTTGGCTCCTATTGCAGTGTTCCACCTGAGGAAGTACATATAGTTTCCAAACCTTCTAATGAGAAAATTGAAGAAGCTCCTCTTACATAGCTTCTACCCACCTATTATATCTTAAGGCCTCATCCACTTCCTTGGCTCTACTTGAGAAAGGAAGCATAAACACAAACAAATGTTTGCTTCACTCACCATATTTATTGTCCTGACACCAATATTTATATCCCCAATGACATTCTTAACTGGTGCTTTTTATGAATTCTTAGTGTTAGGATTACTTGGAGTTGCTGATATGATCTAAGTTGGAGAAATTTGTTTCAGGAAGTTCAATAGATGGATTGACCGACTCAACTTTCGAATTGACTCCTTTTTAGAATTTGTCATACTTGGTTCCTTTTCAAGAAATTGTCTAGTATCATAATGATCATAAGACTCCATATCTATGAGTCATAATGTGCAATTAATGGTTGACCCATATTATTTGTGGTACTAGCATCTAGTTCCGTTGAATGTGGTTGAAATGTATCAAAAGATGACTTGTTATGACTCAGACCCTGTGGTAGATTAACCTGTGGTCATTAGTCCTTGGTACTTGTATGTCTGTTGATATGTTAAGAGAGTCCCTTGAAACATTCTCAATAAAATTGTTAAATGCAATTGTGAATCCATTTAGATCAAGCATCCAACTTGGGTTATTTCAAAACTATTTGAGAAATTTTCATTAAATATGAAATTTTCAGATTTCTCAATAGTGTGATCAACTTTGTTGTATACTAAATAAGGCTTCGCTCATGTTAAGTATCCTACAAAGAACCCATCTACTCATTTCTCAACAAATTTAGATAAATGATCTTTGGTATTTAGAAGGGTGCATGGACATCCAAAAGGTCTTAGAAACCCTATGAATGGTCTTCTCTTATGACATAATTCATAAGATGTTTTTCCATGGGTCTTGACTATCAACACCTTATGCTTTAGCCTAGAATGTTATAAGAAGTTTGGATTTGGACAACATGGTCCTAGCAGCCTTAATAAGTGTTCTACTTCTTCTTTCTACAACTCCATTCTATTAAGGAGTTCTAGGAGCACTATATTGCCTTGTAATGCATTTTGATTCACAAAAAGAATTAATGGTGTGGTTTTAAATTAAGCTCCTTGATCACATCTAATTATTTTAACCTTTTAATTAATCAATTTGGTTCTCTTTTTTATAATAAATGATTTTAAAATTTCAGTAGCTTTATCTTTAGTTTCTAAAAAGAAAACCTAAGTGGGTCCTGTAAAATCATCTATTATTACCAATCAATATGATTTCCTCCTCTAACTCTATTGGTCCAAATAAGTCCATGGGTAACATATGTAAAGAAGTTCTTACTGAATTCAATTCTTTGTACTTTTGAGAAGATCTGTGTTGCTTTCCTTTTAGGCAAGCAACACAGTAGTCAGCACATGCAAACTCATTGGTTGGTAGTTCTGTGACTAACCCATTCCAAACTAGTTTATTCATATTTTTAAGATTTGCATGTGCCAATCTTCTAGGCCAAATGGAGGTTTCATTTAGTGAAGCTTTGGATATGAAACATGATATATTTCCGGAAGGTTATACATTCTGTATGTTGATCATGTACATATTGTCCTTCCTAGGAGCTCTTAATAGTATTTTTTCATTTGGAATCTTAATCCCAAGATATAGGACGATACATTCATGCTCTGTGAAAAGAGTGTTGTTTTGTTGATCACACAACTGAGACACACTCGGTAGATTATAGTTTAACTCTTTCACATAGTTCACCTTGTCAAAGTTTATCTTACCATTACTGACGATCCCCCTTCCAATAATGTATCCTCCTTTTGTATCACTTCTAAAAGCAACAAATCCATCATCATATGGTAGTACATTCATCAAGCATGATCTGTCACCTGTCACGTGTCGGGAGCATCTACTATCCATAATCTATAAGTTTGTTTTGTCCTCTGGATTATCCTGCAAAAAACAAATTGGTTAGTGATGAATGGGACCCAAGCTTGTTTAGTTTGGGTCTTCCAGTTTTTAGTAGTTATGTAAGTGCTAAGGAGTTGATATTTAGTTTTGGCCATCTAAGGATTCGGCAGATGTCTTTAGTTTCCAGGCTTTTGTTTCGACTTCGCCTGATGCTTTGACATTATCCTTCTTGCGATAATATTCTGAAGCTTTTAAAGATGGTGAAGGATTCGCAAAAGTCTTTTTCTTCTTCAAGTTTGCAGCTACTGATTTGTTCGGCAGATCCTTTAGAGGTGCTATCTTTGCCTTGGAATCAGCACTTGAGGGACTTGTTTTCCAGATAGTTATATGGATACTATCTTTTCTTTTTTATGGTTGTTTAACAGATGCAAACTTCTTTGAGGATTTTGGCTAGTTAGGATGATTGATAGAGTAAGCTAAGGGGTTGTATTGATAGTCTTTTGTAAAGTGTATCTTTCCCACATATTTGGCATGTGATCTTCATCTGCTCCTTAGCTGACTTCATCATCTGCTTCATCTATTGTAGCTCCTTCTTCATCTCTTCATTCTTGTCTCTTCTTATCAGCTCATAATCAATGACATTTATAGTTTTCACTTTCTTTTTTAAAGATCTCATCAGCTAACTTCAATTAGTTCTACCTATCTTTTTATTTATCTTTTGATCAGCATGAGTGGTTAGATCTATCTTCTTCTTTGGGAACCACCTATTATGGATTTCTATTGCTTCAAAAATAGACCTTTGAATATACGGTTAGGGTCTCTCTTATGAAGAGTTTGAGGTTCCTCCCTAACAACTTTTGTTGTGAGTCTTCTTATTGTAGCAATGCTATGATTGAAGCTTTGTCTTGGTGGAGGATTTTGACTCAGCGTGCAGCTAGTTAACCATAGAGGATGACTTTCCTTTACAAATTCCATCTTCTGAATCACAACCTTTTTTTTTCTTTGGCCTGGAGTTCTTCCTTCTTCTTATCCCTTTCTTCCTCTTCCTTTTTTCTTTTCTCTTCCTCTTCATCTACTTCTTTAACTACTCCCTCCTTCTTTTCCTTCTTTTTTGTCTCAACTTTTCAGTAGACGCCCTTTTACAAGTGGTTTTGGCAGACACTTGCTTCTTTGCCTAATGGTTGCATAACTTCTGAGTAGCTGTGAATTTTTTAAGGCCATACATGATGCTATTTTGTATGCTCTTTGCGATTAGGCATAGAGTCTTTGAATCCACATCCATCTTCTTTAGATCTTTATCTGAATAATTTGTGGGATCATTGGGAATATGACTCCACCTTGACCGACAACTTGGACCATGGGGACATATTGTCCATTTAGAATAAAAATCCAGAGTCTCATGTCTTGATTCCTTATAAAATCCTCCATTTGGATTTTCGACGTACCATAGTCATATGGTGTAAACATGGGAGGTTCGTCTGAGTTCCGTTCTCCAATTCATGCTCACTTGAGATTGCTACAACAGTCATTTTTAAAGAATAGAGGGATATGAAGAAGTATGGTTGTTGATAGTGTGATAAGATTAAAAACAAGTGATTTGTTGAAAGGTGACGTCAAGCAAATCAAGAGCCAAATCCATTTGTTGGATTGGGGTTATAGATTAACAAGAATTTTATATCCAATCAGAAGTTAACAAATGCGGAATCTAAGTTAACAAATTACTAACAAAATACAAATACTTAGAGTAAAGATATATACATAAGTTTAACCTTTCCAAGCATTCACTTGATTAATCTTTAGAGTACAAATGATACAATCGATAGCGAAACCAAGTAGCTTGAAAATCTTTCCTCTACTATAAAAGTTTGAGGACTTTATAATATAAAATCTAAATAACAGGAATAAACTACTCTACGTTCAGAATGTATAGCAATACAGACAATCAGCACATCAGAGTTAGGCAACTTCAGTACTATGTAGTCTCTAAAAGTCTGAACATAGCAACTATCGGTACAAACAGCCTTGTCTTTTGTAACATTGATCGGTACCTCAGGTAATTCAGTGCTGATCGGCAGCTATTGATGAGCAACTCATCTATTTGAATGTTGATCAGTAGCTTTTTAGCATATGCTGATCGACAGTCATTCAGATATGTGATTCGGCAGTTGATTCAGCACCTGGCAAAAATCAGTAGTTGGTAGCTAGTGCTGAATTCTTGAGTTTTTGGTAATTTCATCCTCTTCATAGATCAACAATAAGCACAGTCGATATCACAAAAACTATCATAGTATATGTAAACAATCAATAAGATATGCATATCATCTGTAACGCCCCAAAATTCCCGAAGCGAGCCATTTAATAATGATGGGCTTTTTAAGGGCTAATTAAATTAAATAAGGAAGATAGTGGGCTATGGACTAAATTAACCTTAATGGGCTGTGTTTTGATGTGTTTAAGGGCCCTTAATCAGCCCTTAAACATGCATGATCAGCATCCATCTTCCCATTTACAACCCTAGCCCCAAGCTTCTAGAGAGAGAAAGTAGAGTAAGAAAGTGAAGATTTTGGAGGATTTGGAGCTTGGTTGCTTTGAAGATTGAAGATCTGAGTATTGGAGCTTCAAACCACAAGAAAGGAGCAACAAATCAAGGTAAGAATCGTCATCCAAACGTCCCTTTAGAACAGATCCGGATTTCTAGGGTTTTGAGTTCAAAAAGTTTTAAAGAAACACATAAAGGTCAAATTTTTACGTATGAAAACGTGTAAAAAGGTTAGATATGGTTTCATGGATGGTAAACCAAGGATTTGGATGTAAAAAGTTATGATTTTGGGTTAAAAACGGGCTGGTTCGTCATTTTTATGCATCCAGCGAAACTGTGAGCCCGATCAGAGAAACTGTGGACTCATCCGGCGAAACTGAGAGAGTTTCCAGCGAAACTGTAGTTTCACCCTAGCAAAACTACTGTGTCCGAGAAAACCATTAAGACTTAGCGAATCTAAGAAATTCCAACGAAAGTTGGGCGCTCATGGCAGCGAATCTGTCCAGTGAAACTGGCAGAAGTACTGCCCAGCGAAACTGTTAGCGAAACTGCCAGCGAAACTGTCAGCGAAATTGTGAAGAAAATGACGTTTTCGTGTATTAACTTTCGTGCAGCTTGGGTATTCGGACTATAGCTTAAGCAACTTAGAATTGAAGCTATTTTGCTAAGTTCAGGTGAGTTCTAGACCCCTCCTTTACCCATTTTCAATGTTTTGGGGTGATATGCATACTAAAATACATACTTTCATGATGACGGTTTTTAAGACCTATTATCAAGGAAATGAAATTTTCTAAAGTAAAATGTGCCATTTAAATAGTTCAAATAATTTTCAGGCGCGCTGACCTGGCAGCCCGGCCCCAGCCAGGGGCGTTTCCCCATGGACCCCACTAGGGGTTGCCGCCCCTAGGACCCCGCTATCAGGGGATGCCGCCCCCGAACCCCCGCTGTCCCGCGGAGGGTCGGTTATTTAGTTTGTCTCTCATGGTTGATGAAATGTGAATGCTTAAACTAAGAGTTTGCTTCTTATTATGTGTTAAGTGTATGTGAAAACTAAAGATATAAGTGAAACTTAAAGAACTATTATTGTGCCCATAACGTGTACCTTGATAAAGTAAAGCCTTGCAAGCAATTGATAAAGGAGGGTTGCATTTGGTGTGCCCTCATGATGATAAAGTAAAAGCTCGAAGAGGCAAGTCAGTAAGGCCTGGATTGGCATGACAATAACGGCCTGTTTGGGTACGACAGTAAGGCCTGAATAGGCATGTCGGTAAAGTCCTGTGTTTATCATAGGCACCGATAGTAACTGGGAATTGACGGATAAAGAAGAGCGATAGTAAATAATTAATGGTAAAGTAGTGATAAAGCGATCATTTGTGAAATCAATGTTCTGATAGATGATGATTGTTTTCAAATGTTAAAGTTACTACCTTTTATAAAAGTTGTTAATGATGTAAACCTAGAACTCACTCAGCGAAGCTGACTGTTTTTATGCATATTAGTTGACAGGTGAGCTTTTGGGCTTGTGGGATAGGAGCATGGAGCTAACGCTTCTTGGCATCTGAAGACTAGCATCCCTGATAAAGAAGAATATTAAGATAATTTTAAAGACTATTCGATGTTTAAAGACAATGTTTATATCTTAAATTTAATCAAGTTGTAATGAATTGCAATTACTATATTTTCCGCTGCGATGAATATATCTGAATGCACTTTTTAAATCTATGTTTTGCTGTGAATGACCAACAGTGAGGTTTCCTGGGACCAGGGCCTTAGATCATCCCCAAGTCATGGAAAACATGTAAAATAGCGGGTATAGAACTCACCTTAAGATGATTGCAAGAGAATTAAAATCAACCAAGAGCTTTAACACACAAATTTACATGTTTAAGCATTAAAACTATCATCCTTTTATTCATTATCGCTTAAAAAAGGTTTACACATGATATTTTTTTTACCTTGATCACCTTCTTTTCCACTATCTCTTTCTATTTTTGCTTCTCTCTCTATAATGCTCTATTATTGTTTATGTGTGAAAGGTAGGGAACAAGGGGCACCCATATCCTTTTATTCGTTTTCTCCATTCAAGCATGTTGATGTATGAAAAGTGTTTCAAATAAATTTAAACTGATAGGTTTAAAATAGATCGATCTGTGATGATATTGTAATGCAATGATCAAATATAAACATAAAGTAATCAAACACAAGAAAATACTTCAAAATTCATAGTTGTTTCATTGATAATAGATGCAAATGGATAGAATGTTAAAGGTGAATAACAATAGAAAGTTCTAACTATTTCGAACCCCTGCAAAATACATACAATATCCTATTTATACTAAAAATGAAAACAAAAGAACATACATTTATAAATAAGTCCCTATACCATGAAAAAAAATACAAAATGACTAATTCTGATCTTCAAAGAGCTCCAACAATACTCCCCCTAAGATTTACATTTATCTTCAGTCAATCCTAAATTATTCTGCTTCTTCTTTGATTTTGAACATCGGTTTTTCTTTATATATCTCTAATTCTTTCGATGCTTTCTGAATTGATGACATGAATTTAGCTGCCAAAATAGCTTGTTTTAGCTTTAATTCATTTGTTTTTATCTCCATTTTCTGCATCATTTCCAAAGTTTCTTTATATAGCCCAGCTATATCAACATTTGCATAGAATTCAATTGGTTTAGGATAATCACTTGAATGAATTTCCAAGACACCTTTACTTGAAATCCTCATGAATTCAATGTTTTTGATACCTTCTTTATAATATTTGCATATGCTAGAGCCTTCCTCAAAGAAATTCGCTCCATAGCAGCATTCATTGCTTTAGTAACTGCCATAAAGTACTTATCATTCTCAGCTGCCTTAGACGATACTCTCAGAAACTTTTGATTTGACAAAAAGGAGATATAACTTGGATGTAAGAGTTTAAGCTCAAACAATCCAAACAAGCATATCATATCTTTATCCCAATTATCTAGATTTCTTACCAACATCAACTGGAATGAATCAGGATGATAGAACCATCTCAAAATTGGTTTTGATTTTTGAGTGCCATCGATCACCTTTAATCCAGGGTTTGTTACTTTCTCAAAATATCTATCACTGAATGATTCTAAAAAATCTTCCTCTTCAGCTGAACTGGAAGCACCTTTTTTTCCACATCTTTAAATTCTTGAAATATTCTTTATCCTTTGGATCATATCGTGTTTGAAGAAATGATGCCATCCTTGAAATGCCACGATCTAGAAGTTGCATAAGGATTTCTCCTCGAGATGCCTTTGTTGGATTAATCAAAGGTAATCTATTTAACTCCTTCAGATCTTGTACAGGAAGAGAAATGACGCTTTAATGAAAATAATAAACATCACATATAGCATTCACTCTTTTTATAAAAAATGCATATAAAACTTCATCGTATTTCCAAGCTATGATCTTTACTTTTTGTGTTTTATGAGGAACAATTATTGCATTTAGCAATTCAGAAATTGATTGTCCTGTTTGTAAAACATTTCGCATAATATCTCCAGCAGATCTTGCTTTGTTCCACAGTTGTTTCCGATCAACTGAAACATTGTAAGCCTGTTTTTCATACGCTGGAAACATCTCTATCAACTCTTTTCTGTTCTTATGAGTTCTCTTCACTAACCCCATAGGTTTTATCTCCTGAGGTTTCAACATTCTTATTCTTTTAGTGATCTCAAGATATTGAGGATTATCCATATCAAGGACTATCATTCTGTTATTTTGCTTATCAGTCTCTTGAAAACTTCTGACTACGTTCCTCAGAGTAGTTCCTTGCAGTCTATTTAATCTTTTTCTTGGATATTTTTTTGATTGTAGCCATATCTTCAATGAAGTAATACTCATATCATATGGATCAGGATGATGTAACTCAAAAGTTGGAATATCATTAACATTTATGCTTTCATTCATCAAAGTCCACTCACCATGCTCTAAACTAATCTCATTTGGATCAGCAGGATCAATAGATTCTTTTAACAAGTATTTTGCATATTCTTCATTTATTTGAGATCAAACCATCTAAAAATACACGATTGTACTTCTTTTTTACCAGATAATTGTATCTTTCATCAAAGTCTATTGATATATCTTCTTGAAAATCTCTAACTGGAGAGTCGGTAATATCATGAATATCTTCATCTTCTAACACCTCGTCATACCAATCATCAGGAAAATCAGAATCTATTTCATCTAAAGCTTCAATTTGCCTTTGGACATCACTCTCATCAACATTTAGTGATTCATCCATAGATTTCTGCATTTTTAACATTGGTTTAGAAGATGATTCAGTCATAGTTTCATTAATTTTTCTTTTTCCTTTATCAACTTATGATATTTCTTGAATTATACTTTCTAAAACTTCAGGTTCTATCTTTTTCTCTGATGATAGAACATCAGGTTCTTTGAATTGATCTTTCAAGCTTTCTTTCAGCTTCTCACATTCATCATTTAACACTTTCAATTTCTCCTTAAGTTCAGTCATCAATATATCTTTCTTTAACATTTAACCTTTCAACATTTCATTTTCTTCTCTCAACTTCTTGATAATCTAATCTTGTTCCTTATTCATTTCTTTCAAGGGATCAATAAGATTAACATCATTCACCTCTTCAGTTTGAACAGGCACATTTTATGTTGTTTTGAGTTGAGACTCTTCAGTAATAACTATTTCTTGAGTCATATGAATTGGAAATTGTATAATAGGTGAAGCACCTTGAATAAAAGGCTCAGATAAATCAACATTGGAAAAGTCAAATTCCATACTTGTTCTTCATTTGCTTCATCAATATCTTCATTCACATCATGTACATCATCATTAACTTCCTCTTTATTAACATTTTCATTTATATGATCTGATAATGTTTCTTCACTGTCTGCTTCTTTGTTTTCTTCAGATACATTTTCACCACCATCATTATCATTATCATCATCACTACTAGATGAACTTTCTTCATTCTCAGGTTCATCTAAATCATCATCATCATTTTCTTCTTCTTCAGAATCAGACACATCTCGATTAACATCTTCAATTAGATCATTAGGATCAATAGCAACATCCTCAGTTAAATGAAAATGAACCTCATGGATGTTCACATCACCTCTTGTCACATTCCTGATATAATAAAAAAACAAGTACATTTTGAGCACCAACAATCATAGCTATTCTCTTATACACTGTTTCAGACACATGTTCAAGTTCAAATCTTTCACCACTGACTCCATAAGCATGAAAATCAGGGTTTTCTTCATTTATGATCTCTGGAGAAATCTTGCATACATCAAATACTTGTTCCTCTTTCCTTTCTCCAGCTTGTAAGCAAATCCATTAATAATCCATTTAGCCATGTTAAATCTTCTGTTTATGGCTAAAGCTACTATTAGAGAGGCTATATCAACTGGAAATGAATTCCATCCATCACTTCTCTTTGAATACAATGTTAAAAGATGTAGCATAAAAGCTTCCAATGATTGTAACTCTTGCTCTAAAGAATTGTTTCTTTGGAAAATTATCAGGATGACCCATAGCAATGAACGTCTCTCTACATTCATTAAAAGGAAGCTTAGACAAATCTTGTGGTTTATTGTTTCCCAGTCTCAGAGCATCTCTTATAGTCTTTTCAGAAACTTCAATCGTCCTTTGATCTGTACTAAATCCTCTCAATACTTTTTTCCTTCATCATCTCTATCTATCTCAGCTATTCTCCAAAATTTCTTTATCAATCTTGCAAATATGACTGGTTTTGCACACATAGCATACATATATCTTGTCCTCAATAGGAATCTAATCATGTATTCATAACCAACAACATCATGAACATCTTTATTTAAGAAGGCTGCTACGTTATGCTTTAGCTCAAACTTTAATTCTGCCATCTGTTAAATACAAGACAAACAATCAGTATATATGAATAACAATGATTTAATTCTTATTATTGATTATCAAATTACTTAGTAATTTTAAAATTTTTAAAACTTGAGATCAAATTCACTTTAAAAGTTTCTAAGTGTTATAACACTATACCATAAGCAAAATTACATTCAAATTCAAGTTTTAAAGATTTAAAAAATACTAAATATTAACAATCTTTTCAAAATCATTTGATTATATGAATTATCATGATTTACAGTTTTATTTTGATTAAAAAATTCAAATTGACTTTTCAATTCTTATTCAATTTAGTCGACCGAGAACATCAAATCATCAAGAACACAATATGATGAAATCAGGTTTTGAGTATCATAATCTGATCGAAATCATGTATTAACAACATATTAATGATAAATTTTAGTTATTGTTAAACATGTAAGTCTCAAATTTTGATTTTCATCAACTCTTAGGGAAACGCCCGAATAGCTATCGAACGCCTAATCAAATGTTCTAATTATGTTCTGAAATTTGATGTTATAAGATCAACATGATGTGTTGAAATCAATGATTTTACCTATTTATCACAAAGATTAAGTTGAAATCAAACACTATTGAGATACTGAAATGAGTCGTATGAGTTGAGAGTAACAGAGTTTTTTTTAGTTTAGATGTGAAAATGAAGAATTCTACCAAGTGTTGAATATAATATATATATGTGTTGTGTGTGTGTGTGTGTGTGTGTAAAACTCTTAGGAGCATGACCACTGTGGAGGCGTACGGGCACTGTGGAGACACATGAGACTTAGACGCACGAGCATACTTGGTCACATTTTCTCAGAAAACCCTTGGACACATGAGAGCTGTTTAGGCACATGAACACTATTCAGAGGCGCATGAGAATTGTTCAGGCGCATGACCTAGACAGAAACGCCTAACACTTGGTCAATTTCATGAACCCTCAGTCCATATAAGAACTGTTTAGATGCATGATCCTTTCAAGTATCCACACTTAGAAATATTTTCAACTTTAAAAAGTCTGGTACTATTTAGGCGTATGAGACTGACTTGAAACTCCCACACTTAACCTTTTTCACACACATGACAACTGTTCAAACGCATGAGTTTGAACCAAACGCCCAACATTACAAATTTTTGAAAATTTATCATACTCTTGAAATGGACTTTTTAACACTTTTCAGGCATATAAGAAACTGTCATACGTCTAGCACTTGAAAATATTTCATAAATTTCATCCAAACACTATTTATGCACATGAACACTGTTCATTATAAATTTTCACACTTCACACTTAGTTAACTTTGACTATCACTCATCATACATTATCAATTGTCAAATGATCATTTTCTTAATTTCCAATCAAGCACAATTTTACGAACAAGTTTTAATTAAATAATTTCCCATCATTTTAGTCTCTATTTAAAAAAATTAAATACAAATGACCACATTTTTATAGCAAGAAGCTTTTTCACTTGTGCTAAAATCAAGCACTATTTATGCTTGTCATGGATAGCTTCATTCTTTTCATCCAAACATCTGATTTTGATTATTTCCTTTTCATTTTACTCCCCTAAACTTTTTAATTGAGAAACTTAGAAGTTTATTTATGATGCAAATAGAGTAAACCAATCATTATCAACATGCTTGCACATAGAAAACCATACAAAAGTAAAAATAAATTAGATTAGAAGTCTACTATGTACATAATGAATCATTTGCATATGATGAGATCATATCAATTAAGATCAGCACATTAAAATAAAATAAATTATGGATAGTCATAGATAGTGATTAAATCATGATGAGGTGTGTTCCAGGTCAGCGATCCTGCAGCAACGGAGACACTACATCTAAGAACAGACAATAAATGTTTTTAGCAAAAGTATCAGCACACTTACTTTTTCAATTCTTGGATTGATTAAGGTTCGATTAGATATGAGATAATGTAACCCACACTTAGACTTAGAGAGCCCGGCCCTCTTCAAGGTATGCAAGAAAGCACTTTTACTCAGCTTAAAAACCTGACATATATGAATAACCAGATCTCATGTTTAGGAACAAGAGAAGCATCATGGTTAAACCAACTGATAATCTCTTAGAAAACCACCATGGATGAACCATTAGGTAATCTCCGAATCCATTTGATAAAGAAATAGATAGAGATGATCCATAAAGAATCATAGGGCATCCATTTTAGGCTTTTGAAAGGATTGTGCACATTGGTATGTTTTGCATCAGGTGAGAGTATCCAGGTCTGTAATGACTTGCAACAGAGGATACCTCGTCACTTCAGGTCTATGATGACTCATAACAGAAAAGAGAACAGATGCTATAAACAGATCTCATGGTTTTTTATATCACCATCAGGTGTGAGGTTGTGACTTTACAATCAATCTATCAGATAAGTCAACACTACTCATTGGTACTAAGATGGACACACACAATGCATAATTGATTTAGTGTAATAACAAGAATTTATATTTTCAGTACAATTGCAAGAACTTACCTACACATCAAATCTGATCACGCCAAACTTTACTAGCAAGTGAAATATGCAACTGATTAAAACCAATGTACTATCATTTCTCACATATTACACAGACATATTCATTTTTAAATAATATATGAACAAAGATACTCTATCTTTGTAATTTTGTTTTTAAAATTTTCTATTTGCTTTTACTATTTTTTATTTTTGTATTTTCTTTTACTTTTTCACACACACATAATATATACAATCACGCAGTTAACTTTGACAGTTTCTCTTGAAATTTTATTGTTTATATATAAAAGAGGGTTCTTTTCATTTTTTTATGATTCAAATAATAAAAGAAATTCAATCATGCAATTAAACATTATTTATGAGACCAATTGACTTGACTAAATACTTAAACCTACCTAGTAAGAAGGATTTTGTAAATAGATCAGCCAATTGTTTTTCAGTTGATATTAGAACCAAAATGATTAAACTTTTTTTAGAGTTATCTCTGAGAAAGTGATATGAAATTTTGATATGTTTTGTTTTGGAATGTTGAACAAGATTAGTTGTTATATACATAAAAGTTGTGTTATCAATGTAAATAGGAGTTTTCAGAAAATTGAACCCGTAATCCAACAGTTGGTTTTGTAACCAAAGGATTTCAGAACATCCTGCTGATGCAGCTATGTACTCAGCTTCTGCAGTTGAAATGGATACATTTGTTTGTTTCTTACATTACCATTAGAATAATCTGGGACCTAAAAACTGACAACCACCCGTTATATATTTACGATCTTGACAACATCCCCTATAATCACTATCTGTATATCCATGTAACTCGAAGTTTCCTTCATAAGGCTACCATAACCCTAGAGCCGGTTTTTCTTTGAGATGGCTACCATAACCCTAGAGCCGGTTTTTCTTTGAGATATCTAAATATGCGTTTAACAATGATAAGGTGAGATTGATTCGGGTCTAATTGATGCCTGGCACAGACAGAAACATCATACATTATATCAGGTCTAGATGCAGTAAGATACATCATAGAACCAATCATGGATCTGTATAAAGTTTGGCCAATAATTTTTTCCTTTCGGATCAGGTTCACTCTTGGTATTGGCGTGAGTTGGAGTTCTAATAGATTGACAATCTTGCAGTTTAAACTTTTTCAATAGTTTTTTAACAAATTTCTCCTGATAAAAATTCCATCTGCAGACTGTTTCACCTGTAATCCAATAAAAAATTAATTTCTCCCATACAACTCATTTGGAAACGAGACTTTATGATTTCTTCAAATTCATTGCACAATTTTTGACTTGTCGAACCTAATATGATATCATCAATATACACTTGAACACATAAGAGATCATTAGCGTCCTTCTTTATAAACAAAGTCCGATCAATTTTCCCTCGCGTGTATCAATGCTGGATCAAATGTTGTAGCAATGTATCATACCAAATTCTAGGAGCTTAATGAAGACCATACAATGCATTACTAACCCTATACATACGATGAGGGTATGTTGAATCTTCGCAACCCTAAGGTTGCTTGACATACACATCATGTATGATTGGTCAATACAAGAAAGCACCTTTCACGTCCATCTCGTACACCTTGTATTTCATATATAAAGCATAAGCCAGGAAGACACGAATTGCTCCAAGTCTTTCAATTGGAGCAAATACTTCATCATAATCAATCCTTCTTCTTAGGTGTAACCTTGTGCAACAAGTCTCGCTTTGTTGCAAACAACAATTCCTCGATCATCTGATTTATTTCTAAACAACCATTTTGTGCCAATGACATTTTGTCCTTCAGGTAAATCCACAAGCTTTCATACTTCCTATTTGCGGAACTGTAATAACTCTTCTTGCATAGCCTCAATCCAACTATTGTCTTGTAAAGCTTTAGTGATGTTTTTAGGGACAATTTGAGAGAGAAAACACGAGTATAAGCACAATTTTTTTGTTATTCTCTCATTCAATGGACCTATAATCTATGACGTAGGATGGTTCTTGTGAATACAAGATGTTGGAATCCCATCTTCTGGAAACAAACATCCAGATTAGTCTGGTTCAAGTTAGATAGCTACTGCAATAGGTTTGAAATATATGGAGTGGAATTAGGAACTTGAGTTGGTGAGTTAATAAAATAATCAAGATGATCAGTAACAACTACATCAGCAGGAACTAATGAATGTGTAACACCCGTATTTTCTTTTTAAAGGAATAAAAAGGATAAAAGAGAAAGAAAAGGAATGAAATGGAAGTCAACCCTAAAGTTGAGGGACCAAAAGTGACAAAAAGAACAAAAGTCATAAAAAGCTGGTGAAAAGGTGGTATGGCCGCCCATTTCACCCTGCACAACACTTCTCATCCGGATTTTAGAGAGAGAAAGGAGAGGATACGAGTTTTTGAAGAAGAAATCAGAGAGTTCGAAGTTTTTGGTAAGAACTCTCGAATTTTGATGCTTTAGATGGTTCTAGACCTGTTTATGTGCTTATAAATGTGACTTGTATGTTCGGTTTGTATTGTATGTGTGTTAGGTGTTAGAAACGCCCGAGAAGTTCAGGGAAGGGTATCAAACCCGAAAACAACTAAGGCGAGTTTCTAGAACCCCCTTTTTACATGTTTTCATACGATTTTGGGGCTGGAAAATACATGTATGCATGTTTTTATGGGGTTGGGTATTATACCCGTATGTTCATGTTCATGTGTATGTGGGTGGGGTATGTTTTGGGAAAATGTATTGTTATGATTATGTTAAGTTCATGCTTAGAATAGTATGTGAATGTTTAGAACTAAGTGATATAATGTTTGGGGCTGGAAACGACTTAAAAATATGTGGAACAGGCTGCTAATACGCCTATACAAGGCTCAAAAGCCTGAATAGTCCTCATACTCCCAGGGCCTTGACCAGAAACTTAAGCGTTGGGGCTTATGCTCCCCAACAGTACTCATGCGCCTAAACTATGACTTAGAAAAACTAAGTACGGGGTAATATGTCTAAACAGTACCCATGAGCCTGAAATTTGGACTTAGAAGCTTACATGGAAATGAGCCTAAATAGTACTCATACGCATGAAATTATACTTAGAAAATTAAGTATAAGATAATACGCCTAAACAGTGCTCTTGCGCCTGAAGTTATGACTTAGAAAACTAAGTATAGGTTAATGAGCCTAAGTAGTGCTCATACGCCTAAGTAATAAACTGCTAAGTGTTGGGTGGGACGCCTGCACAGTGGTAATACGCCCAGACAGGGCTCATGCGCCCAAATAGTCCTCATGCACCCAACACTTAAAATTAAATGCAGAATTTTCGTGGGAGTTTGTGCAGCTAGGGTTTTGGACTAATGTTGACTAAGGTTCATTAAATGCATATGATTATGTTTGATTGATATTATGACCCTTATTATTGATGATGTTATGATTAGAGTTATTATTATTGTTATTAATATTATTAATATTAATAATGTATGACTCTACGTGGTATGATCATGATTAAGACAGAAATTATTATCATTAATAAATTGAAAGATTAAGGATAAAGAAAAGTGGAACGAAAACGAACGAACGAATGGCTTGCAAGCAAAGATATGGAGGTGCACACCCCTGGCAGGTGTAAGCTCAACTGTGATGCGGGTTAGCTACCCCGAAGGATGCACACAGGGTCAATCTTTGAGATTGACAATGAGGTGAGCAACTTTGTGTTGCAACAGACTCGGTTAGCAGGGAATCGTGAGATTGCCACTGAGGTGAGCAGTCATGTACTGCAACAGACTTGGCTAACATACGATCGTGAGAGATCGATATGGAGGTGAGCGGCCTTGTTGTCGCAACAGACTCGTAAGAATGAATGTAAAGACTGAAAGAGTAATGGAAAGAGTATGAATTGAATGAATGATGGGGATAATAATAATAATTATTAATTGTATGTATGTAAGATGTATGCTCACGAACGAAATATCATAATAAGGTACAAAATGGGATCCTCGTCATTCGACCTCCGTAATCGTGGCTGTGTGCTACGAAGAGGGTAAAGCCTGACGGGATCTAGATGATAAATGAATGATAATGAGATATGATGAATGAACGAAAGCTAACAAACGCAATGAAAGATAATAATGATATTATCTACATATACGTATAATGTGTGGGCATGTACGAAAGTATAGTATGATTTGAAATAGTAAAGTATTTTAATTATAAAACTAGAACTCACTCAGCAACGCTGACTTTTATGTATTTTCCAGTTGGCAGGTAAGCGATGCTGAGGATGGCACACTGGGACGGCTACTCGGTGGGACAAGACTGACATCCATTCATGTTTTGACGATTCTGTTGTTTTGTAATTCATTCAACTAATCTTTTTGTGACTTATGAACTACAATGTATTGCTTAACAACAGTGTTTATAATGAAATGAATGGTTTTGCTAAATAAATTCCGCTGCTTAAATTTATAACGTGTAATGTTTTATGTAATTACTGCTGTGAATGACCAACTGTGAGGTCTCCGGGATCGGGGCCTTACAAGTTGGTATCAGAGCCATAGTTTAAGTGAAATGGGTAAATATTTTTCAAAAGAAACCTTAACTTAAACTGAAAATGGGGCAGAAAGAGGGATGTCAGCCCGAGTAGCTACGTGCCATCAGGTATTCTTTTCTTTAAGTTAACCAGAATTATGTGCGTGTGCTATATGGCTTATGTGTTTGTAGTAGATTTAAATACTGACTAAGTCGGGATAGGAAATGCTTGGGGTGTGAAAAGTAAAGTAAGTGGCTAATCACAACTGGCCACTGTAATTAGGGACTTACTATACTTGACATAAACTGAGCTATTACCTTGAATGACTGTTTTAGTGTTTGAATCTTATAGTGCTTAGGAAATGGCTGGGAAGAAACCTACCAAAGCTTCTAGAGGTAGAGGTAGACCGCGCGCGACTAGGAGCAGTGCTAAGGCTCCTGAGACGACTCATGAGAACCCTAAAGTTATGCAGCCTGAATGCCTCAGCTCAGGAGGCGATTGCTGACGAGGTGCACCAGGTCATGCACACAGTCTTACCGTCTGTAGTGACTGAAGTTATTCGAGTTGTGAGGAACGAGGAGAGAAAGGAGAAGGGAAATAGGAAGGGATCAGCAGATAAAGGAAGTAAAGGGGAGGAGGAACGACCAGAGCCTGAAACGGTATTTTCTGACGAGGACGAGGATGATGTGGTAGGGGTGACGACCAAGGGATGCAGCTATGGGGCATTCCAGAGGTGCAAGCCCCCAACTTTCGACGGCAATGGCGATGTTGCTGCCGCTCACCGCTGGGCGAGGGAGATGGAGGCAGTGCTAGAGATCAGTGAGTGTCGTGAAGATCAAAAGGTGAAGTTCGCGACTCACTCTTTTGCCGACTCGGCATTGTGTTGGTGGGACAATATTGTCCAAGCTGAGGGTACTAGAGCCATCAGGAAGATGCGATGGAGGGAGCTGAAACAACTAGTGATGGAGGAGTTCTGTCCTCATAGGGAACTTGATAGGATCGAGAGGGAGTTCTTGCAACTTGAGGCGGGGACCATGACCCACCAACAGTACACCACCAAATTTAATAAGATGGCAAGACTTGTGCCAGATCAGGTGACGCCAGTGTCTTGAAAGATTAACCGGTATATTCAGGGACTGCCAGCTGATATTCGAAGGCACATGATCGCTGCTAGACCGAGCACCTTTAGGTCGGCAGTGGATTTGGCTGGGAGGCTCTATAATGAAAGGGAAGTGACGGTGGTGGAAGTGAAGAAAGCTGGTGATGGTGACCGGAATTGGAATGGAAAGAGATTTAGGCGTGGTGGTTTTACCCCGAACAACAAGAAGATGAGAATGGATGACCGTAGGTGGGGTCATCAAGCTTGGGGCCCAAAAGGTGTGGCAAGTGTGGGAAGGAGCATACAGGTGAGTGTAGGCTGGGGCTCAACGTGTGCTTCAAGTGTGGAAACCCGGGCCACATCTCTAGGGACTGAGGCCGTTGAGGTGTTACAACTACGGCGAGGAGGGCCATATGAGTAGGGACTGTAAGAAGCAGAGGGCGGAGAGTTCCGGGGCAAAGAAGACGGCCAGGGCAGAAGGCAAGTGCCAGAGCTTTCACCATGACCAGGGAGGAGGCTAGGATGGACCCCGATGTTGTGTCAGGTACGTTTCTAGTAGATCAAACTCTTGCTTCTATGTTATTCGATTCTGGTGCTAGTAGGAGTTTTATTTCTGCTACTTTCTGTGCTAAACTGCCTGTTAGTAGTAAATGCATTGATGAGACCTTTGACGTAGAAACTGAGACAGAGGCGATGGTTGGAGCTCATAAAGGATTACGATTGCGAAATCCATTACCATTCGGGCAAGGCCAACATGGTGGTAGATGCCCTTACCCGAATCAGCTTGGGTCTCTCCTTCCGGCTAAGGGCATCTACCACCACGTTGGCCTTGCCCGGATGGTAATGGATTTCGCAATCGTAATCCTTTATGAGCTCCAACCATCGCCTCTGTCTCATGTTTAGATCTTTCTGCTCGAAGAAGTACTTCAAGCTTTCATGGATTTGATGAATCGAGTGTGTCGGCCAATGTTAGATAAATCAGTGATTGTGTTCATCGATGATATCCTGATTTATTCAAAGAGCGAAGAAGAGCATGCCGGTCACATTCAGGAAGTGTTGGAGACTTTGAGAAAGGAGAAACTGTATGCTAAGTTCTCCAAATGTGATTTCTGGCTACGCGAGGTGCAATTTGTGGGTCACGTAGTAAATGCAGAGGGAATCATGGTGGACCCGACAAAGGTTGAGGCCATGATGTAATGGCAGTCTCCTAAGACGCCAACCGAGATTCGTAGCTTCTTGGGATTGGTGAACTACTATAAAAGATTTATTCAAGACTTTTCCAAGATAGCCTTACCTTTGACTAAGTTGACTCGCAAGGACGTGAAGTTCGTGTGGGGTCGAGAGCAGGAGAGTGCCTTTGAGGAGTTGAAGACGAGACTAACACAAGCTCCTGTCTTGACATTGCCCGAGGGAAATGACGACTTAGTGGTCTATTCGGATGCATCTTATTCTGGGCTAGGTTGCGTGTTGATGCAACGTGGAAGGGTAATAGCTTATGCATCTCGACAACTAAAAACCCATGAAGTCAACTATCCCACGCACGATCTAGAATTAGCCGTGGTGGTTTTCGCATTGAAGATTTGGCGGCATTATCTATACGGGACGAAGTGCACCATCTTCAGAGACCACAAAAGCTTGAAGTACTTCTTCGAGCAGAAAGATCTAAACATGAGACAGAGGCGATGGTTGGAGCTCATAAAGGATTACGATTGCGAAATCCATTACCATCCGGGCAAGGCCAACGTGGTGGTAGATGCCCTTAGCCGGAAGGAGAGACCCAAGCCGATTCGGGTGAAGGCTTATCAGTTAATCATGACCTCCGATGTGATGACACAGGTTAAGGAGTTCCAGGACGAGGCTTTGAAGGAAGATCGTCTAACTCCGAAAGGATGAGAGGTCTAGTTACGGAATTGGGTGAGAACACTCTTGGTGTTAAGACCCGATTCAAGCGAATGTGGATTCCTCGATACGGGAATCTACGTGGTAAGATTATGGATGAAGCCCATAATACTCGATACTCCATTCATCCTGGTGCTACCAAGATGTATCACGATATGAAGAAAGATTATTGGTGGCCGAGTATGAAACGCGACGTAGTGGAGTACGTGAGTAAGTGCCTTACTTGTCTCCAAGTAAAGGCGGAACACTAGAAACCATACGGGAAGATCCAACCGTTGGATATACCCGAATGGAAGTGGGAGCATATCACCATGGACTTCATTACTAAGCTGCCTCGCACGTCGAGGGGATGTGATACTATCTGGGTGATTGTCGACCGACTAACAAAGAGCGCCCACTTCCTACCGATCCGCGAGACGTATTCATCCGAAAGATTGGTAGACCTGTTCATCAAGGAGATCGTAGCTCGTCATGGCGTGCCGGTGTCTATCGTGTCGGATCGTGACACCCGGTTTACATCGAAGTTTTGGAGGAGATTCCATCATGCAATGGGGACGAGGCTATACATTAGTACAGCCTATCATCCTCAGACGGACGGTCAGTCTGAGAGGACGATCCAGACACTCGAAGACATGCTTTGGGCGTGCGTGATCGATTTTGGAGGAAGTTGGGATGACCACCTGCCGTTAGCTGAATTCTCATACAACAACAGTTATCATGCCAGTATTGGCATGCCACCCTACGAGATGTTATACGGTAGGAGATGTAGGACGCCCATGCGTTGGGGAGACATTGGGCAGAAGGAGTTAGGAGGTGTTGAGGTGATCGAAGCTACGACTGAGAAGTTGGAAAAGATCAAAGCCTTCATGAAGGCATCGAAGGATAGACAAAAGTCGTATGCTAACAAGAGGCGAAGACCAATAGAGTTCAAGGTTGGAGACTGAGTCATGTTGAAGGTCTCACCTTGGAAAGGGATCATCCGATTCAGGAAATGAGGTAAGCTAAGCCCGAGATATGTAGGACCTTTCCGAATCATCGCACAAGTAGGAGAGGTAGCCTATCGACTTGAATTGCCAGATGAGTTAAGTGGAATTCATCCCATATTCCATGTATCCCATCTGAGAAAGTGCTTAGCTGATGAAGATATGATTGTTCCACTGGGGGATATTGAAGTAGACGAACGGCTCAATTACGTGGAGCAACCAGTGGCGATCATTGATCATAAGGAAAAGAGGTTAAGAAATAAAGTGGTTTCTCTTGTGTGTGTACAGTGGAAGCACAGGAAGGGATCCGAGTCTACGTGGGAGACTGAAGAAGAGATGAGACAACATTACCCACATCTTTTCGAGGAGTAACAGGTTTCGGGGACAAAACCTATATAAGGGGGGTGGACTTGTAACACCCGTATTTTCTTTTTAAAGGAATAAAAAGGATAAAAGAGAAAGAAAAAGAATGAAATGGAAGTCAACCCTAAAGTTGAGGGACCAAAAGTGACAAAAAGAACAATAGTCATAAAAAGCTGGTGAAAAGGTGGTATAGCCGCCCATTTCACCCTTCACAACACTTCTCATCCGGATTTTAGAGAGAGAAAGGAGAGGATACGAGTTTTTGAAGAAGAAATCAGAGAGTTCGAAGTTTTTGGTAAGAACTCTCCAATTTTGATGCTTTATGTTGGTCCAATTGATCGGTTTTCAGTGCAGAAGAATGCTTGAATCGTTTAATACCAAACACACACAACAAACACTAAGAGATGAAGATCAAAATAACACCAAAAAGCTTTCAAATAAGGGTTTTTGCAAGGATAGCTAACAATTAGCCAAAAGAAATCTATATATAGCTGTCATAGTTTCGCATATAGTTTCGCTGGTGGCGAAACTGTACTGGCGAAATTGTAATTTCGCCCGGCAGAAACTAACAGTTTCGCCGAGAGAACATCTAGATGACTGTGAGCGAAACTATAGTTTCGCTCACAGTTTCGCTAGACAGCAAAATATATATAAATTTAAACTAAACAAACATACAAAGGAAACTAATATAGATCCTATTACAAAGAAAGATAAACAAACACTAATCTAATGGTGAGTCCAACCTATCTTGATCTTCAATACTCCCCCTAGGTTGGATCTCACCCATTCTGCATGTCTTGATATCTCTTGTCAGCTCCAGCATCTCCCGTACCTGCACCTGATGTTTCTAGTTCAACTCCTGCAGATTTCTTATCTTGAACTTGAGCACTTGATTTGCCTTGGTCACCTCCTGCTCTGTTAGCTCCATCTGGATAAGCACTAGCTTCTGCAAATTGTTTTGTCAGATCCTGGATATCCATGTTTAAATCATCTTCAGCTCTAATCCTTTTAGCTAGCTCCTTCACCTTAGCCCTCACTCCTCTGACTTTGTTTGCAACAATCATAAACAAACTAGCATCCTTCCTTGTCTCTTCTCCCGCTCCTACTTTAATATGATTCTCACATAGAATGAGCAGATCTTTGTCTGAGAATCCAAAAAGTTCCATAGGGTCAAAGATTCGATATTCGACGCCACCCTTCACTCTAATAATAGCCTCCCCCGTCTGATTGTCGTAGAACCATTTCTCAAACCCTTGAAGACGAGAAGGGGAGGGATCTGCCAATCTTAACCTTTGGACAGTCTTTGGGGGCTTCACACTTAATACAATCTTCCCTTTTCCCGTAACCCAGTCTTTGTCTTTCTTCGATCTTTTTCTTTCTGCTTTCATAAACCCAAAAGCTTCAAAATTATCATTGATCTCATTTTGAATTTCTTTCTCCAGAAGCTTGGCTCGTTCACTCAGATGAGCTTCAAGAAGGGGCAATGATACCAATCTTCTTAAATCCCACTTAGGCAAGGTCTTAAACGCCTTCCTCTTGTGTAAATACATAATTCCTCCCCCTCTCCTCTTGATCATTAACATTTTGAGGTCGGGATTGTACTTCCAGCTCACAATCCTCTATCCACCTCTTTCTTCTTCAGACCTTCCAGATTTTGAAATAAAGGGGTTAATTCTTCAGGCTCCTTCTCCCTCACAAACCAATCGTTCTTTTCCATTTCAATCACGTCGTTTTCATTCTCACTCTTATGGATTACATAGGTTAGGGGCCTTTCGTCCACTTCATAAAACTCAGGCTCTGAGTCATGTAACACCCGTATTTTTTAGCAAGAAATAAAAGAAAAAGAAAGAAAAGGAGAGAAATAAAAGTCAACTAAAAAGGAGGGACCAAAAGTGCCAAATGGGCAAAGTTGTTATTTATTTTGTACAAAAAGGGAGGCATGGCCGCCCATGTTGCCTGCATTTCCTATCATTTGATATTTTTAGAGAGAGAAAGCACAAAAGCAGAGAAAACTTTCGGATTTTGAAGAACAAGAAGAAGAGTTCGATTTTTAGGTAAGGTTTAATGTTTTTGTTAGTTGTTCTTGGCTAAATTAGCCTCGGTTATGTGCTTATGTGTGTGTATATGTCTTTGAATGCGTGTTTAAAGGATTCCTAGGTGTTAAAACCTTTTGAACAGCTCGGGTGAAGGGTGTAAATTCGAAGAAAACAACTAAGGTGAGTTTCTAGACCCCCTTTTTACTCGTTTTTAAATGATTTGGGGCTGGAAAATGCATGTAAGTATGTTTTATAAAATTTGGGTTTGATACCCGTATGATATGAATGTATGTATGTTTATGTTTATGTTAGATTTATGCCTAGAATCATGTGTATATGTTTAGTACTAGGCATTCTGATGTTTGGGAATTGGAATATGAATTAGTCACATGAGCAGGTTACTAATACACCTAACAAGCCCAATTAGTAGTAATATGCCTGAAATTCGGACTTAGAATAACTAAGTGCAAGGTAATGTGTCCAAAAGTGCTCATACGCCCAACAGGGTGGTCGTATGACCAGGTGATTATTCTAAGTGTAGGGAGAAGAGTCCAATAGTGCTCATACGCCAAACAGGGTGGTCGTATGACCAGGTGATTATTCTAAGTGTAGGGTGAAAAGTCCCACAAGGCTAATACGACCAACAGGGCTAAAACGACCAACAGTGGTCATACGCCCAGCAGTGCTCATACGCCCAGAACCTGAAATTTTTCTAAAGTGTAGCTGATGAGTCCGACAGTGGTGAAACGCCTAGAACAGGGCTCTTACGCCCAAATACTTAGACTTTTAACAGATTTCTGTTCTTGGAGTTTGTGCAGTAGGGTTTCACCTGACTGTCGACTAGGACGTTATGGAATGTGAGTGATGATGCTATGTATGATTACGTATGTATGATGCCATGTATGATGATGAATGTATGATGATGAATGTATGATGATGAATGTATGATGATGAATGTATGATGAGTGTGTATGTTCCTTGTAATTATGTATGCTTATCTTTCCGAAACTTTACGAATAACGAGAATGAACAAATGAAGTATTATGTAACGTAAAGTGAAAGATAATGAAAGAGGAACATGATGATGAATGCATGTATTAACGAATGAACGAAAAGAAGAATGATGATGAATACATGCATTAATGAACGAACGAATTATGTCTTGCAAGCACTGAATAACGCGATTGGTCCTTCTCTGTGATTGACCATGGTCATGGTACCTCTACCGCTTACCTCTAGTACCGTGGCATACGTTTTGTTGTTCATATGTTGACTTCGGCCCGGTAGCTAATAACGATCGGGGTGTAGCATATGGTATTGGTACAATTCACCTTTCAATGTGCAAGTAAGTATAAACGGGATTCTTGTCATTCGACCACAGTAATCATAGCCAAGTGCTATGAAGTGGGTAAAGCCTGACAGAATCCATACGAGAAGTTAAAGATAATGATGTATAACGAATGATGAAGATAATAACGAATATTATCTCTGTGTACGTATGATGTATGAACGCATGCACGAAAGGATACTTTTAAATAAGTAAAAGTATGTTTTATTATAAAACTAGAACTCACTCAGCAACGCTGACTTTTATGTGTTTTCCAGTTGGCAGGTGGTGTTGCTGAGGATGGCACGAGGCGGCTACTCAGCTCTTTTGGGATGGCATTCTTTTGTTAATGTTTTTGTATTGTAATGCAAACAAACGATATTTTGTAATGGGTGTTGTATTACTTTGCAAAAGCATTTATAGTAAATTCAAAGTTTCCGCTGCATGGTTTTTATTAAGTTATATTAAATGTATGTTTTATGGGTGATGACGACCAACCGTGAGGTGCCCGGTAACGGGGCCTTACAAGCTGGTATCAGAGCCAAAGTTTAAGTGAAATGGGTAAATTTTTAAAATAAACCTAAACTTAAACTGAAAATAGGACAGAAAGGAAGAGAATGCCATCTGAGTAGTTGCGTGCCATCAGGTATATTTATTAAAGTTAATCATGATTTCGTGCGCATGATATGTGTTTATGTGTACTGTTAGACTTAGATACTAATGTAGTCAGGACAGGTAATGCTCGGGGTATGAAGAGTAGAGTAAGTGGCTAATCACAACTGGCCACTGTAATTAGGGACTTACTATACTTGACATAAACTGAGCTATTTCCTTGAATGACCGTGTTGGTGTTTAAATCTTTTAGTGTGATAGAAGATGGTCGGTGGTAGATCATCTAAAGCTTCCCGTGGCGGTGGACGTGGTGATGAACCGCGTAACACGCGAGGAAGACTTAGGACAGAGAAAGTAGTTCATGAGGAAAACGAGACTCCTCATCAGGAGGAGGCAGACGAAAGCGCGAATTTGAGAGCCTCGGTAAAAGAGGCAGTGGTTGAGGAAGTACATCAGGTCATGCAGACGATCTTACCGTCTGTAGTGACCGAAGTGATAAAGGCAGTACGTGAAGATGAGAGACGAGGGAGGAATCGGTCCTCAGGTAGACAACAACGGACAGAAGCAGAAACAGTATTATCCGATGATGAAGAGGAAGAGGAAGAAGAGCAGTTACGGGAGACAGCCCGGGGTTGTAACTACGGGGCATTTATGAGGTGCAAGCCCCCAACTTTTGATGGTTCTGTACTGCTACTGATGCTCACCAATGGGTGATGGAAATGGAAGCTGTCCTCGATATTAGTGATTGCCAGGAGGACAAGAAAGTGAAGTTTGCTACTCACTCTTTCACAGGGTCGGCTTTGTGCTGGTGGAATAATATAGTCCAAGCCGAGGGTAGCAGGGCTATAGGGAAGATGAAGTGGGCTGAGTTGAAAAGGCTGGTGATTGAGGAATTTAGTCCTCGTCCGGAAATGGACAGAGTTGAGAGAGAGTTCCTGCAGTTGGAGGCGGGGACGATGACCCACCAACAATACACCACCTAGTTTAACGAATTGGCGTTGTTGGTGCCGGAGCAGGTGACGCCGGTGTCTCGAAAGATCAACCGGTATATTCAGGGGTTGCCAGCTAAAATTCGTTGGCACTTGATTTCTGCCCGACCAAGCACTTTCAGGTCGGCAGTGGATTTGGCGGGAAGGTTATTTGATGAACGGGCTGCGTTGGTAAAGGCTGAGGGTAGCAAGAAAGGAAGTGGAGAGAAAAACTGGCAGGGGAAGAGATTTGGTCGGGGTGATACTTCGACGAGTAACAAGAAGGCGAGGGCGGATGATCACCGTGTGGTCGTGACGGGAGCTGGGGTGAGGAAGTGTGGTAAGTGTGGAAGGGAGCACTCAGGGGAGTGCAAATGGGGATCCAACATCTGCTTTAAGTGTGGGAAGACGGGACATATATCAAGGGATTGCCGGATGGGCAAGTGTTTTAACTGTGGGGAAGGCGGTCATATGAGCAGGGACTGTAAGAAGCCGAGGGATGAGGCTTCAGGAGTAAAGAAGACGGGAAGTGAAGGTCCGAGAGCAAGCGCCAGGGCTTTCACTATGACGCAGGAAGAGGCTAGGACGGACCCCGATGTGGTGTCAGGTACGTTTCTAGTAAATCAAACTCTTACTTCTGTGTTATTTGATTCTGGTGCTAGTAGGAGTTTCATTTCTGCTACTTTCTGTGCTAAATTGCCTGTTAGTAGTAAATGCATTAGTGAGCCTTTTTATGTAGAAACTGCTATTGGTAAGTCCACTAGAGTTACTGATGTGATAGAGGACTGTACCATGGAATTAGAGGGTCATAGGTTTGCTGCTAGATTACATGTGATGCCCCTAGGTGGATTTGATGTAGTACTAAGGATGGATTGGTTGGCAACCTATGAAGCGAATATCGTATGTCAAAAGAAGATGATTAGATTGACGGCATCTGACGGAAGTCTGGTGACAATATACGGTGATCGGGTAACGGTGATTCCGAAGGTGATTTCGATGGCGGTGGCGGGGAAGTGCATGAGGCGTGGGTGCAACTCCTACCTATGTTATGTGAAGGATGTGGAAACGCCAACACCACAACTATCCGACGTTCCGGTTGTGTGCGAGTTTCCAGATGTGTTCCCGGAAGACTTATCGGGATTGCCACCTGACCGCGAAATTGAATTTCAAATTGACTTAATACCCGGTGCCCAACCTGTCGCCAAGGCACCGTATCGATTAGCTCCTACGGAGATGAAGGAGTTGATGGAGCAACTGCAGGAGTTGCTTGACAAGGGCTTCATTAGACCGAGTATCTCTCCTTGGGGTGCTCCGGTCTTATTCGTGAAAAAGATGGACGGTAGCATGAGAATGTGTATCGACTACCGTGAATTGAACAAGTTGACCATAAAGAATCGGTATCCGTTACCAAGGATTGATGACTTGTTCGACCAGCTCCAGGGTGCCAGTTGGTTCTCGAGGATAGATCTTCGATCTGGCTACCACCAGTTGAAGGTGAAGGAGCAGGACATTCCTAAAACAGCTTTTCGTACGCGTTATGGACACTATGAGTTTCTCGTTATGTCATTTGGTCTAACTAACGCGCCAGCTGCTTTTATGGACTTGATGAACCGAGTGTGTCGGCCAATGTTAGATAAATCAGTGATTGTGTTCATCGATGATATCCTGATTTATTCAAGGAGCGAAGAAGAGCATGCCGGTCACATTCGGGAAGTATTGGAGACTTTGAGAAGGGAGAAACCGTATGCTAAGTTCTCCAAATGTGCTTTCTGGCTACGCGAGGTGCAATTTCTGGGTCACGTGGTAAATGCAGAGGGAATCATGGTGGACCCAGCAAAGGTTGAGGCTGTGATGCAATGGAAATCACCAAAGACGCCATCCGAGATTCGTAGCTTCTTGGGATTGGCGGGCTATTATAGGAGATTTATTCAAGACTTTTCAAAGATAGCCTCACCTTTGACAAAATTGACTCGTAAGGACGTGAAATTCGTGTGGGGTCGAGAGCAGGAGACGGCTTTCGAGGAGTTGAAGACAAGACTAACACAAGCTCCTGTTTTGACTTTGCCCGAGGGGAATGAAGACTTAGTGGTCTATTCGGATGCATCCTATTCTGGGCTAGGTTGCGTATTGATGCAACGCGGAAAGGTCATAGCCTATGCATCTCGACAACTGAAGATCCACGAAGTCAACTATCCCACACACGATCTAGAATTAGCTGCGGTGGTTTTCGCGTTGAAGATTTGGCGGCACTATCTATACGGGACGAAGTGCACAATCTTCACCGATCACAAAAGCTTGAAGTACTTCTTCGAGCAGAAAGATCTTAACATGAGGCAGAGGCGATGGTTGGAACTAATAAAGGATTATGATTGCGAAATCCATTACCATCCGGGCAAGGCCAACGTGGTGGCCGATGCTCTTAGTTGAAAAGAACGACCTGAGCCGATTCGAGTAAAGGCTTATCAGCTGATCATGACCCCCGATGTGATGACACAGGTTAAGGAGTTCCAAGACGAGGCTTTGAAAGAAGATCGTCTTAACTCCGAAAGGATGAGAGGCCTAGTTACGGAATTGGGTGAGAACACTCTTGGTGTTAAGACCCGATTTGGGCGAATGTGGATTCCTCGATACGGGGATCTACGTGGTAGAATTATGGACGAGGCCCATAAGACCCGATACTCCATTCACCCCGGTGCTACCAAAATGTACCACGATATGAAGAAAGACTATTGGTGGCCGGGTATGAAACGCGACGTAGTGGAGTACGTAAGTAAGTGCTTGACTTGCTTACAAGAGAAGGCGGAACACCAGAAGCCCTACGGGAAGATCCAACCGTTGGATATACCCGAGTGGAAGTAGGAGCACATTACCATGGATTTCATCACGAAGTTACCACGTACCCCAAAAGGGTATGATGTTATATGGGTGATAGTTGACCGCTTGACAAAGAGTGCCCACTTCCTACCGATCCGCGAAACGTACTCATCTGAAAGATTGGCGGATCTATTCATCAAAGAAATTGTAGCTCGTCATGGTGTACCGGTGTCTATTGTGTCTGATCGTGACACCCGGTTTACCTCTAAGTTTTGGAAGAGATTTCACGATGCAATGGGGACGAGACTACACATTAGTACAACATATCACCCTCAGACAGACGGTCAGTCTGAGAGGACGATCCAAACCCTCGAAGACATGCTTCGGGCGTGCGTGATCGACTTTGGAGGAAGTTGGGACAACCACCTGCCGTTAGCAGAATTCTCGTACAACAACAGTTATCACGCCAGCATTGGCATGCCACCTTACGAGATGCTATATGGGAGGAGGTGTAGGACGCCCGTATGTTGGGGAGACATTGGGCAGAAAGAGTTGGGAGGTGTCGAGGTAATTGAAGCAACGACTGAAAAGCTGGAAAAGATCAAAGCCTTCATGAAGGCGGCGAAAGATAGACAAAAGTCGTATGCTGACAAGAGGCGAAGACCGATAGAGTTCAAGGTTGGAGACCGAGTCATGTTAAAGGTCTCGCCCTGGAAGGGAATCATTAGATTCAGGAAACGAGGTAAGCTAAGCCCGAGATATATAGGACCTTTCCGAATTATCGCACGAGTAGGAGAGGTGGCCTATCGACTTGAATTGCCAGATGAGTTAAGTGGAATTCATCCCACATTCCATGTATCTCATCTGAGAAAGTGCTTAGCTGATGAAGACATGGTTGTACCACTGGAAGATATCGAGGTGGATGAGCGGCTCAACTACGTGGAGCAACCAGTGGCAATCATTGATCGTAAGGAGAAGAGGTTGAGGAATAAAGTGGTTCCTCTTGTGCGTGTACAATGGAAGCACAGGAAGGGATCCGAGTCTACGTGGGAGACTGAAGAAGAAATGAAACAGCACTACCCACAGCTGTTTGAGGAATAACAGGTTTCGGGGACGAAACCTATATAAGGGGGGTGGACTTGTAACACCCGTATTTTTTAGCAAGAAATAAAAGAAAAAGAAAGAAAAGGAGAGAAAATAAAAGTCAACTAAAAAGGAGGGACCAAAAGTGCCAAATGGGCAAAGTTGTTATTTATTTTGTACAAAAAGGGAGGCATGGCCGCCCATGTTGCCTGCATTTCCTATCATTTGATATTTTTAGAGAGAGAAAGCACAAAAGCAGAGAAAACTTTCGGATTTTGAAGAACAAGAAGAAGAGTTCGATTTTTAGGTAAGGTTTAATGTTTTTGTTAGTTGTTCTTGGCTAAATTAGCCTCGGTTATGTGCTTATGTGTGTGTATATGTGTTTGAATGCGTGTTTAAAGGATTCCTAGGTGTTAGAACCTTTTGAACAGCTCGGGTGAAGGGTGTAAATTCGAAGAAAACAACTAAGGTGAGTTTCTAGACCCCCTTTTTACTCGTTTTTAAATGATTTGGGGCTGGAAAATGCATGTAAGTATGTTTTATAAAATTTGGGTTTGATACCCGTATGATATGAATGTATGTATGTTTATGTTTATGTTAGATTTATGCCTAGAATCATGTGTATATGTTTAGTACTAGGCATTCTGATGTTTGGGAATTGGAATATGAATTAGTCACATGAGCAAGTTACTAATACGCCTAACAAGCCCAATTAGTAGTAATATGCCTGAAATTCGGACTTAGAATAACTAAATGCAAGGTAATGTGTCCAAAAGTGCTCATACGCCCAACAGGGTGGTCGTATGACCAGGTGATTATTCTAAGTGTAGGGAGAAGAGTCCAATAGTGCTCATACGCCCAACAGGGTGGTCGTATGACCAGGTGATTATTCTAAGTGTAGGGTGAAAAGTCCCACAAGGCTAATACGACCAACAGGGCTAAAACGACCAACAGTGGTCATACGCCCAGCAGTGCTCATACGCCCAGAACCTGAAATTTTTCTAAAGTGTAGCTGATGAGTCCGACAGTGGTGAAACGCCTAGAACAGGGCTCTTACGCCCAAATACTTAGACTTTTAACAGATTTCTGTTCTTGGAGTTTGTGCAGTAGGGTTTCACCTGACTGTCGACTAGGACGTTATGGAATGTGAGTGATGATGCTATGTATGATTACGTATGTATGATGCTATATATGATGATGAATGTATGATGATGAATGTATGATGATGAATGTATGATGATGAATGTATGATGAGTGTGTATTTTCCTTGTAATTATGTATGCTTATCTTTCCGAAACTTTACGAATAACGAGAATGAACAAATGAAGTATTATGTAACGTAAAGTGAAAGATAATGAAAGAGGAACATGATGATGAATGCATGTATTAACGAATGAACGAAAAGAAGAATGATGATGAATACATGCATTAATGAACGAACGAATTATGTCTTGCAAGCATTGAATAACGCGATTGGTCCTTCTCTGTGATTGACTATGGTCATGGTACCTCTACCGCTTACCTCTAGTACCGTGGCATACGTTTTGTTGTTCATATGTTGACTTCGGCCCGGTAGCTAATAACGATCGGGGTGTAGCATATGGTATTGGTACAATTCACCTTTCAATGTGCAAGTAAGTATAAACGGGATTCTTGTCATTCGACCACAGTAATCATAGCCAAGTGCTATGAAGTGGGTAAAGCCTGACAGAATCCATACGAGAAGTTAAAGATAATGATGTATAATGAATGATGAAGATAATAACGAATATTATCTCTGTGTACGTATGATGTATGAACGCATGCACGAAAGGATACTTTTAAATAAGTAAAAGTATGTTTTATTATAAAACTAGAACTCACTCAGCAACGCTGACTTTTATGTGTTTTCCAGTTGGCAGGTGGTGTTGCTGAGGATGGCATGAGGCGGCTACTCAGCTCTTTTGGGATGGCATTCTTTTGTTAATGTTTTTGTATTGTAATGCAAACAAACGATATTTTGTAATGGGTGTTGTATTACTTTGCAAAAGCATTTATAGTAAATTCAAAGTTTCCGCTGCATGGTTTTTATTAAGTTATATTAAATGTATGTTTTATGGGTGATGACGACCAACCGTGAGGTGCCCGGGAACGGGGCCTTACAAGTCATAATCAATTAACTATTCCTCTTCTACCTTCTCATCCACCAGACTCTTCGTAATGGGTTGCTCAGCAGTTTCAGCTTGTTTTCCCATCTGCTCTTCTCCAGTAAAATCCCCGAGATTTATTCCCAAATCAACAAATCCATCTTCAAACACATCATCATCTGTCTGTATATTCTCCATTTCAGGTTCTTCAGCTCTCTTGCCAGAGCCTCCTACTTCTTCAGTTGCTTCCCCTGAGGTGCCCTCTCCTGCCCTCGATGAAGTACCCACATTCAAAAATGGATACTTAGATGTGTCAGTCAGATCATCTAACTCATGTTGAGTTAGCTGATTAGGCAGGCCGGCAGCAGATTTTAATTCATTTACCTCCTTCAATAACCTTTTGATTAAATTATTCTGATCAACCAACATTCTCTGCATACCCTCCAACACTTCATCTTTTCGTGTCTCCCTCATCTCTTGATTCATCAGCTTGGTCTTCATCATGCTTAATTCATTTGAGAGAGCGGTGTTGAGGTTTCTGATTACATCCTCGTCCAAACTGGTGTGTCTTTCAGTTTGTGGGGGCTCAGAGAATGTTTGATGCTTCTGTTTTGTCCTCCTCTCTTGCTCCCCGGTATCAACCGTCTTCTTGACCTCTTTTCTTTCTCAATTCTGGCTTTAGTCGCCATCTCAGTCACTTCTTTCTCAAAGTCATAATCTTTCTCCTTAGCATATCTTTTTCTTTTCTTTACCGCCTCCGACTAACTTGGTCTAATTTCCTCTGTTCGTCTAGCTTCAGATTGGATCACTCTCCTGATGTAATCCTATCGATCAGGAGTATACATGTTTTCCCACAAGTGAGTGATCCGACCACTGAAGTCGTGCCTGATAGCACAGCAGTTGGCAAAGATTCGGGTATTCATCGACACTAGATTCTTGACTTCTCCGTGTCTTTGGATGTTGGGGACTTGATCGTCTATAATCATCTGAAGAAATCTGGGATAAAGCAGCCATTTATCCTTCTTCAGGGCCATTATGTTTTCAGCCATGCAGCTAAATATAAGATTTGCTATGTTAGCCTTCTCCCCTCTGCAGCATATAACCATAGCTTTCGCCCAGTCTAAGTTCAGCCCATCTGATCCACCTTTTCGGTGATCTAAGCACATTATGAAAACGTGGGCAATGTATCTCCACTCCTTGGATAGAAAGGATTTTTTGAATTCCTTTCTAGTCCCAAAAGGAGGACCTTCATATCCCATAGACAGGAAAGCATCAGACACCTCCTGATCAGTCAAATCAATGTCACCTCCAGTGTCTTCTTCTAATCTCAGCACCCGTGATATAATCTCTTCTGTAATGGTCACTTGATGATCCAGAACTTTAGCTATAATACTCTCAGAATCTCCCCTTGTGTTGTACTCAGCAGTTCGTTAGAAATCTCGAATGTGTAAATCATAGATGGTAGTAGAATGAGAGATGGCGTATGCTATCGGGGATCTCTGCAGCCATCTGATACAATCCCTAAATCTTGCTGCTTTTGGATGAGAATCATCTAGAATAGCCGTAATATTGTTCCGAACATCGAACTTGAGATTCGCCATTTAGATCTGACAAACAAACAAACCAGGTTAGAAATAAAATTAGAATTTAAGTATATACAAACATAATGAAAATAAACAAATGGTAATAAAAGTGAAAATACAGATATATACATATATAATTAAAATAAACTTACAAATTAATTAATATATATATATATATATATATATATATTTAATTACTTTTTTTTATATATTAAATGAAACAGTTTCGCATAGAGGAAACTATAATTTCGCGGAGACGAAATTATAGTTTCGCTCCATTTATATTAAAGTAGACAATGAAAAAATACAATTTCGACAGACAAAACATATTGTTTCGGCAAGACATGAAGATAGATTCGACCGGGCGAAACAACAGTTTCGCTAAGCGAAACTGAATTTTTCTTGAAGAAACTGTTAGGTTCGCTCGGGCAGCATAACAACACAGTTTCGCTATATCATAGGAACTTTCGTTCAGTTTCGCTGGAAGATGGGGTAGTTTTGCAGAATGAACTGCGAGACTACCCAATCGTCATAATCCAATCCAGTCAAATGTGGGAAAGATTAGCCTATGAAAACTAATGTTCTGAGTTCGAAACTCACATTAGAAGTCCAAAATCGAGTAAAAATGCAATTGAACAAGACAGAGACGGAGATTTAAGACAAAAGTCTATGAAAAACCCTAAACAGTACTTAGTTTCGACGAAATTAGATTTTTGCGAAAGTGAGTGATTGGATTCGAAACTATGTTTATGTACATAGGAGTTTCGCAGAGGAATAAAAATATAGTTTCGACTTAGCGAAACTATAGTTTCGGCGAGGCGAAACTATAGTTTCTGCAAGGTGAAACTATAATTTCTGCCTAACGAAACAGTAGATTCGTCTCAACACAGAAGTGTTAGCGAATCTGCTATTTCCCTAAACAGAGCTGCAATTTTGCTATGTGAAATTGTAGTTTCGCAGATATTTTTAAGAAACTCTAATTAAAAAACAAATTAAAATTAAAATTAAAAATAAAAATAAACTTAAAAATATAATTAATAATAATAATAAATTGCCTTTTGAAAACTTTATTGCCCCACGATATCAATACTCATATATAAAATAAAATAAGACTAAAATACTCATATATCATGTTTTTCTCGAAGTTTTTCGGAGTATCATGACTTAGCGAGATTGCTGATATGTTTGTCCGCTTAAACCCATTCCCTGTTCTTTTCAACTCATGATCTGCAACTGTTTATCATGTACTGGATTGTCTTAGTAACTCAGCAACTTGGTCCCCACTGATATTTGATAAAGAACTAGTCTCGTCCTTAAGGTTTATTGAGCATAATCATTGATTTTGCCTGATCACTATACTGAAACTACTTAATGCAACCGCAATGACTGGCATATATACATATGGGACACTATAATGTACAGATGCAGACTCAACCTACAACTAAATGATGAGAGCTTCAGATCAATGCTTTTGCATAGCAGAGAAGATCACCTAGGCGTGTTGATGAGAGCTTCAGGTCAATGCTTTCGCATAGCAGAGAAGATCATCTCTCCAGGTCAATGCTTTCGCATAGCAAAGGAGATAAACACACATCTTTTCTTATGTAAAGTATGAATGTATATACAGTAATGGACTATTTGAGATTATTTAATGTTTGACTTAGAGGGTGTTATCACCAAGTCACCATCCTAGTGGGAAACACCATAAGCTTCACATCGATAATCTATATATACAGTAATAGGCTATTTGAGATTATTTAATGTTTGACTTAGAGAATGTTATCACCGAGTCACCATCCCAGTGGGAAACACCATAAGCTTCACATCGATAATCTTTGACATCAATTAGCAACTCTCAACCAAGTTTTAGACAAGATTTGTATCTTTGTGCAGACCAAAATATCATGAGGATAATCCTTATTACTGAGTTATGATCTTTAATTTGGCTGCATGATCACTTGTTTACTTAGTTTTTGGGATGAGTCTATCATGCATATCCCAACGTAAGATGTCCCCTTGTTCTAACTTCATTTTCTTGAATTCCTGAGAGAATAAAAATTAAAACTTATTATTAGTATGAAGAATCTCCCCTGAAATTTTCATTTGACAGCTTACTAAATAGAAAATTTCCTAACAACTAAAGTAAAAGCAAAATAAGAATAAAAAGTAAAGATCTATGGGACACAAGGCAAACAACAATCAAGACCATAAAGAAAATATGTACATATTTACAGATTAAACAGTTGTGTTGCTCAGAAAAGATTTTCAGAACGATATTAATCCTAGCATAGAAATCAATTCATAAAAACGTGGTTTATCAAAGGTTTTTGTGAAAAGATCTGCTTTTTGATGTTTTTTATCAATAGGAATAATATTAATGAAACCTTTTTCTTGAGCATCACGGATGGCATGAATCTGTGTCTCAATGTGCTTGGTCCGAGAATGATGAATTGGATTCTTGGCAATCCCAATGGCTGCTTCGTTATCATAAAACAATGGAGTATGAAGAAAGTTGATCCCAAAATCCATCATTTGGTGCTGAATCCATAACACTTGTGAACAGCAACTAGAGGCAGCAATATATTCAGCTTCTCCTGTTGAGAGAGAAACCGTGGTCTGTTTCTTCCTTTGCCAAGAAACAAGGCAATTCCCCAAATACTGACAGCCTCCAGTAACTGACTTTCTGTTTAGCTTGCAGCCGTTTGAATCGATGTCAGAATAAGCATGCAAATCAAAATTCCCACCATAAGGATACCAAAGTCCCAAACGAGAAGAACCCTTTAGATAACGAAAAATTCGTTTGACTGCCTTGGCATGGGATTCTTTAGGAGCTGATTGGTATCGAGCACAATATCCAACAGCAAAGGTGATGTCAGGACGACTTGCTTTAAGGTACATGAGAGAGCCAATCATGGATCTGTAGAGATGAGGATCGATTGGTTTTCCGTTTTCATCAGGAGTGAGACATGTTTGAGCCGTGAAGGGATTCATCTCAGAAGAAGCGTCATCCATTTTGAATTTCTTCAATATTTCCTTAATATACTTTTCTTGATGAATGAGAATTCCCTCTGGCTTTTGTTAAACTTGCAGCCCGAGAAAGAAATACATTTCTCCCATTATGCTCATTTCAAATCTGTTTCGCATAACCTCCTCAAACTCCCGACATAATTGAGGATTGGTAGAGCCAAAAATAATGTCATCAACGTAGACTTGCACAATCAACATCTCACTGTTTACCTCTCTTTTGAACAAGGTCATGTCAATGGTGCCTCGCGTAAAACCATTGCTTAAGAGATACTGGGTCAGTGTCTCATACCAGATCCGAGGAGCTTGATGAAGTCCATAAAGTGACTTGTCAAGCTTGTATACTTTGTCAGGAAAGTCTGGATCTTCAAAGCCTGGGGGTTGACACACATATATCTCTTCATCAATGTCACCATAGAGAAATACACATTTAACATCCATCTGATAGACTTTAAATTGCTTGTGAGTAGCGTTCGCCAAGAATATTCTAATAGCTTCAAGACGGGCGACAGGTGCGAAAACTTCTGTGTAGTCAATTCCTTCTTCTTGAGCAAAGCCTTGAACCACTAATCTGGATTTGTTTCGCACCACTATGCCCCGATCATCAGGTTTGTTCTTGAACACCCATTTTGTTCCAATGGGATACTTATTTGGTGGAAGATCGACCAGGGTCCACACCTTGAGTTTTCTAAACTGTTGCAATTTCAACTGCATTGACTCAACCCAGCAGGGATCTTGGAGAGCTGCATATACGTTCTTAGGAACGGTTTGAGATATAAAACAAGAGAACAAGCAAACATTAATCAATCCAGATTGACTCCGCGTCCGAACTCCATCAGAAATGGAACCAATTATGTTGTCATGTGGATGATCTTTCAAAGTCTTGAAATCAGCAGTCATGGAAGGGATGTCAGTAGGTGGATGGTTAAATGATGAGCTGGATGGTGAGGTAGAGTGCGGTAAAGGAGATGAAGAAGGTGATGTTGATATGGGTGGAGGTGGAAGGTCAAATGAAGATGAGGAAGATGCAACATTGACTGAAGTATCATCAAGTGATGTAGTGACGTGAGGCACAATAGGTTCAGCTGGTGTGTGAGCAGGAGGAATGATGTTTGTTGTTGTATTGGAAGATTGAATAATTTGAACACCGTATCTGAGTCAAAGAACCAAGCTGGTTCTGAATGAACATCAGAGGAATTAGATTCCTGCCAATCGACATAGAAGGACTCTTGAACGATACGTGTCCTCTTGTTATATACCCGACAAGCCTTTTGGGAAGAAGAATAGCCTACGAAATAACATTCATCCGACACAGCACCAAATTTTGTCTTCTGTGCTTGAGTATTCAGGAGAGTGCACGAGCAACCGAATGGGCGAAAGAAATCAATCAAAGGCTTTCTCTTGTGAAATAGTTCATACGGAGTTTTCATCTTATCCTTGACTATCAACACCCTGTTGAGAACATAAGAAGCACAATTCACAGCCACAGCCCAAAATATGATGGGTAAGGAGGATTCTATTAACATTGTACGTGCAGCTTCAATGAGGGTGCGATTCTTTCGTTCCACGACACCATTCTGTTGAGGAGTTCTCGCAGCACTGAACTGTCTTAATATTCCTTTGGTTGCACAAAAGGAGTCAAAAATTTGATTTTGGAATTCAGTACCGTTGTCACTTCGAATAGCCATAACCTTCCTCTTGCTTATCGATTCAATCGAGAGAATAAACTTTTGCAACTCCTCAGTAGTCTCTCCTTTATGAGCAAGAAATCTTACCCATGAATATCTGGAATAGTCATCTGTAATCACAAGACAAAAGGATTTCTTAGCAATAGATTTAACACTTATTGGGCCAAACAAATCAGTATGTAGCAACTCTAGGGGATTTGAGATGCTATTTTCAATTTTAGATTTGTGTGGTTTCTTATGTTGCTTTCCTTTTGCATATGCCATACATTTCTCAACCACAGAAAAGTCTTTTAAAGGTAATCCCCGAACGAGATTGTTTTTAACTAATTTGTTTATTATTTTGAAATTAACATGGCCCAATCTACGATGCCATAAGAAAGACTCAGAGGTGGAAGCTTTAGACAAGAGGCATGTGACTGCGGATGATGAGTCCTTAGAATTCATGTCAAGGAGATATGTATCATGCTTTCTGGGAGCCCGCATGAGTACCAAATTATCTGGACTATCAATCTCAGATTTCAAAAAGAGACATTCATTGGACTTGAATAAGACCGGAATGCTTTTATCACAAATCTGAGAGACGCTCAACAGATTGAATGCAAGCTCGGGTACGTAATTGACTTTTTCCAAGGTGAGCGAACCATTACAAACTTCTCCTTGTCCTATCATTTTTCCTCCTTTCTTGTCTCCGGTGAAAGCAACATAACCACCATCGATTATGCGGTAGTTGGTCAATAAATCTTTAAGCCCCGTCATGTGTCTGGAGCATCCACTATCAACATGCCACACGCTATTTACACGTTTAGTGGATGACTCCTGCAATAATATCAAGAGAGAATTAACCAGGAGTAATGGGCACCCAAGTTTGAACAACTTTAGGTTTCGCCGAAGGAGATTTCTTGCAAAAGAACTTATTAACTAATTGATTCAATTTACTCCCAAAAGAACTTCTATTAACATGTCTATGATGTAACTGAGGACAGTGCTTAACAACATGATCATCTTTACCACATTGAAAACAATGTGATTTTAATCTAGATTCATTATTTAATGAGGTATAGATTTTATCAATGCATATTTCTTCATCACATTCAGATAATCTTGAATCATCATCACTGTATACCTCATTCATGTTAACAGAGCTGATTTTATTTGAAAAAGAATGATTGTGTGCTGATGACAATGAAGTGTTATCTGAAATACATGTGATACTAGTACCACTAGTACTTGCCTCAGATGAAGATGCAATCCTGTCATTAAGCACAGAAAATTTTGCAGGTATAAATGATGGAATGGGATGAGAAAAGAATTTTTCAAAAGAGTTAGTTTTTGTTTCCTCATCGCTTTTCACAGTATTATTAGACGATGGATCAACACAATCAACAGATGAATCAGAATCACGATCCATGGCATTTAAAGAACAAACAGAAACATTACTAGAACAGAACGAAATAGAGTCTTTTACAGCGTCACTAGAAACAAAGACAGAATTTAAACTAGAGTTATGATCTAAAACAAAATGCTGAGGTTCAGGTGTACTAAGGCTAGAGCATCCAAGCCCTCTAGTTGGTCCATAATCGTAGTCCTTACAAACATGCATATGATTCACACCTTCTAAACCTGCAGACATACTGTTAGAATCTACTTTGATCAAATCATTAGAAGGATGGGGAATGGGCATCGGAGAGTAACAATATGTACTAGGAGGAGGATGAACCTTAGCATTTTCATATCCCAAACCTGTTTTAATCCTAGCCCCACGTTGAGATTTACATAAATCATCATGTTTCATTCCTGATATGGTCCATTTATCAAGTTTTGACTGAAGTTTGCTTGTTTCAAACTCAGCTAGGGCAGCCCTTTCAGTCAAACCGTTCACCTCAACGTTTCTTTCTAAAACAATTCTTTTTAAATGATCAATTTCTTTTAGCGCTTCATTTAATTTAACAAAGTATTTTGACTCATTCATTTTAAGTTCTTCATTCATTCTTTTCAAGTCTTTTTCATTATCAATCAATAAATGATTAGCCTTATAAACCCCAAATAATCTAATTTTACATGCAGATAAACACATATCTTGAATTACCTCATATGGAAGACCCATCGCCACCTTCTCAGCTGCAAGAGCTTTATCACATTGACACACCGGAGTACTCGACTTGTTTTCCTCTACGGTGGTAGCAGCATTGTCATCATTCCTTTCTACCATTGTGGATTGAGTTCCTTTCTTTCCGTACTCCTTCATATTTTCTTCTTTCTCATACTCCTTCTCTTTAAATCCATCATTAAACTCCTTAAATGGATCAAATTCTTCCTCACCGTTCATCTTCATTTCCTCTTCCTGAATCTCAGCTACTAACGCTTGATTAACTTCTTCTTTTGTCTCTTCAGCTTCTGCACTCCAGTCAAAGTTAGAAATTAGAGTAGTTTCTTTCTTGTGGCTTGACTCATCTTTACCCCCACCAGCAGCCAATCTTGGAATTCCAGAGTTATTAGGATCAGTGACGATTGGCAATGGACATTCACGTTTAAAGTGTCCCAATTGCTTGCAATTGAAACATCTAAGCTTAGACTTATCAAAACCCAATTTGGAGTTGGAGCTTTGACCTCCAAAGTTCTTTCTACCGGTCCTTTCCATAAATCTCCAAGCTCTAAGCGTCAAAATTGCCATTTGCCACTGAATATCGGTTTCTTCAAGATCATCTAGATCCACTTGATACATGTCCTCCATTGTCATTCCTTTACCTTTCAGATCACCTACAACAAGTGCTTCATAACTTTGAACAAACATCCTAAAAAGTGCCATAGTCTCAGCTGGAACAGAAGTTTCAGTAGATGCTTTTAAATTCCCTTGCTCTTTCCCCGGGTTAATGCCACTTCCAGAAAAATCACACAAGGTCACTGCTCCTTGACGTGATGCCTACATTGGGGAGCTTGCAGCGGAAGATAGTAATGCAGCATTCTGTGAATAACCGGATGTTGGCATGATGGATTGATTAAACTCCCTCCTTTTTAGATCCAAATCAAAAGACTTTAGCTTGTTAATCATGTCCATCAGCTTATAATCAGCAAAGTTTCTTTCTTGTTTCAACATTCTCACTTGTAAACTCCACTAGGGTGGAAGAGAATCTAGGAGTTTATTCACTTGCTCATGGTTTCCCAACTAATCGTCATACTTCTTTAAGGTACTTGAAACTGAAAGAAAGCGATTAGTAATGTCAGTAAGATCTTCATTCTTGTGTCCCACAAATGAATTGAACTCCTTTTGAGCTTGAGCCTTCTTATCTTTCCTTAGATCCTCATTTTCATCGTAAAAATCACACAAGGCATCGTATAAAGATTTTGCATCTTTGTGTTCAGCAAAGCGATTGTAAATATCAGGTGCAAGACATAATGTCAAGGCTCCGAACGCTTTCTGATCTCGGTCAATCAGTTTTTGATCCTTTTCGGTGAATGTGGAGGAGTCCGTGTTTGGGGATACAGTTCCACCGACAGTAACCGTTGGCTTGTGTGGTCCAGTGATGATTGAATCCCATTGATTGTGATCGGTGTAGAAGAAAAAAGCCTTAAGACACCTTTTCCAATCTTCAAAGTTATCCCCGTTGATAAGTCTAGGAGGTCTATTGGGGGGCAACACTCTCTAAATCAGCCAGGGTGAGAGTAGTCATTTTGGACATAATAGCTTCGCTAGAGAAAAAGTAATTTCGCTGTAATAGATTCGCTGAGAGCTAGTTTTGGCTGGGCGAAAGTGTCATTTCGGCAAGCTTAGTTTTGAAAGTTTCGACAATCAAGAGATTAGTTTTGGCACTTTCGCTAGCCAGAGACTATCTAGAGCTTAGTTTCGCTGGGAATTTCGAAGGAAACAAGCTTGAACTTTCGTTCAAATCACTTTCAGCAGCAAGTTCGCAGAAATGTCAAATAAGAGAAAATATCAATTTCGTTGAAAGAAATTACAGCTTCGCTGAAAGATACTGTAATTTCGCTGGAAGAACAGAAAACCCTCTTAAACCCTAAAAACAGTCGAAAATCACCCAAATCTCAATGAATTTGAAAAGGAGTGATTCACAAAGCTTCCTCAATCAGAAACAAGCAATATACAATCAATTTTCATGACAAAACACTCTGTTTTGATGTAGAAATTGAGAAAAGATGGTATTGAACAAAAATAACCAAAAACCTCAAACAATCAAGAGCACTAAGGCTCTGATACCATATTGTTGGTCCAATTGATCAGTTTTCAGTGCAGAAGAATGCTTGAATCATTCAATACCAAACACACACAACAAACACTAAGAGATGAAGATCAAAATAACACCAAAAAGCTTTCAAATAAGGTTTTAATGATGAACAATATTGAATGAAATGAAACAAGCTCAATGTGTTCAAGAAGAACAAGCTTACAATAGCCTCTTGCAACAGTAATACACGATTAGGGTTTTTGCAAGGATAGCTAACAATTAGCAAAAAGAAATCCATATATAGCTATCATAGTTTCACATATAGTTTCGCTGGTGGCGAAACTATACTGGTGAAATTGTAATTTCGCCCGGCAGAAACTAACAGTTTCGCCGGGAGAACATCTAGATGACTGTTCGCTCACAGTTTCGCTAGACAGCAAAATATATAAATTTAAACTAAACAAACATACAAAGGAAACTAACATAGATCCTATTACAAAGAAAGATAAACAAACACTAAACTAATGGTGAGTCCAACCTATCTTGATCTTCACTTTAGATGGTTCTAGACCTGTTTATGTGCTTATAAATGTGACTTGTATGTTCGGTTTGTATTGTGTGTGTGTTAGGTGTTAGAAACGCCCGAGAAGTTCAGGGAAGGGTATCAAACCCGAAAACAACTAAGGTGAGTTTCTAGAACCCCCTTTTTACATGTTTTCATACGATTTTGGGGCTGGAAAATACATGTATGCGTGTTTTTATGGGGTTGGGTAATATACCCGTATGTTCATGTGCATGTGTATGTGGGTGGGGTATGTTGGGAAAATGTATTGTTATGATTATGTTAAGTTCATGCTTAGAATAGTATGTGAACGTTTAGAACTAAGTGATATAATGTTTGGGGCTGGAAACGACTTAAAAATATGTGGAACAGGCTGCTAATACGCCTATACAAGGCTCATAAGCCTGAATAGTCCTCATACTCCCAGGGCCTTGACCAGAAACTTAAGCGTTGGGGCTTATGCTCCCTAACAGTACTCATGCGCCTGAACTATGACTTAGAAAAACTAAGTACGGGGTAATATGTCTAAACAGTACCCATGAGCCTGAAATTTGGACTTAGAAGCTTACATGGAAATGAGCCTAAATAGTACTCATACGCCTGAAATTATACTTAGAAAATTAAGTATAAGATAATACGCCTAAACAGTGCTCTTGTACCTGAATTTATGACTTAGAAAACTAAGTATAGGTTAATGAGCCTAAGCAGTGCTCATACGCCTAAGTAATAAACTGCTAAGTGTTGGGGTGGGACGCCTGCACAGTGGTAATACGCCCAGACAGGGCTCATGCGCCCAAATAGTCCTCATGCGCCCAACTCTTAGAATTAAATGCAGAATTTTCGTGGGAGTTTGTGCAGCTAGGGTTTTGGACTAATGTTGACTAAGGTTCATTAAATGCATATGATTATGTTTGATTGACATTATGACCATTATTATTGATGATGTTATGATTAGAGTTATTATTATTGTTATTAATATTATTAATATTAATATTGTATGACTCTACGTGGTATGATCATGATTAAGACAGAAATTATTATCATTAATAAAGTGAAAGATTAAGGATAAAGAAAAGTGGAACAAAAACGAACAAACGAATGGCTTGCAAGCAAAGTTATGGAGGTGCACACCCCTGGCAGGTGTAAGCTCAACTGTGATGCGGGTTAGCTACCCCGAAGGATGCACACAGGGTCAATCTTTGAGATTGACAATGAAGTGAGCAACTTTGTGTTGCAACAGACTCAGTTAGCAGGCAATCATAAGATTGCCACTGAGGTGAGTAGCCATGTACTACAACAGACTTGGCTAACATACGATCGTGAGAGATCGATATGGAGGTGAGCGGCCTTGTTGTCGCAACAGACTCGTAAGAATGAATGTAAAGACTGAAAGAGTAATGGAAAGAGTATGAATTGAATGAATGATGGGGATAATAATAATATTATTAACTGTATGTATGTAAGATGTATGCTCACGAACGAAATATCATAATAAGGTACAAAATGGTATCCTCGTCATTCGACCTCCATAATCGTGGCTGTGTGCTACGAAGAGGGTAAAGCCTGACGGGATCTAGATGATAAATGAATGATAATGAGATATGATGAATGAACGAAAGGTAACGAACGCAATGAAAGATAATAATGATATTATCTACATATACGTATAATGTGTGGGCATGTACGAAAGTATATTATGATTTGAAAAAGTAAAGTATTTTAAATATAAAACTAGAACTCACTCAGCAACGCTGACTTTTATGTATTTTCCAGTTGGCAGGTAAGCGATGCTGAGGATGGCACACTGGGACGGCTACTCGGCGGGACAAGACTGACATCCATTCATGTTTTAACGATTCTGTTGTTTTGTAATTCATTCAACTAATCTTTTTGTGACTTATGAACTATAATGTATTGCTTAAAAACAGTGTTTATAATGAAATGAATGGTTTTGCTAAATAAATTCCACTGCTTAAATTTATAACGTGTAATGTTTTATGTAATTACTGTTGTGAATGACCAACTGTGAGGTCTTCGGGATCGGGGCCTTACAGAAGGGCCAGACTCAGGTTGAATAATTTCAAGACCATCATTAGGAATAGGTTGTGTAACCTTTGAATGATCAGAATTTGGAGGATTTTGAGCTTGATGAGATTTTGATTGATCATTAGATTCAGAACTAAAGATAGAATATTTGACTAATGAAAAGAAAGGATAATCAGGGCTTGAATCACCCATATCATCAGAATCAGAATCATCACTGAAAGATCCTAGATCTCCCCCTTGTTTCTTCTTTTCACCTGAAATTTTAAACAAGTTAGAATTAAAAGAGTTTGACAATGAATCTAAATCAAATAACCAAGATGGACTATCTAAAACTAATGGAAATGAGTTTTCAAGAAATTTAACATTAAATGTTTCAAGGATAACATTCATCCTAGAGATAAACTCTAAAGGCTTTTGAAACTGATGAATATCCAATGAAAAATCCATCATCAGATTTTGCATCAAACTTTCCAAGCTGGTCACTTCAATTTAAAATCAAAACGGGACAACCACAAGATTTAAGAAAATCTATATTAGGTTTCCTGCCAAACATCAACTCATATGGAGTTTTTTGTTTATCTTTCACTATTAATGTACGATTCTGCACAAAACATGCTGTGGATATGGCTTCATCTCAGAAAGTGATTGGAATCTTTGCATCTGCTAACATAGAAAGTCCAGCCTTGATCAAAGTTCTATTTTTCCTTTTAGCAACTCCATTTTGTTTTGGAGTATGAGGAGCACTGAACTAACAAGCAATTCCTTTTTCTGCATAAAACATGTCAACATTGATATTTTAATTTCAGTTCCATTGTCACTTCTATTGATTTTCACTTTTTTTCTAATTGATTTTCAACTTTAGTGATAATCTCTTTTAATAATTCAGCAGTTTCAAATTTAGTATGCAAAAAGAAAACCCAATAAAATCTTGTAAAGTTATCAATGATAACTAAACAATAATATTTTTTCCAATACTCTGCACATTTGTTTCTTCAAATAAATCCATATGCAACATCTGGAGAGGCTTGGAATTTGAGTTTATTAGCTTGGGCTTATAAGATGCTCTATGTTGCTTTCCTATAAAGCAAGCTGTGCAATAATCAGTGGTAGCAAACTTCTTTGTGGGAATTCCTACTACATGATTTCCTGTAACAAGTTTGTTCATGTTCTTGTAATTAAAATGCCCGAGATGTCTATGCCATAACTAAATGCTTGAGGAATAAGGCAAGTTGTTTCTGTACAAGGATCAACTTAAGACATATCTAACTTCTATATATCCCAATCACGAACAGCTTTAACAACTACCCATTCCTTGCTAATCTAGAAACCTGGCTTCAAGATATAACAATAAGAGTCATCAAATAAAGCTGAGTAATATTTATCACAAATTTGGGAAACACTTAAAAGAATAAAGATCAACTGAGCACAATAGTTGACTTTATCAAAGCTGATAATCCCATTTGAAATTGTTCCTTCTCCTGTGATCTTACTACCCGTATCACCTCCAAATGCAACACGAGTACCATCTTTCATCTTGAAATCTTGAAGTAAGGCATGATTGCCTATCATATGCCGGTTACACCCACTATCAACATACCACGTATTAATAGGTCTTTTGGGCGTACCTGCATATAAAAAGAAATTTAATATTAGTTATCAACCTAAGTCAAGATGGTCATGGGCATGCCAAACTTGTTAACAATAGTAAACTACTGAAAGTGAAGCTTATTAAAATCATGCTTCTTTTGAGGTTTTATTTTCTCAAGTCCATTCTTAACAAATTTCTGATCATCTTTGTTTTGCTTAATCCTTAAAGCATTGAAACGTTTTCAAGATCATCATCAAGATAAGTTGTAGCATTTTAGAAAAAATTTGCTTGCTAAACTTTCCATTGATCATTCTCACAAATCGTGGAATGAAGTTTCTTTGTTTATACTGTTTTGTTTTCACAACATAAGACTCATCATAATCAGAATTGATTCTTCTGAGAGATCTCAAGCCTAAGGAAGGTTGGTTTGTTAAACCTTGAAATCCATTATTTTGATTTCTTTGAAATCTTGGGTTAACATGTCCTTTCCTTGGCAAGTTCTTTATGAAGTAACAATCCTTAGTGTTATGATTTCTTTCATCATGCAAGGCACATTACTTGTTGAAATAACAATCAGCTATTGAGTGATTGTTCATATCATAAATGTGACAGTACCTATTAAAGAAACATTCAACAGTGTTATCATTATACATGTCATATATATCATAGTACTTTTCTTTAAATTAAACAATTGTTTGTTAACCTTAGATGTGGAAGCCATATTTGATCCTTGTTTTGATTTAGGAGTTATAAGGTTAATATGTTGTTTTTATTTGTGAGTTTGTTCTTTTGAAATTTAGGTTTTGGTTTTTGATCATTAACACTATTCCTTAACTCCTTAGATACAAATCTTTTGTTGACAGTGGAAGACCTAGGACCTGAACCTGTTTTCAAATCAAAGTTAGATTTGTTCTTTGTATTTGATTTTATTTAAGAAATTGTTTTCATGTCAAAAGTACCAGCAGACACAAACTTCACTGGCTTAAGTTGATTTGTTTGATTTTGAGTTTGAGAGGTTTTAGCTTTGGAATTTTTCCTTCTTCTTCTTTGATTTCTTGATTTTGATGATGGTGTTTTGCTTTGTGATTTATTAGAAATTTAAGAAGAACATGAATTATCAGATGTAATGACATATTCTTTTGTTTTCTATTTATTCTTTAAATTTTATTTGTCATTTGATTCAACACCTTTGTTAACACAATTTTAAGGCAAACATTTTTCAATAACAACTTCATGAGATCCTTTAGGAACAAATACCTTCTTATTCTTTGGTCGTGGTTCATAAGATTTATTTTAATTGGATAACCATTTTAATCTTTTCTGATTCTTGTTCCTCAAATATCTCAACATTTATCTTTTCTTCCTCACTTTATGCATTAGATTGCATATTCTTTTCTTATATTGAAATGCTTTTAGTTTAGCTTTATTTTCATGTGAGTGATCATGCGTGTTAAAGTTCTCTAGTAAAGTGTTTGAGATTGATTCAGGCATAGGCCCATGTGTGAAACCTAAACTTGTTTTATCTTTATCTTTTCTTCCACTTGCCGATTATTCTACAATGGTTTTGAATTTTTAACTTTAGTAAGATCAACCTGAGTTGCAGCATGAGCTATTTTCTATTGTTCAAGATTTTTGGTCATCACTTCAAGTTGTTTTTTTAACATTTTCCAAGTTCTTTTAGAGTTTTGTTCCATGATGTTTGAAGAGATATGATCTTTTCATCAGAGATTTTATGATTGTTTTTCAATTTGTTTTGCATTACTTCTTCTTGTTTTAGTTTATCATAGATTTTAAATGAATAGGTTCTGTAATTCTTAACTTGATCAAAACATGCTTTAGTGTACATATTTTCTCTGACTTTAATGGAAATTTCAGGATAACTTGAAGATGATGTCTCAAAATCAGGTAATGAGTGTTCAACCTTTCGTTGGTCAGATTGTACCATGAGAGCAATTTCTTCGAGTCTTTTTTTGGATCATATTTATCACTCCAATCATAGTCTTTATAATCATTGTCTGAATCACCATTAGCCTTAGGAACATTATCTTCAGGCCAGTCTTCATTCTAAGTTTTAGCAATAAGAGCTAAACTAGATGTAGATGAACAGTAAATTGTTCAGTATATGCACTCTAGTGATAGCCATCTTTTATGCTCACAACAAGAGCTTTCTTTGGCTCTTCAATTGATTTGATCTCATCCTTCAGTTCTGGCATGGGAAGACTTTAATAAGGCTTCTAAAATATTTTCTGAGACTATTATTGATGATATCTTTGACTGCTAGAACTAGGTTGACCATTTCCTCCTTGATTCCTAGGAGCTTTACATTCTTTTGAAAAATGACCATAGTTGTTGCAGTTGAAACACGTTGACTTGGCTTTGTCAAAACCAATAGCTTTGTTTGCACTTGGCTTATAATTCCTATTCACATAAGAATGTTTTTGAGTTATAAAAGCAATCATCACCATCTGCCAGTTTAAATCCATCTCTTACATATCTTCAGGATCCATCTCAAATAATCCTGCAACATAAGATCAACTTGAGTTAAATGACTTCCTTGATAAGCTTGAAAACTTGCCATGAAAGCAGTAAAAGCATATTTTGACTCTTCATCCTGTAAAGTGATATTAATGACATCTTTAACTTTACTAGGTTTAATAGAGTTAGAAGATGGAGTCTCAAATTAAGGTTTAGGAATTTGAGCTTTAGGAGGAAACTGAGGTTGAGTTGTATAGATAGGTCCACTTGTGAAGAAACCAGCTCCAACAAATAAATCACCCTTATCTTTTGGAGTACCAGCATCCTTTGCCATAAATGCATTTTCCATAGTATTTGCAAGAGAAGCAATATACTTATACTGAGAGGTTGATGGAGCTCTATCATTGTTCCTATAACTCTCATCAATTTCAACTGATTTGATTTTGGCATTGAGTAGATCAAGATCCATTGGAAACTTTTCAATATGCTTTAACAGTGTAACTGTCTACTTCCATGAAGATGGAAGAGCATTGAGAAGTCTATCATTTAGATCTTTAAGATCATTCTTGATGCCAACAGTTGACATTTTAGTAATAAGTTGAACAAATCTATTCATCATCTGGTTAATAGTTTCTCTAGAGATATGCTCAAATAATTCTAGTTGCCTCTTGAGCTTTTACTTTTTGAGATCTTGACTCTCCTTACCACCTTCACAGTTAGTTTTCAATACTTTGTACATGGTGTAACAAGTATGATAACTTTCCAATCTAGTCAAGACCTCTAAAGGTAAACCCTTACACATTAGAGAATAAGCTTTAATATCATTCTTGACTTTCTTTAAATCATCACCAGTAAGATCGTCCTTAGGATAGGGTTCTTGAGAGTCTTTGGAGTACACAAATCCTCCATCAAGACCATCTGAAGTAACTGGGATGTGTGGCCCTTTCTCTATTGACTTCCACAAGTCAGTGTCAATAGAGTTTAAGTGATGTTTTAATCTGAGTGATCAGTTCTTGGAATTAGCTCTGTTCTTCAACTTTGGAACCCTATTCTTAGAATCTTCAGACTTAAGAATGTTTAGTTTTGAATTAATGAAAATAATATGTTTTTTTGGTTTTTATAATTTTGAATGAAACAAAGAAATAAAAAATTTTTTTTCGATTTTAGTTTTTTTAAAAAATTTCTAAGTGTTGAATGAAAAGTCTGACTTCTGATGTGCCTACTACTTGTGAAATGCCTAACTTGAACACCTAAGGGAATGCCTTAGTTGAACTCTAAAATGTCCAACTGATGATGAGCCTGAACAGTTGTAAAATGCTTGAATAGTCGTCAGAAGCCTAAACAGATGTCAAACGCCTAGGGATTAAAACGCCCAAACAGTCTTCAAACGTCTAAAATTTAGCAAGTTCAAATAGTATTCAAGTGCCTAAATAGTTGTAAAACGTCCAAATCTGAAACGCCTAGACAGTGCTGATGTGCCTGAACAGTGTTCAAGCACCCAAACACTTAAGCAAATTTCAGTTGATTTTTACACTTCAAACGCCTAGTTCATCATCTTCATCACAACTTGATCTTATCATTTCTTCAAAACTTGTTAAATTGATCTAAAAACTTCCAATTAGGTAGTATATAGATCGATTATCAATCTTCAATCATCATTTCTCTCAATTAACAACAACAAATAGGTTTTCTGATTGATTTTTGGTTCGAATATGAAGATCAACTTTTACACACAAATCTGATGAGAATTTAGATCTGAATGGATTAAACACTAATTTATGACTAAATTCATGTTTCTAATGATGAAACACAACTGAATTCAACAATTAATTGATCAAATTGCTATCAATCACATATTTAAGTGAATCACAGAGCTCAAAATGTCGAATTTAAGGTCTATCACTGAACCAAAAGTCTGACATCCATTCTTAAGTCATGATATTGTTGTTTTGTAATGCAATTATGCAATCTTTTGTAACTTTAACATTGTTGTATTGCTTAACTTGGTTTTTGCTTACATAAATCTGCTGTTTATTTAATGAAATGTATATTAATTTGTTTTATGTGCAATGAATGATCAATTGTGAGGTGCCCGAGAATGGGGTCTTACAAGTTGGTATCAGAGCCATAGTTTAAGTGAATTGGGTAAGATATTTTCAAAACCTAAACTTAAACTGAAAATGGGACAGATAGAGGGATGTCAGCCTGAGTAGCTACGTGCCTATGTCTTTTATAAATGTTAATCGGCATTATGTGCGTGTGCTATTTAACATATGTGTTCTTAGTAAATTTAGATACTGATGTAGCCAGGATAGGAAATGCTTGGGGTGTGAAGAGTAAAGTAAGGGGCTAATCACAACTAGCCACTGTCATTAGGGACTTACTATACTTGAGATAAACTGAGCTATTCCCTTGAATGACTGTGTTAGTGTTTGAATCTTATAGCACTTAGGAAATGGCTGGATAGAAATCTTCCAAGGCTTCTAGAGACAGAGGTCGACCGCGTGTGACTAGGAGTAGTACTAAGGCTCCTGAGACGACCCATGAGAACCCTGAGGTTCATGGTCGGAGTGAGGAGAATGAGAATGCTAGCCTGAATGCCTCAGCTAGGGAGACAATTACTGATGAAGTGCACCAGGTCATGCAGACAGTCTTACCGTCTGTGGTGACCGAAGTCATAAGGGCTGTAAGGAGCGAAGAGAGAAAGGAGAAGGAAAATAAGAAGGGGTCCACGGGCATGGGAAGCTAAGGGGAGGAGGAACGACAGGAGCCTGGGACTGTATTGTATGACGAAGAGGAGGACGCTGTAGTAGGGGTGACGACCAAGGGGTGAAGTTATGGGGCATTCCAAAGGTGCAAACCCCCGACCTTCGATCGCAATGGCAATGCTACTGCCGCTCAGCACTGGGTAAGAGAGATGGAGGCGGTGTTGTAAATTAGTGAGTGTCGCGAAGACCAGAAGGTGAAGTTCACGACTTACTCCTTTGTGTACTCAGCGTTGTGTCGGTGGGACAACAATGTCCAAGCTGAGGGCGCTAGAGCCATGGGAAGATGCGATGGAAGGAGCTGAAACTGCCGGTGATTGAGGAATTTTGTCCTCACAGGGAACTCGACAGGATCGAGAGGGAGTTCCTGCCACTTGAGGCGGGAACCATGACCCACCAGCAGTACACCACTAAAATTAATGAAATGGGGAGGTTGGTACCAGATCAGGTGACGCCGGTGTCAAGGAAGATCAAGAGGTACATCCAAGGATTGCCGGCTGATATTCATAGGCATCTGATTGCTGCTCAGCCAGGTGCCTTTCGATCAGTGGTGGACTTGGCGGGTAGGTTGTATGATGAGCGAGAGAAGACTGTGGTAGAGGTGAAAAAGACAAGTGGTGGTGATAAAAGCTAGAATGGGAAGAGGTTGGGCGTGGTGGTTTCACCCCAAACAACAAGAGGATGAAGGTAGATGATCGTAGGGTATCGTCAAGCTCGGGGTCGAAGAAGTGTGGCAAATATGGAAGGGAGCATACCGGTGAGTGTAAGTTGGGACTGAATGTATGCTTTAGGTGTGGCAGGCCCGGCCACATCGCTAGAGATTGTAGGGTGCTGAAGTGTTATAACTGTGGTCAGGAGGGCCACGTGACCAAAGACTGCAAGAAGCCGAGGGCGGAGAGCTCTGGGGCGAAGAAGAGGCCGGAGGAAGGAGCGCAGAGGGCAAGTGCTAGAGCTTACACTATGACCCAGGAGGAAGCCAGGGTGGATCCTGGTGTCGTGTCAGGTACGTTTCTAGTAAATCAAACTTGTGCTTCTGTATTATTTGATTCTGGTGCTAGTAGGAGTTTTATTTCTACTACTTTCTGTGCTAAGTTATCTGCTAGCAGTAGGAGTATTAGTGAGCCCTTCGATGTAGAAACTGCTATTGGTAAGTCCACTAGATTATCGAGGTGATAGAGGACTACGCCATAGAACTAGAAGGTCATAGGTTTGCTGCTAAGTTACACATGATGCCCCTAGGTGGATTTGATGTAGTACTAGGGATGGACTGGTTAGCAACCTATGAGGCAAACATCGTATGTCACAAAAAGATGATTCGACTGGTTGCGCCTGGGGGAAGTTCGGTGACAGTTTATGGAGATCGCGTTACTACAACCCCGAAGATGATTTCGATGGGGTGGCAGGGAAATGCATGAGACGTGGATGTAGTGGCTACCTGGCCTATGTGAAGGATGTGGACGCGTCAACCCCGCAAATGTCCGATGTACCGGTGGTGTGTGACTTTCCGGACGTATTCCCAGAGGATTTACCCGGCGTGCCACCGGATCGCGAGATTGAGTTCCAAATTGATTTGATACCCGGTGCTCAACCCGTTGCCAAAGCACCGTATCGATTAGCTCCAACTGAGATGAAGGAACTCATGGAACAGTTGCAGGAGTTAATGGATAAGGGATTCATTCGACCGAGTATCTCTCCATAGGGTGCTCCGATCTTGTTCGTGAAGAAAAGGATGGTAGTATGCGGATGTGCATCGACTACCGAGAGCTGAACAAGTTGACGGTGAAGAATCGGTATCTATTACCGAGGATTGATGACTTGTTTGATTAGCTCCAAGGTGCCAGTTGGTTCTCGAGGATAGATCTTCAGTCTGGCTACCATCAGTTGAAGGTGAAGGAGCGAACATTCCTAAAACAGCTTTTCGCACGCATTATGGACACTAAGAGTTCCTCGTTATGTCTTTCGGATTGACCAACGCACCAGCTGCTTTTATGGACTTGATGAACCGAGTGTGTCGACCAATGTTAGATAAATCAGTCACAGTATTTATTGATGATATCCTGATTTATTTTAGGAGCGAGGAAGAACATGCCGGCCACATACGCGAGGTATTAGAGACAGGAGAGAGAAGTTGTATGCCAAATTCTCCAAGTGTGCTTTTTGGTTGCGCGAGGTTTAATTTTTGGGTCATGTCGTTAATGCTGAAGGAATCATGGTAGACCCAGCAAAGGTGGAGGCGGTGATGCAATGGAAGTCTCCAAAGACGCCATCCGAGATCCGTAGTTTCTTGGGTTTGGCAGGATACTACAGGAGATTTATTCAAGACTTTTCCAAGATAGCCTCACCTTTGGCCAAATTGACTCGCAAGGATGTGAAGTTCATGTGGGGTCGAGAACAGGAGTGTACTTTTGAAGAGTGGAAGAAGAGATTAACTCAAGCTCCTGTCTTAACATTGCCCGAGGGAAGTGAAGACTTAGTGGTGTATTCGGATGCATCTTATTCTGGGCTAGGTTGCGTATTGATGCAACCGGAAGGGTAATAGCCTTTGCATCCCGACAGCTGAAAACCCACGAAGTCAACTATCCCACGCATGATCTAGAACTAGCTGTGGTGGTTTTCACATTGAAGATTTGGAGGCACTACTTATGTGGCACGAAGTGCACCATCTTCACCGACCACAAGAGCTTGAAGTATTTCTTTGAGCAAAAAGATCTCAACATGAGAAAGAGAAGGTGGTTAGAGCTCATTAAAGATTATGACTGCGAGTTCCACTACCATCCGGGCAAGGCCAATGTGGAGGCCGACGCCCTTAGCCGAAAAGAGAGACCACCCCGAGCCGATTCGGGTGGAGGCATATCAGCTAGTAATGACCTCGGACGTGATGACTCAAGTGAAGGAATTTTAGAATGAGGCGTTGAAAGAAGATCACCTCAACTCTGAACGAATGAGGGGTCTAGTCGTGGAACTGGGAGAAAATACCCACGGGGTTAAAACCCGCTTTGGACGAATGTGGATCCCTCGTTATGGAGATCTACAAGGGCGAATTATGGAAGAAGCTCACAAGACTCGATACTCCATTCATCCTGGTTCCAACAAGATGTATTAAGACATGAAGAAGGACTATTGGTGGCTGGGTATGAAACATGACGTAGTGGAGTATGTGAGTAAGTGCCTTACTTGCTTGCAAGTGAAGGCAAAGCATCAGAAGCCCTATGGGAAGATCCAAACATTGGATGTAACCGAGTGGAAGTGGGAGCACATCACCATGGACTTCATTACAAAGTTACGCCACACAGCGAGGGGGTACGATGCCATCTGGGTGATTGTCGATCGTCTAACCAAGAGTGCTCACTTCCTGCCAATCCGCGAGACGTATTCATCCGAGAGACTGGCGGATCTGTTCATCAAAGAGGTTGTAGCTCGTCATGGCGTACCAGTGTCTATCGTATCGGTTCGTGACACTCGATTCACATCAAAGTTTTGGAAGAGATTCCATGACGCGATGGGGACGAGGCTGCACATTAGTACTGCTTATAATCCCCAAACGGACGGTCAGTCTGAAAGGACGATCCAGACACTCGAGGACATGCTTCAAGCGTGCGTGATCGATTTTGGAGAACGTTAGGATGATCACTTACTATTAGCAGAATTCTCCTACAATAATAGTTATCATGCCAGTATTGGCATGCTACCATATGAGATGCTATACGGTAGAAGATGTAGGATGCCTGTATGTTGGGGAGACATTGGGCAGAAAGAGCTGGGAGGTGTCGAGGTGATCGAAGCTACGACTGAGAAGTTGTAAAAGATCAAATCCTTTATGAAGGTGGCAAAAGATAGACAAAAGTCGTACGCTGACAAGAGGCGAAGACCGATAGAATTCAAGGTTGGCGACCGAGTCATGTTAAATGTCTCACCTTGGAAAGGAATTATCCGATTCAGGAAACGAGGTAAGCTAAGCCCGAGATACATAGGTACTTTCCAAATCATCGCACGAGTAGGAGAGATGGTCTATCGACTTGAATTGCCAGATGAGTTAAGTGGAATTCATCACAAGTTCCATGTATCTTATCTGAGAAAATGCTTAGTTGATGAAGACATGGTTGTACCACTGGAGGATATCGAGGTGGATGAACAGCTCAACTATGTAGAGCAACCAGTGGCGATCATTGATTGTAAGGAGAAGAGGTTAAGGAATAAAGTGGTTCCTCTTGTACGGGTACAGTGGAAGCACAGGAAGGGATCCGAGTCTATGTGGGAGGCTGAAGAAGAAATGAGGCAACATTACCCACAACTATGCGAAGATTGATAGGTTTCGGGGACGAAACCTCTTTAAGGTGGTAGACTTGTAACACCCGAAATTTTATCCAAATAAAAGAGAAATAAAGGTATATTTCAGAAAAGGGGAAAAGAAGCTAAAGTAGAGGGGGGTAAAGTGTAAAATAGTACAACAACCCATTATTTTAATATATATGGGGATATGGCCACCCATATTGCACATCCCATCTGCTTTCTTTCGAACAAAAGAAGAAAAGAGAAAACACTAAAGAACTTTTCTCGGTTTCAAGAAGAACAAGAGGTTGTTCTTAACTTAGGTAAGCATTTGTTGCATAATTGGTTCGGTTTTAGTTGTGTTTTGACTAAGAAACCGAATGTATATGTTCTTATGTGTTTGTGTGTGTGTTCGAGTGTGTGTTTATTGGGTTCTAGGTGTTTGAATTCTTTGGAAAGTTCAAGACTTGGAGTTTGAGGGTTGAGAGTAGCAAAGGTGAGTTCTAGACCCTGTAATTTTACTTGTTTAAACACTCTTTGGGGCTGAAAATGTATGTAAAATCATTTCTATAAAAGTTATATGAACACCCATATGTAATTATGCATGTATGTTGGGATTTTATGATTTTTATATGTTAGTTATACTTAGAATAGTGTTATTAAGCCTAGAACAAGTAAGAAAAATGATTGGGATTGATATATTATTGAGAATATGTTAAACAGGTTGCCCAACCGTCTAGAATTGCCTTAGAAAGTTTTAAGTAAGCCCAAACGTCTAAACAGGGCCCAACCGCCCAAACAGTGCCCTAACCGTCTAGAAAATGCCTTAGAAAAACAAAGTGTAAGCTCATGCGTCTGAACAGTAGCCCATGCATCTAAGAATTTGACTCAGACGCCTAAGTATGGACCAACCGTCTGAATAGTGCCCATGTGTCTTGGATGGCCCAAATGTCTAAGTAATGAAACGTCCAAATAGTACCCATGCGTCTGGAATGTTCCAAACGCCTAAGTGTTGAACCACCTAAATAGTGCCCATGCGTCTGAACAGGCCTCATGCGCCTGCATAGTGCTCATGCGTCTAGAACACTTAGAGTATTTTCTGAAATTTTGAGCAGAACAGAATCATCAGAGTTTGACCCAAGTTTGACTTAGGGTTTTTAATTTTTATTATATCTGTATTATTATAAGTTGTTCATATGATCATAGTGATTATTATTGTGTGACCTATATGGTGTGCATATGATCATAAATACAAGTATTATCTTTAACAAAGTGAAAGAGTAATGATAAAGAGAAGTGGAACTTAATTAAAGAGTTAACAAGTCTTGCAAGCATATAGGAGGTGCATGACCATGTTGTCGTTAGCTCAACTGTGATGCGGGTTAGCTACCCCTTATGCTCACGGGGCCAATCAATTGAGATTGGCGGACCTTTGTAGCATGCCCTAGGTGACTGGGCCGGCCTTATATACAGTAATTCAGAATATAGGCTGGAGGGGCCCAGGACCAGTTTTTCCATGCACGTAGTTTAGAGTATTGCTCATTGGTCCACATAGACAGTGAAAGATAAAGTTAAAAGAGTACAAAATGAACAAGGCATACAGTAAAGAAAGAAAGCATCACCTTGGTGTATAGTTAATGTGTGCTCATGTACAAGAGTAAGAGATGTATTTTTACAAAAAGAATATTTTCATATATATACATCATATGAGGTATCTTTAATACTTATAAAACTAGAACTCACTCAGCAACATTAACTTTTATACATTTGCTCAGCAACATTGACTTTTATACATTTGCAGTTGGCAGGTAATTGTTGCTGAGGATGGCACGAGGGGGAAGCTACTCAGCAGGGAAAGTCTGACATCCATTCTTAAGTCATGATATTGTTGTTTTGTAATGCAATTAAGCAATCTTTTATAACTTTAACATTGTTGTATTGCTTAACAACAGTATCTTTTTAATAATAGAGAATGGTTTTTGCTCACATAATTCCACGGTTTATTTAGTGAAATGTATATTAGTTTGTTTTATGTGCAATGAAAGACCAACTGTGAGGTGCCCGGAAATGGGGCCATACAGAAAACATGTAAAATAAGGGGTCTAGAACTCATCTTAAGATGATTACGAGAGAAATAAAATCAAACAAGAGCTTTAACACACAAATTTACATGTTTAAGCATTAAAACTATCATCCTTTTATTCATTCTCGCATAAAAAAAGGTTTACACATGTTATTTTTTTTTACCTTGATCACCTTCTTTTCCACTATCTCTTTCTATCTTTCGCTTCTCTCTCTAGAATGCCCTATCATTGTTTACGTATGAAAGGTAGGGAACAAGGGGCACTGTTACCCTTTTATAGGTTTTCTCGATTCAAGCATGTTGATGTATGAAAAGTGTTTCAAATAAATTTAAACAAGTTTAAAAAATGAAAAAACCCTAAACTGCACACTAACGACAAGCATACCAATAAAAAAGCAGTAAAACAAACAAGTCTGAGTATCGAACCATGGACACTGTAACGGAGACTCTTGGTATAATATCTATCGAATCCAAGCCTAATAAATTCGATTTGAGAAAAATGGTTTTTATTGACTAAATGCAACTAAATCAAACTCAACAGTCAAGAGAGAATAACAAGCTAGAAAACAAGATAATGGTCTAGAAGTCAAATATGGATGAAAGTACGTCACTTAAACGAGAATCCCTAGATTTGTGAATAAAATCCTAAGTCCGGTAATTAATGAAGACCATGTCAAACCCGATGAACCCTTGAAAGATAAACTGAACCAATCAGTCGGACAAGTGAAAAGTGCTAGAATATACTAACTAGAGTTATCAACCACCAAGTCCCACAAATATTAGGTATAATGTAATATATAGACTAAAACCCTCAAGTTATGAAGTAGAAATAACTAAGAAAACTAAAACCCTAGAAAACTCTATATGCGAGTAAACGGGTAGACCCGAGTGATCGACAACCCAAACCGCCAAACAACGCTCATATCAATTCTTAAATAGATTTCTGACCTCCAGAAAAAATATTGTACATTTTAATTAATTGTTTTTAATTATTAATACACTTGAATTAGATTTCTCACCTTCTAAGGTTTAAAATGAAAATTAAATTAACAATACAAACTATTGGTTTGACAAACCTTCCACTTTAATTATTCGAAAGGGGATTGAAACCGGATTCAATCATAAAGTTTGGTTGTATTTGGTTTATCTTTTATATTATATTATCACATTAAAATTATTGACATTACCATGTGAAATGAATTTTTTCAAATATTTTTATTCAATATATCTATATATGTAAACCTGTGTTTATTCTTTAGTTGACTCGTTATTTTACATATGATTTCAGGAAATATTGCTTAAGCTGGATTACATGCGACCATGTAGGATATTGGACCTGGATAAATAAAAAAACATTTATTATGTTTATTTGAATTATTATTTGATTGTATTAAATGATTTTACGAGTATTAATCAATAAAAATTGCAATTAATATTATTCCACTATATTTTTAATATCATGTGTTATAAACAATCGATTCACACTCGTCCGCTCCAATAATTCCGCTATCGGTCGGGGCGTGACATTTTGAGCTCTTTTACGTTCTTTAATTAATTCTATATTTCTTTATATTTATCTATAACTTTGTCTTATCAATAATTATACTTGAGCACTTTATCGTCCATTCTTTCTTTATTCATTTCATACTTTAGCTTAAAATTTAGCTTTTTATGGTACTTTATACTATCCTATAATAAGCATCAGCATGTTACACATATGTACATCACATCAAACATAGAAGCTTACTATTACATCAGGTGCTATTGTAGATATACCGTAAGTATAATGAGATGTGGATGAAGGAATCACTTTCTGGTGAAAGTGACACATATTGGTGAAAGGAAATCACATTCAGGTGCACTAGCACTTAGAGACATTTTAGTGTATACCACATGTGGGTGAGTAAATTCGCCTTTGGTTAACAGTGCCATGTTTGGTTAACAATACCATGTTTGGGTGAACAAGAGATGAAATCTGGCTAAGTATCGGTATGTGTGGTTGACTTATAAAGTACGGGTGACAAGGTTAACCTTTGGTGAACTGCATCACATACTAAAAAATTGTACTTCATTCGATTGAACGACACTTAGAATAATACTCTTAGTATATGTCACATGCGAGTGTACTATCAAGTGCTATCATATACGGACGACCAAATTCTCCTTTACATGAGTACTATCCAATACGGTTGGCCAACACCTGGAATAAGTTCTAGTATGGCACATTTGGGTGAACTATCCATTTTAGCCCTTCATCACATATGTTTGAGTAATTTCAGATACGAGTTAATTAATTATACCATCTACATCTAAAACACTTATTTTTTCTATCTATGGCCATTTTCAGATCAAACATATCTATCGTTTATACACTAAAATCATTGTTTATTCATGCAACATAACAATACCCATAAAATTATAAACTTTGTCATAGAAATCTCTTAATACATTAACAATAAGTATCATGGTATGCATACTAGCCCAAAAACACATATAATATAAGAAAACGAGGATCTAGAACTCATACTTAGATGATCCTTGTAAGAAACCTAGAACCAAGATGCATATGCATCAAGATCTACATCAAGATCTACATCAAGATCTACATCAAGCATACATAAATATAATAACTTTAACCCCTCATTCGATGCATAATCAACATACTAACATAGATCTAGGAAGATCAAAGGTAAAAACCTTAGCCTTCTTCGATTTCACAAGTTTTCTATCTCTAAATGTTGCTTTCAAAAACCTTAATGCCAAAGAAAAAGAAAAAAGACGACCACAATTGACTTTTTATAGGGTTCTTAGGTCAACCCACATTCATTTCGCAACCTTTTTCTCTTGAGCTTTGTTTAAAGCCTCCTGACTTCCTTTCATTTCTTTTCAACCCATGGTTAATCAAAATTATTGAATCGGGGTTATTATTTAACAATACTTTTCTATTTGATCAGTGGTTAAAAAATATTAAATCTAAGTAAACTACTTACTAACAAACATAAATACTTTGTGTAAATATAAGTACACAAGTTATTTTTTCAAAGTATTCACTTGATTAATCTTTTGAATACAAATGATACAACTGACATATAAACCAAACACCTTGACAAAACTTACATCTACTATACACGTACGAGAGTTATATACTACAAAATCTAAACAATAATAATAACTATGATATGTTTAGAATGTCGAGCAAAGATGGACAATCAGCGTATCAGAGTTGGCAGTTTCAATACTATGTTGTCCCCTAAAGGTAGAACACAACAGTCGTCGGCACAGACAGTCTTGTCTTGTGTAATAGTTAATCAGTAGCTCATGGAATTCAGTGCTAATCAGCAGCAGTCGATCAGCAGGTCATTGGTTAAGTGTTTATCGGCGGTGGTTTAGTATGTGCTGATAGGATGTTGATTAAGCAGTTGGCATCATTCGGCAGTTGAGGGCCAAGTGCTGAAACTTGAGTTTTCGGTAGCTTCATACTTTTCCTAGATAAACAAAAATCACGTTGTTACACTAGATGTGCACTTAATACCATATACTATCTATCTCCTTACTATTTTTTGTTTTTTTATTTTTCTAGTATAACTTTTAATATTTATATGTTCTTAAAACATGAACTATATATAGTTATAACGTGCTTATTTTTATCTATAATTCGGTTTAAATTTCATTGAGAATGAAGTAGTGTGTCATAATCTGCATGTCATCGAAAAACAAACGTGCAGGTTTTCAGTGTTGTCCAATGTTTTATTTTTTATGCCACACCCAAAATCTTTGTCAATAAAAGAAAAGAAAAGTAATAAGAAAAGAAAACAAAAGTATCTTGAAGAGAATGAAAAAGAGCAAAAGTGAAGGGGCTACGTTTAAAAGTACAAAAGTCATATATTATAATATATAAAAGAGTATGGCCGCCCATAACCATTTCCATAATCTACTTTTCGACTGAAAAATAAGAAAGAAGAAGAAGCTTATTCTCTCGGATATTCAAGGGAAAAGAAGTTGTTTTTGCTCTTGGTAAGCACTCCTTTGTATAATTGGCTCTGTTATATCGGATGTTTGACCCAGAAACCAATTTTTATGTGTTCTATGTGCTTTGTTATTTATTTTGGTGTGTTTTAGATGTTTTAACTCTTGGTACCTTCAAGTTTCGTGTAGTTTTACTTGAAGACTGCTTTTAGGTGAGTTCTAGACCCCGACTTTATGTTTTAAAAGTTTTTGGGCCGAAAATGCATATAAAAATGTTTTACAACCATTATGTATATTAATCGTATGCATTTATGTATAAATTTCTAGGTTTTGTGGTTGTATGCTTGTTTTAGATGTCTAAAATGATATATTTAAGTTGTGAGTAAGTCAGAATATAGATTGGGATTGAAAATAATGTAGAACATGTTAAATGGTTAGCCATGCGCCCAAAAGGGTCCATACGCCTGACATTTGACTTAGAAAACTTAAGTGCATCTCATGCGCTCAAATAGTATCCATGCACCTAGAATATTTGCCAAAATATCCATGCACCTAGAATATTTGCCAAAATATACTAAGTACCAACTCATGTGCCTAAACGGTACCTCATGTGCCTAAAATTTGTACCTAGACGCCTAAGTGTAGGGCATACGCCCAAATAGTGCCCATGCGCCCAGAGTTGCTCATGCGCCTAAGTGTTGATTTTCCTAAGCAGGGCTTATGCGCCTAGACTGTTTTAATTAGAAAACTTTTTGCTCATGCGCCTAAAATGTTCCATGTGCCTTATTTTGGACTTAGGTTTTTCTAAGG